>PVKS010000466.1:52867-176471 GCA_004027875.1 Aplodontia rufa
CCCGCAGAATGCTGTGTTTCTTTGCAACCTAGCAAGAATCTGTTTACAAACTGGGCCCCCAGTCTCTGAGGGCAGTGGCCTCCCCCAGCCCTTCTTGTCTTTCTGAAGTGCCTGACAGGTTTTCAGGGGTGCTAGCTGAAGAACAAGGTGATGGGCTCCAATCCTCAATGACCTGGTGATCCTCTCCTCTCTCCTGAAGTGTGAAGGCAGAACCACTCTGTGGGGCCAGCTGCCACCCCTGGGCCCCAGCCTCAAAGCAAAAGCAGATTTGCAGCTGCGGTCCCAGGTTTGTCCTCACCACCATTAGCTGCTCCTCCTTGTCTGGCTCAGCTCCAGGGACAAACTTGTGAGTCCCTTGACAATTTCATTGGGAAGAGAGAAGCTGTGAATACAGTTGGGGGGGGGGCAGAATTCTGCCTAAGAAAATCTCTGATTCTGGCCCAGGAACTCCTGACTTCCAGACTGTGTGACAAAAGGTAATTCCCCAGAGTTTGTGGGTGGCAGAGGGCCTGAGGCATGGTCAGCACAAAGGCCCTATCCAGAACCCAGCTAGGCTGCAGTGGTCCAGTGGCCTGAGAGGCAGGGCAGGAGAGCAGGGTCTGTGGCTACATTGAGCTTCAGGAACTGGGAGAAGGGGATTGGGAAAGGACAGGACATTGAGTAGTGGTGGCTTTGCCAAAACAAGCCAACACTTTCCCCACTTGAATTAAAAACTTTAAGCCAGGTACAGTGGCACATGCCTGTAATAGCAGGAACTTGTGAGGTGGAGGCAGAGGCAGGAGGATTGCAGGTTGAAGGCCAGCCTTGGCAACTTAGTAAGACCCTGCCTCAAAATAATATAGAAAGGACCAATATATAGTTCAGTGATTAAGCGCCCCTGTATTCAGTTCCCAGTACCACCAAAAGTCAAAGCAAGAACAACAAACAGACAGCAAACAAACTTATTAAAATTGGGCTGACCATTCAGTAGCAGAGCACTTGCCTAGCATGTATGAGGCCCTGGGTTCCACTATTTTTTTTTTCAAAAAACAAAAACTATCAAACTTCTTTACCTGGATCTGTCATCAGACAAGACTTGATAACACAAGGACTGTGACACCAGGGAACACAGCAAGGGAGAATGGCCAAGTAGCTCCAAGAACCTGCTGCCCCTCCCAGATTACCTCTTCTAGGGACAAGGGGAAATGAGGGCATATCCCTCACTTCTTGGCTTAATGCAGGCCCTGACCTGGACCTGGGGACCTGACATCTTTAGGGTCCCCTGATGACTAAGCATCTGACAGAAGCACCTTGGGCCAGTCTCTTGGATGACCTCATCCCGCCATTTGGTTCCTAGTCCTAGGACCTCTGATTAGGAAGTAAGGACAGGACTTAGTTCCATTTACACTATATTCCACTCTTATGACAGCTGTGAGGTGTCATCCTAGTTCTGTAGTTGAGGACACTGGGACATGAAGACTGTCAGAGACACGCTCAACGTCAGAGAGTGTACCTGGATGTGGAAGGTGCCTCTGCACAGTGGGTAGTGTCTCAGATGTCTCAGAGGCCTGAACCTGGACAGGGAATCTCTGCAGTGCAAGTGAGCACCTGCTTCAGAGCTGCAACCACATCTACCTTATTGGCTTTGGGAACCAGCCCAAGGACCCTACAGCCTGGGGTGGCTCTGCTGGGGATGGGCCCAGTGCTGGTGCTCCCTCTCCTGCTTTCAGGATGTGAAAGTGGCCCAGGGGAAAGCAGTGCTAACAGTAGGTGTGGATGGGTCCGGACCAGTGGGGCAGCCAGAGAGGAAGGCTACTGCCAGCCGTTGATGGAGCCTTCCAGGGACCTGGCCCCAGCCCAAAGTGGGCAGACTGGAGAGTCTCCACTTTTTGGTTGGGATTCTAGGAGCAGAAGGACTACTTGAAGCAGGTGCTATGACCCAGCTTGTCATTCATCTCCCTCCCTTGCCCCTAGTAAAAACAGTCCACTAATCCCAAGCCCTCCCTATCTACCCCTCATTCATGGCTTAGTTCTAGCTCAACTCTTGTTCCATTTCTCTGGAGCTCTGACCGTGGTGGGACCCAGGGTTTGGCTTGGTCTGGGCCTGGTGACTAGAAGACCCCTGCCACCCCCAGGGCTGGACGCAGGTACATGATGGGGCATCTCCCACAGTTGGTATCATTGAAGGGGCAGCAGAGACATGGCTGGTTCTTCAGGCTCCCGGGTAAGAGGGCTGTGGTGGCATATACGGGGGAGGAGCTGAAAATCAAGAAGACAGGATGAGGGTCAGTGGGGTCACAGGAGTACAGGAAGTAAACCCCTGTCCCCAGAGTAGGAAGGATTCATGCAGCAGAGCTGATCTGGAGGTCCAGCTAGAGGAGGAGGAAGTCTGGGAGAGAGAATGCCCAGTGAGAGGCACAGTAGGGACAAGCAGGTGCAAGGGCTCTAGGTTGCTTACGTACCAGCAGGGTTGTAGATCGGGGGCCCAGCCGGATACAACGGATATTGGGGAGCAGGACCACTAGGTGGGTACATGAAGCCAGGTTGTGGGGGTGCAGGGCCAGCTTTGGGGTCCGGGGGATATGGATATACTGGCTGTACTGGGATGCCTGTCATTGGGATCTCCTGACCTAGATTGGGAGACAAGGATCAGCATTGAGTCCCACTTCTTGCCTCTTACACCTGCCCAAGAAACCAAGATAAGCACCCTGGGGCTGACCCCCTGGCAGGCTCTAGGCCAGTCACCTGTGGCCTTTGCCTCCCAAACCTGACTTAGTAGAGTTGAGTAAGGGGCTGAGCACATGGCCCCGTTAGTCAATCTGGTTCACAAGTTCGCTTCCCTAAGGGTCTTAGAGAGCTCATGAACTGGGGAGCACAGTTGGGGAATGCCCCACTGGGGCAATGGTCAGGCAATTCCAGGGGTTGGCAAATGTATTCCATCACGGATGCCACCAAAGTGGTCCTCCCCAAGCCCTTCCCTCCCACACCAATCTCCCATTTTGTGTCACTGTCCCCATGTTCACCAGGGTTGGGCACATGCAACACTTAGACACATATTCCACTGCACCACTGCACACAGGAACAACACTCTATGCACTCATCGAGTCACGTTCCTACATATGCCCACTCTATACTCCCCATGGTTCACAGGCTGCACTCCTGCCCACAACCGAATATTCATGCTTGTGTACACATATGGACACAGTCTCACACTCCCAAACGCCCCAGGCACATTCTAGTACTCAAGGGCTTTCAAGCATATTTCCAGGTTTACAGGCTGCCAGGGGAATTCATAAAGAAACACACACTGCTACAGAATTCACCAATCCTTAACCTCTCTGGGGCTCAGCCCTGCCACCTTAGGGCAATTTTGCCCAGTACTGTGCATACCTTCAAAGGGGCTCTGGAGCTGCTGGCGTCGTCGGTACAGGTAACAACAGGAGCAGAGGAAGCAGCAGATGGTGGTGGCAACCACGGCAACAAATAGGATCACAGCAGAGGCGATGCCTGCTATGGTCTTGGGACTTTAGAGAAGAACAGGCCGGCTCACCTTCCAGCACTCAGGAGGGAGTCCTCCTTATGCTGGCTCCAACTCCTGGCCAGCATGGGGTTTCAGCATGCTAAGATTTGGAGGTCCTGTGGGACTTTACCCAATCCCAGTGGAGTAGATCTTAGGGACCTCCACTTCCCAGCAGGCTATGGTGCTAGTATGATGCATGCTGGGATTTGTAGTGTGCCTTCCTCCAAGGCTTCTATATCTACAACTTAATTGATTAGATTAACTTGCTAGCCCTAAAAAAGAGCCTCAGGAGATCAGCTAGGGCTGTGCTGTTGCTGTTCTTTAAATCGCACTTCAGACAGTCTCCTTATATCTGCTTTATATATTAGCAGCCACCTTCAAAAGGAAGTTTGAAAACCGCTAATTTGGGGGCTGATGGAGTAGCACATTGGTAGAGTGCTTTATGCCTAAGGCCCTGGGTTTCATTTCCAGCATCACAAATAAGAAAACCATTAATTTGGGCACTCCCCATATTTTAGGAAGAGAAAACAATGACCCAGGGCAAGTGTCTTCCCCCAAATCACACCAGCTGGTAAGAAGTGGACCTGGGAATTAAACCCAAGCCTCCTGCCTTTTTTGCTGGAGCTTCCACAAAGCTGCACTGCGGGCTGGTGTTAACCCTGAATGGCGGTCCGCGGGATCGGGCAGGACCAAGGGGAGGGCTCCAGAAGGAACCTGAATCACTCTCCCCGCTCAAGCCTGTGATGATATCTAACTTGCCTTTTTGGAGTTCCCACATCAGCCCTATCCAAGCTTTAGCCCCGGTGACTCCATTGAGCCAAGAACGTGGGGGTCCACAAAGGGAGGAGGCAGGCTGCCTGTTGCGAGGATGGAGAAAGGGGTCTAGGAGATGAGGCAGGAACTCACCTGAAGGCGAGACAGTGCTTCTGCTGTCTCTCGGTGATAAGCAAGGTCAGGTCCCGGCAGCAGTATCGCTGGTAGCAGGTCCCGCAGCAGAAGGTGAAGAACTCGCAGTTAAAGCCCGGATGCCAGGAACCATTCCGGTCCAGGTACCACAGGCAGTCCTCGCCGGCCAGCGCTGCGGGCAGGGGTGGGGTGCCAGGGGCCACCGGGCCAGTTCAACTCCGCCGCCCATGGTCCCACGCCCCCTGTGGTCCCCAGCCCTCTGCTTTCCAAAAGTTGAGGGTGACTCTTGTCCCCACCTGAGGGTCTCAGCTTCGAGGCCCCAGAGGCCCCTCCCGGAATCAGACCCCAGTGCCCAGGGCCACCTCCCACTGCCCAACCCCTGGGCGCGCTCTCCTCCTGCATGCTGCTGGGGCCCGCAGCATCCAGGGCGCGCTCACAGCCCGAGGGTCTCCAGAGAGCGCCCCCACGGTCCTCGGGGCGTCTCCTCCCGTTCCCCCGCCACATCCCAGCCGCCCGCGCCTTGTTCCCATCCCTTACCCAGGGGAGTCCCCAGCACCAAGAGGGCGATCGCGACGAGCGGCGCGGCCTCGCGGAGCCCCGCGGGCGGCATGACGGAGGCTGAGCGCGGCCAGGGCCAGGCCGCCCAGAAAAGGGACCGCAGGAGGAAAAGCCGGCCGGCGGGAGCTGCGGCGGGCCCAGCCGGCGGCCAGGCCGGGGCTGCTCTCGCGCCTCTCGGGGGCGGGACCAAGCGCCTGGCTGGCAGTAACCCTGCCCGCACCGCTCGGCGCACCGCCCAGGGGCCCACCCACCAGCGACGCCCACCCAGCCGCGGCTCCGGAGCCGGGCGCCCCTCACCCTGTCCCTGGCACTGCAGTGGCTCCTCCCGTCTGAGCCACCATGGGCACGTTGGGCAGCTGAGCTCTACAGCCAGGGAGGGCTGGCTATATCCAGGGCCCGCCCCCCCTCCTGGGCCCAATCACTATCCTGGACCACAGAAGCCCTGATCCTGGTGCCACCTCCGAATGTCCAGCACATGGGCCAACCCTGGAGGGGCGGGCTGGACCTTCCCTTGTGCGGGACGTCCTCTGCCCCAGTAACCATCCCAGGACGTCCTACGGGCGGGGGAGAGGGGAAGAGGCTGAGAGTAATCCCGCCCCTGTTCTCGGAACACAGGCATCCATTGAGAGGCAGTTCAGAGAGGCTTTGTCCCCAGTAGTGCCCATAGACCTGGACACTGGCAGCTGCACTGGCTCCCTGAGATGGCCTTTCCCCCTCTGAGTGGACAGCGCTCACACCATGGCCTCACCAGCAAGGAGGGCAGGTCGTTTGGCTCACGTGGGTCCTGTACGGTTTAACACTCTTCACAGTGAAAAACCCTTGCCATCAGAGAGCAAGCCTGCAAAATCACTGCACTACCTGGAAAGCATGAGGAAGGCCTCCCTTAATTACAGGTGGGGACAATGTTCCTGGTGGGGGAAGTCAATCTCACAGCACCAGTGACTGTGCCCAGTGCTGCCAGGGCTTCCCTGTTCAAAGACTACAAATCAAACCAGGGAGAACATCAAACCTATCTCAATCCCCTCAGTGTACAGCTCTTCCACACTCAAACATTTAATATGTTTCATTTGATCTTTCCACAATTCCATGAGCTAAGCTTGGTTGGTAAATGCTACTATTAATCCCATTTTATAGACAGAGAAACTAGGACTCAAATAAGTTAAAGGGCTTGTCAGTAAACGGTAGAGGCAATATCAAGACCCAAGTCTTCTAGATCAGGGCGGGGTCCTTACTCCCAGGAGCAGTCTGTGCAGTGTCACTTATGTTCTGGGGTGAGGGCATCAGGGCAGGTGATGGACGGCTCAGAAGACTCTGAGTGGGCTAGAGAGAGCAGCTGGAAGAGTGGTGGCCACCTCCATGGGCTCAGGTATATCCACCTGGTAGAGCTGGGATAAGAGAACAACCTTCTGCCTCAGGAAGTTGCTGGTAGGCCAATGGGCTGGCAAGAATACAGTCACACAGGACACAGTCATAAATGCAGTGGCAGGGACAAAGAGACACATTTCTTAATTCACAGCCACCTACACAGGGTGCCCATTGCCGTCCGTCTTCTCTTCTTATATATGGAGCTCCATAAATACAGGGACCATGTGACAGTTTACTGTATCCCCCAGTCCTGGCTACAGGACTTAGTCTTTGGTTCAGTGGCCCTCTGTGGCTGTGCTCACTGTATTCCTCAGGCTTGGCTATAGGTGCTTAGTCACTGGTTCAGTGGCCCTCAGATGAAGGACTATCTCTCCTGTTCAAGATTAACTCTCCCATGTATTCTCTTGACCCTATCTGATCCATCTTGCATTATTCCTTCTCTTTGTGGTTTTTAGTTTCTCCCTTCACATCAGCTACTTTTCCTTAGGAAAGTGAAATCTCAAGTCTTTTCTGTTAAAAAGTAAAAAAGAAACCCCATACTTTCTTAAACTCAACTACTTTTCTCTCCAACTAGTCCTCCCCTAAATTGGTTGGTAGTGGTTGACACTTTGGCTCACAATGGCACCGAACTCTCACCGTCATCAGTGATTTTCCAGTTCCTTAGGAAAAATTTTGAGTCCATGAGTTCATCCCATTGTACAGATGAGGAAACTGAGTTAGAAGTTACTTCTCCCAGCTCACACTGCTATTGGACTAACCGACTTTGATGCTCAGGTCTGTGGGCTCCATCACCTGCCCGCTTTATACATGTCTCAAATGCTTAGGGCTGTTATTCTGACCATGTACCCTGGGAAACTTTACTGTTCGCCCTTATCCCTAGCAGGAGTCTGCTTGGTGGGGGTGGGTGGGTGGGGTAGGGGGTAGGTGATAGGGTAGACAGGATATCTGGAATGGGGGAAGCCAGGAGAGGAAGGGCTGGGATCATGCCCGTGACCCAGTTTGGGCTGGCCTGGGGCCGTGATCTGAGTGCTCTACTGAATCACCTCTCTTCTGGGTTGCATGACCAGTCCAGGGTCAGCTGGACCCTTCAATGCTCCTCATGGAGCCTGAGGTCCAGTCTAGATTTGCTGAGCCTCTCCTTACCCTCCCCAGCTATGGAGCTTTGGCCTCCATCCCTGAGGCTTTGGCCTCACCCTGACATCTGGCCAGGAAGGTTCTTGCTCCATTTCTTTCTGCTGTGGTGATTTGAGCTGAGCTGCTCTGAGATAAGAAAACTCCCTTCCTCTACTAATTCCTGCCTCTAGTCAGTTGGTGCTCTCTGCAGAAGAGCAACCAGGCTATCTTCCTTCTCCTCCTGGCTGGGCCTTTGGCAACCCAACCTTGTGGACAGGTGATCACACATTCCTTCCCTTCACAGGACCCTTGGGTCCTTCCCTATGTTTGATTTAATCTGTCACATCCTCCCTAGAGAGAATTGGATATAGTCTCCTTGCAGTCCACAGCTGGGCAGAGGGAGGCCTGGGAGAGCACCAGGAACTTGGCCAAGCTTTTACGGCCGAGTTGGGGACTGAAGGTCTTCTGGGATGCACTGCTCCAGAATGAACATCTCTCCTCAACCAAACTTCTTTCATGGTGTCTAGTCTTTCTTGCTATAAACGACAGCGTGTCCTGTGTCCTCCTCTTGGTGGGGAGGATCTGGGGGCCAGCTTCCCTGTCACTCAGCTACCGGTAAGAAAGGGCACTCTTTCCCAGGAGTTTTTACCATGATTTGCAGGAGTGCCTCTCTATGCTGTGCTCTGGCTCGCCTGCAGCATGCCCAGCAGTTTGGGCAGAACTTAGGCGGCCAGCAAGGCAGGACAGGGTGGCCAGGCTGGCTTGGGTGGCAGGTGTGAGCAGTCCCCTTCTCAGGCACACCTTGGTGGCTGTGGGATCAACAGTCCTAAGCAGCCAGCGTCTGACCTCAGGAGTCTGGCTCAGGCTATGGAGTGAATGGGAGAAGCCAGGTTATCTTTAAATGGCACCTTACTCAGCCTGTCTCTCTGCCAGCTGGGCAGGGTGGGGGCAAACGTTATTTTGGGATCTGAGGACAAGAGAGGAAGAAGTCTGTTTACAGCTTTCCTGTCTGTCCCTACTCCCTCTCCTGGGAAGTTTGGGGCCATAGGCCTCAATGTTCCAGCTGGCCCTTTTAACCCTGGGGCCTCCATTTTTAGCCTCCCTCTGTTAACCATCTACATAGGTAGAAACTGTTGAATCTAGAGGCCCAGGGTTTTTGTTGGCCAGATAAGCTCTATAAGGGCATGTTTATGTGGTGAGAATTATATTAGACTTGAGATTAGACTAATAGCTAAAATTACTACTTACTATGAGGCAACACTACAAAGTGCTTTGTATTATATTAACTTTATTTAATCCTCACAATCACTCCATGAAACAGATACTGATATACCTGTTTTCTGAATTAGGAAGTGGAAACAGAAAATTTAAATAGCTTGCCTAAAGTCATTTAGCTGGTAAATGACAAGTGTCAGGATTCAAACCTGGCTCTGGAGTCCATGCTCTGAACCACTAACTAGGTGAGTCCTGCTTTGCCACTTCTTGGCTCTGCAAGTTTAGTGAAATCACTCAACCCCTCTGGTCTTGGTTTCCTCATGTGGAAATGGACTATGGTTCAATCTAATCTGCCAGAATTTCCAAGTCAGAGCTAACAGAAGCTCTGGCCCATTCTCAGTTCAATCTAATCTGCTGGAATCCCCAAATCAGACTTAACAAAAGGTCTGGCCCATTTTCTCTCTCCCTGCTCAACAGAAAAAGAGCTTACTCAAGGTCACACAACAACTGGCAACTGGCCTGGCTTCTGTGCTCTTGCTAGTGAAATTCTTTGTAAGGGATGAGGGAGCTGGAGATGATCAGGTTTGACTTTGGAATCACAAAGAAATAATTGTTTTATTAATGAAATAGATCAGAGTGATTATGCTACTACTATTATGGAAGAAAAACCTAGACAAACCCTGTAGCTTCACTGGTTTTGGAAGTCACGCATGCAATACATTATTAGTTTCCCACTGGCTTTGCTGTAGATGACACCTCTGCCATGTGCATTTTGATAATAAAGGTTGCCCAGGCACCTCATCAGGGACTCAAATGTTTTTGCTCAACATACCCTTCACATGGGTCTGCAGAGGCGCAACGGTAACTGGATTGGTGCTTGGCATCTCTACCTTTGTACTGTTTCTGTCTCCCTCTCTGCTTTAACCTTTGGATCAGATTCTACTGTTCTGCATGTAGGGTTAACCTGAACTAGGCTTGCCTAGTCTTTCCTGCTTCAAGGCTATGAAACCTACCAAGACCACACCATGAAAGGAGTAAAAAAAGGTGGCATCTGAGTTCTGGAAGAGCTCCACCTATTCTCAGAAAATAGGTTTCCACCCCCTTCCAGTATCATGAAGAAGTCCTGAGGTTCCATAAAGTATAAAACACTGGTTGGTCTAGACCTCAGTCCACGCCAGTTCTGCTGATAATATAGCAATTTAGGCCCATGTGCTTCAGGCACAGGGACATTTTCAAGGAATCCATGCAGTCTTCTCCCCCCCAAAATTTCTTCACCACCAGGCACTCTGCCAGGACCAGAGCAGGGTCCTCATCTACACATCTTTTGCTCCCTTTGGGTTTCTCTGCCCCTCTTCTTCCAGGATCCCATCTCAGTTCACATGAACTCTCACCAAGGGTCCAGAGTGGCTACCTCAAATGCTCCCTGCCACCCCGCAAAGTTAGTTAAGGCAAAGAAATGGAAAGAACTCAGGTTCTTGGAATGGGTGAAAGAAAAAACAACTAGTGAAGGCAAATTACTAAACCAATGATTTATAATGTCATTAGATAACCACAGAAAAACTGCTTGAAATGGGAGAGCTGGGGCCACTATGTCTCTGTCCTGTTTCCCAGGCAGGGCTGCAGTCCCTTCCTCAGAGCTATCTTCCTAAAGGCTCACTAAGACTCTGATTTAGCAACAACAGAATCTGGGAAACTGAACTGAGGCACAAATTCAGCCAGGGAGTCTGAGCCAAATGTAATACCCAGTTCTGGGGGTGGAGGGTAGGAGGACACTTGTGCCTTCAAGTCAGCTTTACTTCTAACTACAATCCAGTGAGGTAGGTATTAGTCCTTCATTTTACAGATGAAGAAACCAAGGCTGAGAGGGGATAGCACCTGCTTCCATTTCCAGTTATGTAATCATGCCAAGTTAAAGCAACTCAAGACTTGAACAGACTTCCTGGACTCTCTGGTCAGGCCTCATTGTTTTTCCTTCTATAACGTATCTGCTACAAAAATCATCCACATACAGGTATGATACCTTTTATAATTTGCAATTTTAGGGCACCAGCACTAATGTCCTTTTCTTACCTAATCAAAAAAGTAAAAATATTGGAAAAGTGAGGTTCCTCGTTAGACGGTTGATATTGACCTGTACTATCTGTCAGAAAAAGGTAAACAGTTCATAAATTTTGGAATTTTATTAACAACTACTTTTGGCTGCTCTGCTACTAGAATCCTAGTAAAGTATTAAGACTGAGTCTAAATCCCCATGAGAATGAGAGCTTTCTCCAAGGTAAAAGTGACAGCTACTTGAATGTCCAACGTCTGGTTGGGTGTTTCCATTGATGGGGAGGGACACACTGCAATACTGCAACTCATTCCACAGCTGCTAGTTTTGGAAAATCTTTGCTTATCAGTTAATAAGCCCTACTGACTACCTTGCTAACATCTCCCTAATCCATCACTTCCACTCTCCATCCCCTCTAGATACTTTAGACCAGGCTCTGGGTTCTCCTACCTGGAGCTGTTACTAGGCTCCATTCCTACTTTCCATCTCCATCCCCTTCAATCCAGGTTCTAAATTACCCTTCTAGTCATGTTTGCATTGATACCAAAATGCCTATCACTTCTGTGCTTAAAAATTTTAGGTGGTCTCCCACCCTCTAAGGGAGGCAGGCCTTATAGACATTTTATCATCTGGCCCTCACTTGTCCTTCAAGCTTTACTTCTGGCCAAGACCCCCATGAACAGTGTTTTTTGGTTTTGTTTTTGTTTTTTTGCGATGCTAGGAATAGAACCCAGAGCCACGTGCATGGTACGAAAGTGTTCCACACTGAGCTATGCCCTAGTCCCAACCCGTCATTCCAAAATGGGTTATCTTGTAGTTTGGTTACTTGGTGTTCAGGTCTGGCACATGCTAGGTAAGTCTTACCTCTCAGCTACATCCCTGGCCCTATTCAGTTTATTTCATCTAGTTACTAAAAGTAAAGGCTGCAAGGTCTCACTTGCATTTTAGCTCATAATGAACATCTAATAAAACCCAGTGATTTGCTTTTTCATCAATCTTAATTATCTGCTTTTGAGTCACTGGCTGCAGGCCCATACTTTCTTTTCCAATGAGTGACTTCTGCTGCCTTTCTTGGACCTATCTTTTCAGTCTCTTAGTGTGTCTTTCCATTTTCCCTTCCATTTCCACCAACAGCTCAACTAACTCTTGGTGTCCTAGCTTCTGCTCAAAAGGTTGGAACCTGGACCTCTTATTGTTGGCCAGGGGTGGCACCCCCAATGAGTCTCAGGACTCATTTTCCTAAGGCAAGAGGTTCAGTCCTCCCTCAAAAATCAGCATGAGGAAAACAGGAAGCAGGGACACTTGCCAAGGGAATTAGGACCATTTTTGGCACTGGACAGATTATTATTTTGGTACTGGGGATTGAACCCTGGGCCGTTTTATCACCGAGTTATACCCCCAGTGCCAAGACTGGGTTTTGCTAAAATGCTGAAGCTGCCCTCAAACTTGTGATCCTCCTACTTCAGCCTTATAAATTGCTGGGATTATAGCAGTGTGCTACTGTGCTTAAGTTTTTTTAATCAGCAAGCTCAGAAGGGGTCCATATCACTGTCTATGTTGGAGCCTCAAGCCTCTCAAACCCAACAGTTCAAAGCACTAGCATCAGACCATTTATTTGGGCCCAAATCAGTAACAGTCTTCAGCACTAAACCCAGTTGGTACTACCTTGATATCAACCATGAAGTGAGTTTCCAAGGATCACATTGAGATTTTCTGGGCACCACTGGCCAGACCTGCCATTATTTGTCATTATCAAGAAGCAGCAGCAACAGAAGTATTAGCCTCAGAATCTGGCTGGTGGCAGACAACTGTGAACACACGCCCTCAGGCTTTTCAAAGATAGAAACTAACTAAATTACCTTCCAACTCATCATGGATGCTGAACACTAGGGACACCTAGTGGCATGAAGTCGTTGCCAGATATATCTCTAGGCTTCCATGAACGTTCTGAGTGGAGCTGTCCCTTTTAAGAATGGAGAAACAAACTTATTTTGTATATCATTTCCTTATTCCTTATGACAACATTACCCCAAAGAAATATTTTGTGGCTATTAAAAATGGGGTATCAGATGTAGTCACTATCAAAGAAGGGGAACTCTGGGCTTTACATCCCTTCAATTCTTTTTTTTTTTTTTCAGTCTTTATTTGCTCTCTGAACCCATAACGGACTGAAACCCAATTAAGAGACTGATTTTAAACTTTTTTTTTCTTTTGGTGGTGCTGGGGATGGAACCCAAAACTTGGGAATGCCAGACAACTGCTCTATCACTGAGCTACATACACAGCCCTCTTTAACATTTTTTTAAATAAGCCAGTTTTCTAAGAATTATTTTGAGCTAAGTTTGCAAAAACACACTAGAATGTCTACACAGGCTTCATCCACTCTTTTTTTCTCTTCTACCTTTACTTCCTTCTGAAGGGAATAGAAGGCAGAGGTGCTGATACCTTATACCATGCAGACTAAGTTCATTTGTAAAGATTACTTTACTGTCCTAGAAAAATACACGTTGCAAATTTGAGGGCTAAAACTTAACTACTTTAGAGGATTCCTGAGGGACAAGGGATAACCTTTGAATATCATACTCTGTGGTAATGTGCGGTAGAGGCATATTAAATATAGTTGGGTAAGGTGGATTTTTTAAAAATCCTTTTTTTTTTCTTTTTTTTTTTCTAAAAAAGGAAAAAAATTGCCATCTGTCTGGCTTATTTTGTGTGTGCATGTATATATAGGAACAGCTTGGGGGAAGGGTTGTGTCATGCAAGGAAGCAAAAACAAGACTTCCTTCGACAGAGGAGCCTCAGAGTTACAGAAGGAAAGCAGAGAGGGAGGCTGCTGGAAAGGGTGTAGTATGCAGCTGCTCCTGCTTGCGCCTGCTGAGAACCCAGAGCATCAGTGGTCCAGGGCAGAAAGCATAGTGATCTCTCCAGGGTATTCCTATTCCAACACATCAGATGTCCTATGAAAGTAAGACAGGTCTGTTTAGAATATAAATGGTAGTGACTTCCTGTGCTCCTGAGGTGGGGCAAAATAATCCATGAACACATAGTCCTTCTGGGCACAAATGTTTCTGGATTGGCCAGCAGAAGATACTAGGAACAGAGGTAAGGGAAGACCTGGGGAGAAAAAGGTTCTAGAGATGGGGTATCTTCAAGGGGACTCTGAGAAGTGTCTTTTGTTCCAGTATTCCTAGGTGATGGCACTGGTGAGCTTGGTCAGAGTCACTGTGAGTGTCATTCTGCAGAGGCCAAGGACCAAGGGTCAGGAAGCCACTCTAGGTTGAGAAGTAAGTGCATCTCAAGGCCAGCGAGGGCTGAAAAATGATTTGTAGCTGGACCAAAAACAGAAGCAAACGTGAAAAGACCCTCTTTCTAGATGCCGATGGTCTGTAGAATCCGCCTCTCGTTGTCATTAAGGTGGCCTGAGAACATTATATAGCAGGGCTGCTGAGCAAACTGGCAGAGGAAGTCTGTGAGATATGCCTGGAGGGAAGAACAAGAGTGATGTTACTGAAGGTTACAGGGGTCACTCAAGAGCAGCAGTGTAAGAACTACCACCAAGTAGTACAGGAAGTGCAGACTTTTAGACAAATGCCGGCTTCCTGAGGGACGATCTTTTATATTCTTGGATCTAGTTTAGGTACAACACAGGGACAAAATTCCAGAGAGAACCAAAATATTTCCAAGGCTATTACTCATGCTTTATCCCAAGGACATTCACAACATAGCCTCAAGAAGCTGGATTAGAATACTGGTATAAAGCACTTGGTGCAAAGTCCCAGTCCACCCAAAGCCCTTGACTACTCAGCAAGACATAATTCCCCTGAGGTTCCTAAGAAGAACTATAAATCTGAGCCCATATTTCTTCTTCCATGGTGTGGGATATTGTCACTTGCAAGACCTCTTCTCTGGATACCCTCACCTGCAGATCAATCTGATAGAGAGGATCCTTCAGGGCATCGGGGTCATCTTCCTCATCATCCTCGTAGTAATCCTCCTCTGTTAGACACAGTCAACACAGGGCAGGTCAGGGTAGAGGCCCATGATTAGCCCTGGGTGGTGATGCACCACAGCATGGCTGAGGCAGAAGCCCAAGGAACATTCCTTGTAGGCCCACCTCTCCCCTTTCCTGGATACCCCATTCTTGGCATCAGTGTGCAAAAGAAAAAGATATTTACCATGGCTGTCCACTTCTCAAACTGCTTACCATATTTACTGGTAGCAAGAATGTCAGATAAAAGTTGGCCAGCTAAACCATCCTCTTCCTCTTCCTCTTCCTCTTCCTGGTCCTCCCACATGTCATTGGAATCATCTGCTTAGAAATAAAAAAATAGCTAAGGCACATTCATGTATTCTCCCTCCAGATATCCAAATGGGCCAGAACATGTGGCCCTGAGGGTTTCTCCAAGGTGGCCTGCAGTCCCCAATGGGAGAGAATAAGGGATGGCCAAACATTCCCAGTAAGTGTGAATGTAAGAACCAAGGAGGAAGGGTAAGGCAGCTTGCCCCCATTTTTGCCCCCTCCATCCCCAATTTCTGAGATTTCATTAGGCAGACCTGACAGTGTCAGTCACAGAGTAGCCACTCAATAAACTTTTTACCCCCCCACTCCAATCAGGGAGTCAACAAACCAAATTGACAATTTGTAACTTGATTTGCAAGACTGAAAGTCTCCCAGGAGTTAAGAGCCTGGTGCACCTTGACTCCACTCTGCAGGAGTGGCCTGACGAGCGGCATTGGCTTCCATGACGTTGGAGAGCTCGTTGATAATCAGCTTTAGGATCTTGACCAGCAAAGGAATGTTTGTCCAGCGCTCAGGATCTGGGAAGGAAAAGGATTCAAGTCAAAACCAAGTTCCCTACAGTGCCACTCATCAGAGTTCATCATCACTCGAGTGCTTTCCACCATCCCTGACTATATATATTCAGCCACCAAAGAATGATTTAAAGTTAAATAACTTTATTCTGCCTGGTGTTAACAACAGTTCTGAAATTGGGAGAAATAAGAGAGCTCAGAGATTAAAGGAGATAGTTTCCTCTCAGTACTAAAAAGTTTTTCTTTTTGGTACTGGGAATTGAACCCAGGGGTGTTTTACTATTGAGCCACTGGGCCATGTCCCCAGCCCTTTTTATTTTTAGACTTGCTTTTGCTAAGATGACCTTAAACTTGCAATCCTCTTGCCTCAACCTCCTGAGTTGCACACGCAAGCATGTGTCACCATGCCTGGCTTTGCCTCTTCTTTATCAAACCCATCACTAGCAATTATTCTTTTTTTTTTTTTTTAAGAGAGAGAGAGAATGAAAGAATCAATTTTAATTATTTTTTCATCTAGCTTTTGTTCTTTCAACACTTAGTTGTGTATGTGGTGCTGGGGTTTGAATCTGGGTCCTTGTGCATGCCAGGCAAGTGCTCTACTGCTGAGCTACCATTCCAATCCCAGCAAAAAAAAAAAAAAATTTTTTTTTAAAGAGGGACAGTGAGAGAGAGAGAGAGAGAGAGAGAGAGAAAGACAATCAATTTTATTTAGTTTTTCATGTGACTTTCATTGCTCCAACACTTCGTTGTGTATATGGTGCTGGGGTCTGAACTTATGTACTTGCGCATCCTAGACAAGCACCATAATCGCTGAGCCACCACTCCAGCCCCAATTTTTTTTTTAAAGTGAGATGGGGGCGCTGGAGCGGTAGCTCAGCAGTTACAGTGCCTGGAAAGTGCAAGTTCAAAGGATGTGAGTTCAAACCCCAACACCACGTATGCAACAAAGTGTCTGAGGAATGAAAGTCACATGAAAAACTGAATAAAGATTGCTTCTCTCTTTCTCTCTCTGTCCCCCGTTTCTGAAAGAGAGAGAGAGAGAGAGAGAGATAGTGATAGAAAGAATCAATTTTATTTAAGTTTTTCATGTGGTTTTCATTGCTCTGACACTTTGTCGTGTACATGGTGCTGGGGTTCAAATGCACGTCCTCATGCATGCCAGGCAAGTGCCATAACTACTGAGCTACTGCTCCAGCCCCAGCAATTACATTTAAAAAAATGTAGATCACAGGTGAATACAGTGGTGTACACCTGTACTCTTAGTTACTTGGGAGGCTGAGGCAGGAGGATTGCAAGTTCAAGGCCAGCCTGGGCAACTGAGGAAGACCTTGTCTCAAAATAAAAAATAAAAAGGGCCAGCAACCCTGGGTTCAATTCCCAGTACTGCAAATAAATAAACAAATGAATAAATAGTACCCTTAGCCTCTGTGGGGAGGGGACTGGAGAAATGGAAGCAACACTCACTTTTGGCTGACTTAGAGCGGGTACGGATGCCCTCATCCATGCCGTAGATCTCTTCTCCCTTTACACGGATATCCTGTAGCCGTTTGTCATCTGTATTGATGCCATGCTGGAGCAGCTTACACAGTGCCACAGAGCTATTGGGGAAGAGCCAGAAAAGGTCAATCAGCCACCTATCTATAGAGTTCACTCCAAGAAGACCATTATTTTTTAAGATGATGAAAATTCTGTTCACAACTAATTAGGAGAGATAAGACAGTTCAGCTGAAAATGAGATTTAGAATTCACAAGATGGTCTAATGAGATCTGCTTTTCTTAATAAAGACAGGGTGGGCAAGCATCACAATGACCATCCATACTGTATAGTCAATACAGTGATAAGACCTAGTGGAATAAATGTCCAGAAAGGAATGTTAGAAACCCAGGGTTAAAGGTTTGAGTTTATAAAAGAGAATAAGCTACTAGTAGTTCTTAGCTGGTTTAAGTCTGTGGCACAGGAAGCTCTCTAGCTGGCAGACATCAGAAATATATTGTTTAACTGTGTTGACTGTCTTGGGGATTTCAAGATGGCAGCCATTTGAACACGCAGGTTAGCAAGACAGAGAAAAGGGAATACAAGGGGCAGTTTAATATGCCAAACAAGAATCAGAGATGCAAGTCAGGGAAGGAACAAATGTGAGTAAGGGCAGAATGCTCAGAGAAGATGGGGGCCTACCTGACTTTGCCTTCATATTGTCCATAGAACAGATGCTGTCGGCTTGTCCACTCAGCCATCACAAACTCCAGAGCAGGTTTTCCAGTAGGTCCTGGGAGACTACAGAGGAACTCTAATAGAGGTTCAAGCTGAGTGTGCACCAGATGAGCGAATACCATGATCAGAGACTAGGAGATAACACGGACATCTGCTTCAGGGAAATTGATTTCAGACATAGGAAATGGAATGGGCCCATCCATAAAGAAGTAATCTATGCACTGCAGGGACCACCCACAGGGGAGGAGAACAGGCAGATTTTCTTTTTCATGTTTCTTGGGCTCAAAGAAGCCTAATCTTACTTATCTGTTGTTCTACAAGGATAGCAAGAGGGTAAAAAAACTCAGGGACCACATAATACTTTTTATCTCTAACATCTACAGGGTGGCAAAGCCCAACTTTCCACTGTCCTTACCTGCATGACACTGAGTGTCTCTGCCTGCTGCATCTTACTGAGGATGGCACGAAGAATCTGGTCCAGATTCTCCCCGAGCTCGCGCCCTGCCTTGGAAATGAGGGTGGAGACAAGGCGGCCCACAAAGGCAGCAGTGAACTCTGAGGTGCGGGGGTCTAGGAGCTGGCTCACCACCTGCATCACGTACCATAGTCCATTGTGGCCTTGCTCATCATGCCACTGGGCTACCTGTTCCAGCGTCACTGACACATAGGCTCGTAAGCACTCTCCACCATTCTGGGGAGACAAAGGTGGCAAGCAAGATTAGCAATTAGGGAACAGATACCAGGAAGCCCTTAGCTTGTAGGGGAAAGTGTTACGCTCAGAGGCCTATGCCTTATACCAGCTGTGAGACTACAGGGTTTATGGTGGGCTCATGCCACTAGAGTCAGAAATTTATTGCTATAGATTAAGACATGTATTATATAATTTCCCCTTTACCTAGCCAGTTATCTAAAAATGCACATTTTTATTTTTTTCCCTTTCAATAATTACTTTATTATTTTATTGGTGTATTGTACTACATAGTAATTGTTGTCATGTATTCACAGATGCACACAATATAGCAATATAATTTGGCCAATATCTCCCCTACCACCTGCCCTACAGCATTCCTCCACCTTTCTCCTCCCATCCCCTGGTCCCTTGCCTCTCCTTCTAGGGTATATATTTATTCTAATATACTGAAGTATAGTGACATAATTTTTAATACCTATGAAGAACATGTTTTTTATATACATGACATTAGTATATACAATGACATACTTATGAAAACTTGAAGTGTAACAGTTCCAGCATTTCTCCTTCTCCTCCCTTCCTCCCCACTGCAAGTTCTTTTTAGATATATTTGACAATAGGATTAAACATCAACATTTTTGTAAAAGCATACAGTATAGCTTATTTTAATTCAGTACCCAGCATCCTCCCCACCCCCTCTCCTTTCTCTTCCCTCTGCTGATCTTTCTGTTGTTTACTCAATGGCTGCTTTTTTAAGTGACTCATTGATTTCACTACTCTATGTTCTTATATGAACATAAGCAAGTTAAGTCTGATTCCTTCCATTAACTTTCCGTATTTCATTCCTCTTTCCTTCCCCTTTGACTATCCCTCTGCTCTTTTCCTTATTTCTGGTTAGCTTCCACATATCAGAGAGAACATTCTCCCTTTGGTTTATTGAGGCTGGCTTATTCACTTAGGATGACATCCTCTAGTTTCACCCACTTGCCAGCAGATGACATAATGTCATTCATCCTTGCACCTGAGTAATACTTCATTGTGTGTACATGCCACAATTTCTTTCTCTATAAAAATGCGTACTTTTCTTTCTTTCTTTTTTTGGTACTGGTCTTTGAACCCAGGGGTGTTCTCCTATAGGACTATACCTCTGTATTTTTTCATTTTTCATTTTGAGACAGAGTCCCAGCTAAGTTGCTGAGGCTAGTCTCGAATTTGTGATCTTCCTGCCTCAGACTCCAGAGTAGCTAGGATTGCAGGCATGCGATGCCAACATATCCAGACTCAAAAATGTGTATTTTTTTATTACAAGGGACAATGGCCAAGCAAACTGAGTTTTAACATAAAGATCTACCTCTGGTACTGAAAAAATTATTCTAAGATGTAGTAGTAATGATAGGTATTATAGGTCTTTACAGGAACAGACCTTACATAAACTACTGCTTGTCTAGAAATCTCCAAGCTAAAACCTTTACAATCAACTTCTGTAGTAAACACCTGAAAAAGAAACCAATTAACCCAAGAAAGAGACAGAGAAGACTATTCAGGCATACCTCACCTCTCCAGAGGACTATCACTTTGTGGACTTTATCAATAAAAGAAATATTCAGTAAGAATTTCTTTTCTTTTTTGGTGTTATTAAAGACTGAACCTAGGGGCACTCCACCACTGACCCACATCCCCAGCCCCTTTTTTTAAAATTTTGAAACAGGTCTTGCTAATTTGTTGAGGCTGGCTTCAAGCTTGTAATTCTCCTACTTCAGCCTCCTAAGTCTCTGGGATTACAGGTATGCACCACCATGCCCAGCTCACAAAGACTTTCTTAATGTCCCCAGGTTTAGGTGTCTGTAATCTCTTCTACAGTAGCAATACCCAGATGCAGATGGCCAGGATGCCTGGTGTCCAGACTCAATAAGTATGTTACAACACACCCCAAAGTACAGAATGTTTGGCTTTTGTAGCTTGAACCCTTTCTGGCTCCTCTGGGTAAATATGAAGTTGACAGACATTATTTCAAAAGCATGTCATGTTTCTCAGCTTACTATAAACCCATGGAAGGAAGCTATCTTTCTTCCAATGTTCATGTGTCCAATACCTGCATGGTAGCATTATCATCTGTGTGAAGGGTACACTGTGCCACAGCAGGGAAAGCTTGGCAGATGAGAAGCTGGGAAAGTGGAGGCTTTGTATTCCGTACTACTGTTGTCAGGATATCAATGGCTGTCTGAAGAAGAGAAGAAAGAAAAGTGAGAATTGCCTCTAGGGTGGGAGAAACCCAACAATCAATTGCTTATTGGGTGCATACTACAAAACAACCTAGAGAAAACTCAATAATGAAAACTCAAGCTTCCAAAATTTTGAAAAGGAACATTAGACAGTGCTCTCAGTTTCCTTATGATAGCTCATTAATTCAATAGCCATAGGATTGAGAGCACATGGCAGTAGATTGGATTGACAGGTGACATACTTGGTGGTGCTGTGTAATGGTGGCACTCTTATCAATTCATTGAGGGTACCTCTGGAATAAGAAGAGCCATTTTCCTTTTCTTTTTTAAGATAGGGGGAGAGAGAGAGAAAAGAGAGAGAGAATGAATCAACTTGACTTTGTCATCTGGGTCTTGTTTTTTTGTGTGTGGTGCTGGGGTTTGCATCTGGGTCCTTGTGCATGCCAGGCAAGCACTAAAACTGTTGAGCCACCGCTCTAGCTCCAAGAGCCATTTTCTTAAAGCCTCAGATAATCACCCACTGTCCTTATGGGCAGAGTAGCTCAGTAAAATTACCCCATGAATCTCCAGTGTTATTACTGGTTTCCTGTCAACTAGGTTGGGGTATGTGGGTGGCATCTGCAGATCTCTCTTACTCTTTCTCAAATACATAGGCCTTGTAGCCACTTACCGCACAGAGCCCTGCTGGGATCTTGTCTGCTGGGGCTTGCATTATGCTGACCAGAGTGGGAATTAGCCTCATCTGCATTGGGCCCTGACAGGCTTCGATCTGAGATAGCTCCTTGAAGATGTCCTGAGCCAGAGAGGCGACAACAGGATCTGAAAAGGATAAGGCAACATGAATCCTCCTGCTTGATGGTCTGCACCTGCTTCTGGCTTAATGATACCCTCATGTTTTGCCACCATGTATGGTAACAACTCCTGCAATGATTACGTATTATACACCTGGGACCTAATGGGGACATAAGAATAAATTCGAAGAACAGAAGACAGGCAGGCAGGGTATGCATGTTTTCATTAAAACAAAGACTAGTCATTAATAGCTACCCATAAAACAAAATCTGTTTTTTTTTCTGGGCCAAATCTTTTAGGGTCTTTGTTCTTTTGAAACCTGGACTGATTCTGAAACCAAATTCTTAAATAAAACTCCAAAAAACCTCACTGATATTTAGTTAAGAAGACATGCAAGTTTAAAAAATAGCTCACACAGTGTCTTTTCCCTAGGTTCTCATGTGTTGAGGAGAAATCATACTTATCTCTTAAGGTGTGCCCATGACAGACAGGAAGAACTCCCAAAGCCATTTCTGGTGCAAAAGGTAAAACTCAAAAAAACAGAGCCTTTTGAAGAAATGGAACTTTAGTAATTCAACCTACTTTACCTTTACAGTAAAAATATGCTCAATCTAGCATGCAAAAATATATGCAGTATACACTAAAGTATATGTTAAGAATCACTGCAGCACCATTTGTAATAGAAAAGAACTGGGAATAATCTAGCTGTTCATTAACAGAATTGGATAAATTATGATATAGCCATTTTATGGAATACTATGTGATGACTGACAAGAATGAGATATATTTAAACATGCAACACGGGAAGCTCTCTGGGACACATTTTTAAATGAAAAAGCAAACCAAATAACATGATTAGTATGGAATCATTTAAGTAATTCCTACTTTATATCTTTCTCAGCATCAATACTGGAGATATTTTTAGTGGAAACAGGGATTAAACTCAAGCACTTTAGTAATGAGTTACATCCCTAGTTCTTTTTGTTAATTTTTTTTTAAATTGTGAGACAGGGCCTAGCTAAGTTGTTGAGGTTAACCTCAAATTTGGGATTCTCAGCTTCCTGAGTCACTTGATTACAGTGTACAGCAACAAACTTAGCTGGAGCTTCCTCTTTAAAACCAAATATCTCTAATATTTCTCTAATGATATTTATATATATATATATATATATATATATATATATATATATATATATATATATATATCTCCACTGTAAAAACTTAAAATGCAGTATAGTATTAAAGGAAAGAAAAACCCATATTCCTAACACCTAGAGATAATTGCCATTAACATTTTGATGTATTTTCTTCTGGCATTTTTTCCTATATACATATCTTTAAACACATCTTTTTTTCTGAAACAAAAACCAAAAGTTGGGGTCATATTCCATGCATTTTTTGGGAAGACTATTTTTTCACTTATAACATCTCCTTTTCTAAATTATAGTTCAGTCTTCTACTTATAGGGAATTTTTCGTTTATTTGTTCAGTTTTCTCCTGTTATCAAAGTTCTGAATTATGCCTCCTGCTTATGAACCTTTTATTCACCATCTTTGTTCCCCCATTCCTTATTAGAGGACAGTAAGCATTATAGGAACAGGACTCTCTTTTTAATGCTATTATATCTTCAGCATAACTGTATACTTTGCTAATTGAAAGTCACATTCTTTGCTTATGATTCTTAAGATCATCAGACCCTAGGGTAAACTTTTACCTAGATTCTCCAGTCACCACCTTTTTTTAATGCCTCTCATCAATACATCCTTCCCTGATGGCATACCATTACTGTACTTTAGGAAAATGGCCATGGTGAAGGGGCAGATTTTGCTTTCCATGCTTGCTGTGAACTCTGGGTCTACAGTACAAACGATGCATAGAGTCTCCATCACCAGGTTGAGGACCTCTGAGCTGAACTGGGCTGCTAGGTGAATTAATCCATCAAGGATGCTGGGGAGGAAGGGCTGAAGCACGTGGGTACTCTCTGAGACTTTCAGTTGGTCACAATAACTAGAGAGAGATAGATAAGCAAGAATTACAAGCAAATCCCTCAATTCCTGGTTTTTCCAATCTCATTTTATAGCATTTATATGTATATGGCTTTATAAGGCTACTTCTAGATGCATGTTTTTACATCCTTCTGTAGCTTATTATATAAATATCAGTATCATAATTTCCATGGTTCTTAATTTTTTTTTTTCTTTTGGTGCTGGGGATTGAATTCAGGTTCTCCTACATGCTAAAATAAGTATGTGCTGTATCATGTGCTAGACCCCCAGTCTTGAATTTATTTCTGTTTTGATCTTTGCTATTTATTTATTTTGGTGGAGATTGAACCCAGAGGTGGTCTGTCACTTCACCACATCCCCAGACTGTTTTATCTCTATTTTGAGATGGGATCTCACTAAATTTCTCAGGGTGGCCTTGAACTTGTGATCTTCCTGCCTCAGCCTCTTCCATTCTGTTCTTAAGTAAATCCAGTCAATTATTATATGCAAATTGTTAAGATATTAAGTTTTGTGCTTTAAGATTCTTTAGACTGTTACTTTAATCATATCCCTAAGGTTTGGATATACACTCCTATTACTTTTAATGTCTTTTTAAACACAACTTTTTTTTTGGTGTGGTATAAAGGATTAAACCCAGGGCCTCACACATGCAATGAAAGCACTCTACTTTGAACCACATCTCCACTCCTTAAATGCAACTGGTATTTAATACGAGACTAGTTTTTCACTTTCATGTTGTAAAAATCTTTTTCCTTCAGTTTTTTTGCATCAAGAATGAGATCAATTTATATAAACATGCTAAGTAAATTAGCTTTCTATCTGTAAGATTTAAAGTTTTCTCTCTCTATATGTCTATTATATTCACTTTTTTGTTTTTTTAAAAGAGAGAAGGACAGTGAGAGAGATAGACAGAGACAGAGAGAATCAATCTTTACTGAGTTTTTCACATGGCTTTCATTGCTCCGACACTTAGTTGTGTACATGGGTGCTGGGGTTTGAACCCACATACTTGCGCATGCCAGGCAAGTGCCATAACTGCTGAGCCACCGCCCCAGTCCCTCATTTTTTTTTTTTTTAAGAGAGAGAGAGAGAAGAAGAGAGTGAGAAAAAGAGAGACTTAATTTTTAAAATTTTTTTTATCTGGACTTTGTTTCTCTGACAGTTATGTATATGTTGCTGGAGTTCAAACCTGAGTCTTGGGGCTGGAGGGGTGGCTCAGTGGTTTCAGCGCTTGCCTGGCAGGCGCAAGGACCCAGGTTCAAACCCCAGCACCATGTACACAACTAAGTGTTGGAGCAACGAAGGCCATGTGAAAAACTAAATAAAGTTGTTTCTCTCTTTCTCTGTCTCTCTCACTGTCCTTCTCTCTCTTAAAACAAAACAAAACAAAACAAAACAAAAAAAAACCTGAGTCTTCCCACATGCCAGACAAGTGCTCCAACCACTGGGCCACCACTCCAGCCCCCATCTTTATTTTTTTATTTTTTTATTTATTTATTTTTTTAAAGAGAGAAACAACTTTTATTGAGTTTTTTTTTTCACATGGCCTAAGTTGCTCCAATACTCAGTTGCGTACGTGGTGCTGGGGTCTGAACCCGGGTCCTCGCGCCTGCCAGGCAAGCGCCGAAACCTCTGAGCCACCGCTCCAGCCCCATCTTTATTTTTTTAAAAGAGAGAATCAATTTCATTTATTTTATCATTTGGTTTCAGTTTTTCTGACATTTTACCATAGAGCAACTGCTCCAGCTTTGTATTCACCTTTTTTTTTAAAAAATTTTTTGAGAGAGAGGGACAGTGAGACAGAAAGAGAAAGACAGAATCCATTTTATTTAGTTTTTCATGTGGCTTTCGTTGCTCTGACACTTCATTTTGTATGTGGTGCTAGGGTTCTAACTCGTGTCCTTGTGCATGCCAAGCAAGCCCTGTAACCGCTTCGCCCCTGTATTCACCTCTAATCAACAACTATTTACTGAGTGCTGCTTACCAGGTTCAATGGGGTACAACTATGATAAATATAAGTCTTATTTTTGTTTATTTTTAGAATGGCAATAAATTAAAAAGCAATAAAAACATTGTTTCTGTATGTCAAAAGACATTAGAACCAAAACAAGTTTCAGCAGGTATTCAATAAATGGTTTTTAATTTTTTTCTTTTTAGTGTCTTAAAGTGATATTATTTATCAGCTGTCAAAGCTCCATGATGACCAATGAAATCATGTGCTTTGATCTCAGATTTGGTCAGACTTTTTATGACTGGTACATAAGACTTTACTTTCAATACTACCTTGCTCAGGCCAAATGTTTTCTCTCGTATGCGGAAGCTGGTGAACAGCCTGCAACAGGATGGCAGTCAGCTGAAACTCCACACAACCTAGGGGAACCGTATGTATGAAGGTGGGGAGAAGGGGGCATTAAGGAGGGTTATCAATACAACAGGGAATACTCAACTCCCATTAGGAGGCTACCTACACACAGGCAGGCAGAGAAACTCAAAAATACTACCTTGCTCAGACCTAACTTCTCCTGAAGACTAATGTGTCATTTGGCTTTGGTCAGCTCTCAGTTCCTTAGACTTGACTCTGAATCCCTCTCTAGTACTCAGCTATGCCTTACTTGCCCCTGTAACAAGTTTGGTAGATCACAGAGACTGCATCATCTGGCCACATTACATTGGATCTTATATGCCATGTTAAGAGTTTGGAAGTTAATTTTTTTGGAAGGAAGTGTTTCTCAAACTTTTATTTTTTAAAACAAATTATTCCTAATACTTCAATTGCTCCTTATCCAACCTCAAAGATTTCGAGGAAAACTGACACCCCCAGTAAGATCTGTCATGGCTTTATGCCACCTGGCATATGACTTTCTGCTGAGGTGCCTACATCTCACAGCTTGAATAGCACAACTGGAAGCCATGAAGGGCTTTAATTACAAGAATAACAGTATCAGTTTTCTATTTTAGGAATACCAGCCTGGCAGCTCAAATAATATGGGTTGCAGTAGGGTAAGGCAGGAAGTAGAGAGCTCTATTAGGAAGCTATTCCAGTAATTCAGGAAAGAGAATCTGAAACACTAGTCTAGTAGCAGTGGAAAAGAGGGAGAAAGAGATGAGAGGATAAGGAACCAAGACATAAAAAGCAAAAAAACTGTGACTTTACCTTAACCAAATAGGGAATGCAAGGTCTTTAAGTTCAAGATGTAAGCATACAAGATTTCTACCTTTATTAAAGCAAAGAGGAAGGGTTGGGCAGGCTTGGAAATGGTAAACAGTAAGCTCATTAATAAATTTGTTTATTTTCAGGTATTTATAAGAAATCCATCCTGGGGGCTGGAGCGGTGGCTCAGTGGTTACGGCGTTTGCCTGGCATGCGCGAGAATGCGGGTTCAAACCCCAGCACCACGTACACAGCAAAGTGTCAGAGCAATGAACACCACATGAAGAACTAAATAAAATTTATTCTCTCTCTCTCACTGTCCCTCTCTTTAAAAAAAAAAAAGAAGAAGAATAAATCCATCCTGATATGGATAGTAAGCAGTGAATATATTAACTTAGAGCTCATAAGAAAGTCTGGCATACATATAATTTGAGAAATGTGACACAAGTATAATTATTTGTCAATAAATATCTTGCATCAGAAATTATTTAAGGCAGTGTGCAATGATACATAAACTATGACATGGAGAAATAAATTAAAGCTGAAGCAAAAGAAAAAGAAAAGCAAGGGTAGTGTGATGACCATTAAAAAGTTGTTAATGCCAGGTGTGGTAGCGCATGCCTGTAATCCCAGCAACTCGGAAGGCTGGGGTGGAGGGCAGTGGGGATTGCAAGTTCAAGGCCAACCTCAGCAACATAGTCCCTGGCTCAAAATAAAAAATGAAAAGGGCTGGGGGGCAGGGGACAAAGCTCAGCGGGTACATTTCCCTAGTAGAAAAAAAAAAAAAAAAAAAAGAAATGAAAGTCACTAATAACATTGGAAAGAAGTTTCATAGTTTCATCACTAATGTAAGGATATAAACCAGGTTGCAATCAGCTAAAAAACTAAGTGGAGAATCTTGGCTGGGAAGAAAATATCTCTCTTTACAGGACAGTTATTTATTTATTTATTTTAGGATTAAACCTAGGGATGATTTACCATGAAGCCACATCCCTAGTTCTTATTTTGAGAGAAGGTCTTACCAAATTGCTTATGGCCTTGCTAAGCTGCTGAGGCTAGCCTCAAACTTGAGATCCTCCTGCCTCAGCCTCCTAAGTCATGGGATTACAAGCATGTACCACTGGACAGTTCTTAACCTGGAATTCATAGACAGGCTTAAAGAGATTAAATGTCTGACACTGTATATAAAATTCTATATACATGTATGATTGTCCACTTTACTAGCATGCATATACACAGTTTTTATCACTTTTCAGAGAGACATATTACACTTTCAGGAAATCATCAAACCACTACTCATGTAGTCAGTGAGAGGTATGTATTAATTATTAAAAAAATAAAAATGTTTTCTTCATGCACTTTTTTCTGATTACAAAAGTAATATAAACTTATTGTGAACAAGTGAATACTTTACATATATAATAAGGAATGAAAATTCTTTGTATTGTAATCCCCCCAGCAAGAACCAAAGTAAACAAGTATGCCTAACAGGTGCTGCTGCCCATCTAAATGAATGAACTTATTTTACCCGAAAAAGTATCTTCACATTCACACCAAACTATTCTGTAATGCAATTTTTAAATATTTCTGTAAAATCACAAAGTAGACAAATCTCTAAAACCCAATCATAATCAATTTAAATTTACTACCATTTCTACCCCTGTCCCATTAACATGCAGTTTCAAGTAGGATTATAGGCTTTAATGATTTTGTCCTTATTTAGTTTAATCTTATATTGATATTTATCACAAAGGAAATTATTTTATGCTTCAAAAGTAACTAATGTACATAAATGCAATCAAGTTTCACAAAGGCTGGAAGCAACACAGGCAGTGACCACTGGCATACAACCCAGAAATAACCCTAAGCATTTCTCCCTTAACCAGGTTAGGGTTCTCTCAGATATTTAGGGTGGCCTAAGAGCTTTCTGAAAAGCTCCAGTTTCTCTCTCTCTCTCTCTCTTTTTTAAAAGAGAGAAAGAATCAATTTTATTTATTTTTTCGTCTGGCCTTTGTTTCTCCAACACACTTGGTTGTGTATGTGGTGCTGGGGTTTGAACCTGGGTCCTCACGCGTGCCAGGCAAGCACTAGAACTGCTGAGCCTCTGCTCCAGTCCCTCCATTTGTCTCTTAGCATGATCTCATTTTAAAGTGTTTTAGAATAGAAGTTTTGCTTTATCTAGACTGTTCACAGTCATAACATTAAGCAATTAAGTTACAAATGTAGTCCGAATAGGCTTTCTATTTTGGTGGGGAGGATACCAGGGGTTGAACCCAGTGCCACTTAACTACTAAGCTACATACCCAAGCCTTTATATACTTTGAGTCGGAGTCTCACTAAGTTGCTTAGGACCTTGCTAAGTTGCTGAGGCTGGCTTTGAACTTGCAATCCTTCTGTCTCAGCCTCCCAAATTGCTAGTATCACAGGGGTGTGCCACGTTTAAGTTTGGCCTTTGAAATATTCCTTAAAACAACAATGTTCCCTCTGGTTGGGCTAGAAATAAATGACTATAGAGAATAGTCCATTAGCTGTGAAAGAGACAAGTAAAATTAGAAAAAAAAAGCTATGTATCTAGGCCACATTCTCCCAAATTTGGCTTCTAATATAGAAGAAATCAATGAACTATATGATGTGGGCTCTAATTTTGCTTCTATTATTCATCAATTGGGCAACCTATACAAGTTATTTCTCTCTTGAAGCCTTAGGTTCTTCACTTTTGAAAAGAAAGTAAGTTGGCTTAGATTATTCCAGAGTTGCAGTGTATTTAAAGGGAATGAGGGGGGCAGGAGCAGTGGCTCAGCGGTTACAGTGCTTGTCTGGCATGCACAAAGATGTGGGTTCAAACCCCAGCACCACATACACAACAAAGTGTCAGAACAGTGAAAGCCACGTGAAAAACTAAATGAAATTGATTCTTTCTCTCTCTTAAAAAAGGGAATGAAGGGGGCTGGAGCGGTGGCTCTGCTGTTACGGCGCTTGCCCGGCATGCGCAAGGACACGGGTTCAAACCCCAGCAACCCACGTACACAACTAAGTGTCAGAGCAACGGACGCCATGTAAAAAAACTCAATAAAAATTGATTCTCTTTCTCTCTCTCTCTGTCCTTCTCTCTTAAAAAAAAAAAAAAAAAAAAAGGGAATGAAGAAGAAAAGGGAACAGCACATCTTCCTGGATGCATAAAACTCTTCTTTTCAACATTTCTACCCAAGGTCTTTTACCACTGAGCTTCATTCCCTTTTAATTTTTTGAGATACTGGATATTGAACCCATGGCCTCATGCATGCTAGACAAGTGCTCTACCACTGAACTACATTCCAAGCCCTAACTTTTTATTTTCAGACAGGGTGGTGTTAGTTACGAAGGATCGCAAACTTGTGATCTTCCTGTCTCAGTCTCCCAAGGAGCTCAATCCAACGTTTATTTTGAAGATCTTTAGCAGAAATGTCCAAGCAACAAAAATACTCTGGGTAACTGGTTTGGGTATCTGAGTAATTTTCTCTTAAAGCAATTAGCATCAGGGCTGGGCATGGTGGTGTATGCTGTAATTCTAGCAACCTGGAAGGCTGAGACAGAAACATTTCAATTTCAAGGGCAACCGTAGCAACTTAGTGAGACCCTGTCTCAAAATAAATAAGAAGGGTGGGGATGTGGCTCAGTGACCAAATGTCCCTGGGTTAAATTCCCAGTGCTAAAAAATAAATAAATAAAAAACAAAATTAAATAAAATCTTATCATCTTAGGGTGGGCATACTTACCCCCAGATGGCTCTCACAGCAGAAATTCGAACTGATGGGGGTTGTGACTCATGAAGACCACTAACTGTTGCCTGTAGGAACTGTTGGATCAGTTCAGGGGACATAGCAACAGTGAATCGACTGGCAGCCCAAAGTGCCCGACCCAGGAGGAAAGGAGACACTGGGAGAAACACAGAGCACAGGGGTTGGACAGTGAAAGCTGCTGTTACATGCCCTTCCTCCCTCCCACCTCCATTCCTGGAATATTCACAAATAACTGGATGCTACATAATATACACAATTTATTTGAGAGAAAAATGCATGATCTCATAAGGTAAATGCACATGCGTGAACTGTGGTACAGAACCAATTTCCCAGTTTTATTTCTCACTATTGGCAAAGTAGATCTTAAATACACCGAGACTAAAAAGACTTCACCATCCCAGTTCCCACCCTCAGCTCTCACTATTTCTTTCTTTCTTTTTTTAAAGAGAGAGGGACAGTGAAAGAGAGAAAGAGAGAATCAATTTTATTTAGATTTTCATGTGGCCTTTGTTGCTCTGAGACATCACTGTGTACGTGGTGCTGCGGTTTGAACTCGCGAATTCCTGCATGCGATGTAAGCGCCGTAACTGCTGAGCCACTGCTCCAGCCCCCCACTATTTCTTACCTGCACCATAAGACTTCTGAATGTGGTTTCTTCTCCACTGTCATTTCCTTTTCACACTTGAACAACTATTATAACATTATGTCATTATATAGTTTTAATTATGTCGTTTTTCCATTTATAACCTGCCAGCAAATTCCACAGTCCACCAAATAAAAGACTAAGTCAGCATAGTATCCAAGGCTCCCTAAGCCTGAGGATTCTGATACACATGATTTTTTCTTCTTGCCTCACAATCTCAAGCACATTCTTCCCCAGGAACTCAGATCTTACTTTGCCTCTCTGCTTTCCTTATATAACAAGCCAGCACATTTTTCACTTTATTCTCTCTTGGGCTGAAGCAATCCTATCTTTGAGCTACTAAGATTCTGTCTAAAGCTTGCTTAACATGTTATGTATTTTGTTTGGTATTCCAGCCACTGGTACCAGGATTACAATTTACTACCTACTATAAGCTGCTTGAAAAGACTAAACTTATTTAGCTTGTCATATGGCTTAACTTAGTTACTCATATAAAAACAACTGATTGACAGAATTTTTTTTTTAAAGAGAGTGACAGAGGGAGAGAGAGAGAAAGAATCAATTTTATTTATTTTTTCACAGGGCCTTTATTTCTGTGACATTTAGTTGTGTACATGGTGCGTGCTGGCTGAGGTTTGAACCTGGGTCTTCGTGCATTTTGGCAAGCAAGGACTTATTCAGTCAGATTTCTTAAGGTGTAACAACCAGATTTGCATTCCATTTAAAATGCCGAAAGCAGCCATGCATGAGAGGGCTAATTTGGAAGGAAACATAAACAGCAATGGTAATATTAATCCCTTAGTAGGTGAAACTTGAACTAAGGCTTCCGACCTATCTTAAAGGTTCTCATTAGTTCAAGCTCTAGGATGAAAAAAGATTTTTTATCCAAAGGACATAAGAACACTTGGTCTACGTAACTAAAAAACATAACTAAATTGATGACAGCTCTAAAGATCTTGCAAAATCGTGGAACATACTGAAACTTACCTGAGAGGTTGAGGTCCCCAAGGATGACATTGGTCAGGAACCCATGCATGTCAAAATGGATCCTGCCATTTTTCACACTGTCTGTGATAATGGACTTCACTGAGCCTAAGGCAAGCATGCAGGCCTCATGGATCTTCCACCTGTGAAAGGGACACCACAGCATGGTGAAACAAACCTCCAGAAAGATAAATATTTGAGGAAAGAAGATTCAGAAAAGGGCATTCTAGCATAATCTGATCCCAAAGGGCCATTTATCTGCCCTTCCAATCTAATTGCTGTTATTAAACTGCACTGATAAACAGTGAAATTTAGTAATGACAGATTTTTTTCTAATTAGAAACAAAATAAAAGCCTTACTTTTTTATTTTATTAGTTGAAAATGGACTTACAATTGAGGGAGAATCATTATCACACAATCAAAAACAAATGAATATTCACATAGTTAGCTAAGGCTGATGCCATTCCATGCTTTTCCCCCTTGGGTTCCCCATGGAAGCCCTTCCTTTCAAGGATATTTAAAAAGGGCTAAAACAAAACAAAAGCATCTTATTTTTACTTTTTAGAGAGAAAGAGAGAGAGAGAGAGAGAGAGGGAGGGAGGGAGAAAGAGAAAGCGAAATAATCAATTTTATTTATTTTTTCACCTGGTTTTTGTTTTTCTGACACTTAGTTGTATATGTGGTGCTTGAGTCCTTGCTCATGGGTCCTTCCTTGCACATGGCAGGCAAATGCTCTATTGCTGAATCACCACTCCAGCCCCAACAAAAGCATTTTAATGAATTATTATTATTATTATTTTTTAAGAGAGAGAGGGACAGTAAGAAACAGAGAGAGAAAGAAAGAAGCAATTTTTATTTAGTTTTTCATATGACTTTCCTTCCTCAAACACTGTTGTGTACATGGTGCTGGGGATTGAACTCCTGTACTCGCGCATGGCAAGGCAAGTGCCATAACTGCCGAGTCACTGCTCCAGCCCCTTTAATGAATTATTTTAAGACTGGGAAGAACTGCTCTAGAAATACGTGATTCAAAGCAAGGATTTGTTTGCCTCAGATCTAATGCCCTCAAACAGGTCCCTTAATTAAGTATTTGCTGCTTGTTCTTACCAGTGTTCGGTGCCACTGTTTTTGGTTTGCTCAGCTTCTTGTAAATGCCTGGTGGCTGCAGCAGCCAGAGCTGCTGCACTCTCATTCTGGAAATCTGTGGCCACAGCCTAGGGAGAGAGGAAAAGGGCTAATAAACCTTGTGTGTGCAGAGTAAACGCATTTGAACTGTGAACTGCTTTACTCAGGACTGTTAGAAAGGAATGGTTCAAACTCTTTCACATATAAATATGCTAAATTCAGATTAGGTGTATTAAAAATGTGACTCCAAGCTGGGCACAGTGGTGCCTGCCTGTAATTTCAGCATCTTGGGAGGCTGAAGCAAGAGGCACAGAAGTTTAAGGCTAGCAGCCTTGGTAACTTAGTGAGACCCTGTTTCCAAAAAAAAAAAAAGGAAGAAGAAAGAAAGAAAAGGGTTGGGGATGTAGCTCAGTGGTGAGGTACCCCTGGAGTCAAACCCCTCTCCAAAAACGTGACTTTTAGTTAAAGGGTTTCTATTGAAAAAAAAAGAATACTTCTATTTCTTTTGTTCTTTTTTTAAAGAGAGAATCACCTTTATTTAGTTTTCCATGTGACCTTTCGTTGTTCCAACACTTTGTTGTGTACAAATGGTGCTGGGGTTTGAATCTGTGTCCTCGCATATGCCAGGCAAGCACAGCAACTACTGAGCCATCACTCCAGTCCCACTTCTATTTCTTTTTTGTTTGTTTGCTTTTTGGTACTAGGGATTGCGCCTAGGGGCATTTTACCATTGAGCTACATCCCTAAGTTATTTTGAGACAGGATCTTGCTTATGGCCTCACTGAATTGCTGAGGTTGGCCTTGAACTTGTGATCCTTTTGTCTACGTGTGCATCACTGCACCAGGCTAGAGATACTTATATTTCTGCAATGACTAGTCATTTTAAGCCTAACTAGTTGCTCCTGTAGGGTACTTTTGGCAGAGCACAAGTGAAAATGACATATTCAGCTTTGGATGACAAAGGAGTAGATATTTATTCTCTAGGAACCTGATGGTGGAAAAAACAGTGATGGCTTAGTGACTATGGCACTTGCCTGGTATGCATGAGGAAGCAGATTTGAACCCCAGCATCCCATGTACACAACACAGTGTCAGAGCAATGAAAGCCATATGATAAACTAAATAAAACTGATTCTTTCTCTCACTGTCCCTCTCTCTTAACAAAAACAAAAACAAAAACAAGGGGGGGAGGGGCTACTCTACATATTAAAAACACTCAGGTGGGGGCGCATGCCTATAATCCCAGCAGCTTGGGAGGGTGAGGCAGAAGGATTGCAAGTTTGCAGTCAAGGGCAATTTAGGGAGACCCTGTCACAGTAAGAGAGAAAGGGGGGAAAAAAAGGAGAAAGAAAAGAAATAATGAGAACTGATTTCACCATCAAACCTCCTACCTAACAGGAAACAAGTGGCAGTTTCTTCACAGTATTCCTGCCTAGAAAGAACTTTAAGCTTTAGTGAGTACAGCCAAAGAAAACATGAACAGATGTACAGATGTCTGGATGTTCATCTCTCAGCACTATAGTCTCATTGAAGGGTGGCTTAAAACTAAAATTTTCCTGATTCAACTATTCTTACTCATTGAACACTTTACCCTTTGCATGCATGCATGCATATATATACATATATGTACACACACATATAAATTATGTATATATTTTATATGTATGTATGTATGTATGTATGTATGTGTGTATATATATATATATATATATATATATTTTTTTTTTTTTTTTTTTTTTTTTTTTTTTTTTTTTTTTTTTTTTTTTTTTTTTTTTTTTTTTTTTTAATGGGGATTGAACCCAGGGGTACTTTACCACTGACCTACATTCTCAATTTATTTTGAAACAGGGTCTTGCTAAGTTGCCTTGTCTGGCCTCAAATTTGCCATCCTCCTGCCTCATCCTCTCAAACTGCTGTGGTTACAGGTATGTACCACCATGCCCAGCATCCTGTGCACAAAATTCATATCTAATATTTACTTGTGAATCCGAACTAGTAGCAACAACTTTGGAATTTCTGAGTCTCCAGCTTCATCTGAAAAGCTCTCTTGTATTCACAAAAATGTCTGAGATAAATCCACTCAACAGTACTGCTCATCTTGGGTTAGATGTCTACGTAGAAGAGGAAACCCTCAAGTGATGGAGGAGGATTATTTGGTTGTAGCATCAAGGTGACTCTTACCAGCAATAGGTCTTGAGCTGCAATCCTAACAGTATAGGAGAAAGTATCATCATCTTCATCTTCTACAAACTGCTGGGGGTTGCCTGTCCAAACTTTAATCTGAAAAGATGATGAAGTTAGGTCTTTGTGAGGCTACCAATCTGGTTCACATGTTTCTTCTTTTCATCAACAGACATAGGAAGACTTTCAGCCTTTTATCTTGAATAAAACTGTTAAGCTAAAAAGTTTTTTCTTTTTGTTATAGAGAAATAAATTCTTCCTTTCAAGGTATATAGCAATGGCGATTGCTCTCTACCAAATCCCAATTTAAATACGGTAGATTACTTGCTCTATTAATGCCAATCAGCTATTACTCTTTGATAAGTTGGTTTTACGAATATAATAGGCCTGGTGGGATATTTTTATATAAAAATTCTGTTAATTTTTGTTCTGTTTTATGAGGGGCCCTGTCGTAGTCTTGAATTTATTTTTTTCTCATTTTTAAGACCCAACAACAGACTAATAATGTGATCACTAACTTATACTATTTGCTGGGAAGGAATAGTTTCTCCTAGGTACCTGGATCTTTGGTTTAGTAGTTTTACAGATTTTCCTAATGCAGAAAGTGTTCAGAAAATCCAATTATCTAATACAGAAGTTGGGAAAAGCTTGCCAATCCCCTAGGTATTTGGTAATAAAATGATGTCAAAAATTTCCCAAAACTTTACATGAAATTTTTCTCTTAAACTCTATCTTTAGAAATAAAGTGTTTCTGGACCAAGGTTTCACATTCACCAAATCACACTTTCCAAATACAAGCTGGTAATTTTCTTCCAAGTATTATTTACCTGCTCCTCAGTGATTTGCATGTACAAAATAATATAGTAAATCAACTCAGGCAAGGCTTTCTTAACAGTGCTTTTGAATTTGCTATTTTCTAGTAGGGCATGGACAAATTCAAAAATGCTAAAGACAAGATTTTCAAAGCCCAGGACTTCACCTACAAGAAATACATAAGAAAATTAGTTAGTAATAAGAAAGCAAAAGGAAAGCACATACACTGAAAATAAACTACATTGTTTTTGTAAATTAAGAAATATTTAAAGTACTTGCTAATTCCCGAGGGATTGGTAGAAGGAGTTGAAGAGTCAAAGAAAGGAACTTTGAGGATATTAAATATCCTTTAATTTTTCAAGTGAAAGATTCAGAAACAATGGATATATTTTCCAGCATGTCCACTTTTTATCTGAAATACTTACAAATATTAAAACAGAAATGAAAATATCATCATCTGGGACTTCAAAATTAAACTAGACAAAACTCCAGAAGTAGCTGGATTAAATGACTTTTAATGTATCTCTTCCAAACTCAGAAATTCTATGACTTTATGTGATTTTTGCAAATGCCTATGAAGAACAGATTAAAGATGGTCAATTTTCAATTCTTCACATACTAAAACACTCAAAGGAAACTCAATTAGAAAACTCACTTTAAAGAGTAAAGCTTCTAAGTTACTGCTTTTTTTCTGTCTCTGACTTCTTTTTCTTTTTCCAGATCCCTTTTCTCAATAACTGGTATTTCTGTCAAGATCAGATAAACTACATACCATCAGAATCCACAGGATCTTCTACTTCCTCTGTGTAATTCACTTCAGTCCTCACATAAGTATGACAAAGAGTAAAGAAATAGAATTTGGAGTCTGCTTTACTACAATAGTCTACAAGGAAATGCCATATATTCCAACACTAGGAGTGGACACTTCAAAGTGGAACCACATGAATATAAGACCCCCAAAGCTAGATTCCCAACTATAGGTGGCAGTGGGCCCCTTAATCTTTCAGGAAAGGATATAAAGCTGCACTCTCAGTTAGGGTGTTCCAAACAATAGGCAGAATCTGCTGCATGGAGGACACCATGTGCTTTGGGAAGTTTTTCACCAGGGCTGTCACTGCCTGAGAAGAGAAAATGCCCATGAGTGACATAAGAGAAATTAATAATATCAGACTATCCTCTCAGGCTCCAAATCTCATAGGTAGTAAATATTTACCTTTAGGACCTCCATCTTAAACCCACTGTCTGACGTGGGGCCATCTGGTATCTGGAGGGCCTGAACAAAGGCCTCTGTGAACTGCTGCACCACAGGAAAGATCAGGACTTTGGCTGCACCCTGATAACAGAAATCAAAATCAATACTGGACAAACCTCTAAAGCATGGTGTCAATAAGCACATCAAACAGGGAGATTTGAGGTATCTAAAACTCTCTTCAGGCATCTATAATACCAGTAATTTGGGAGGCTAAGACAGGAGGACTACAAGTTTGAGGGTAGCACTGTCTCAAAATAAAAAATAAAAAGGGCTGGGCATGTAGCTCAGTGGAGGGCACTCCTGGGTTTGATCCCCAGTACCACTAATTAACAAAATAAAATAAAATAAAGCTCTCTTCAGGTGCAGGTCCCAATCAGAAGGATACAGATATCAGGTCACTGAAGATTGTTTCCAAAGATTTCATGTTTTCTTAACTACCACTAACGGTTCCTTACCACACTCCTCCTAAAAGCTATACATCAGACCACCTTTTCAGTAACTGCTTCTGAATTCTCTTGATCAGTATTTTTTAGCTAGATTTGATTCATAAGAGGATCATAAAACAGGAAAGTTCTAGGGCATCTCTAATATGAAAAGGATACAGAATAACATGTTTGAAGAGATAAGACTCGAACAAAAGGAAACTAAGATACAAACTGAAAATATTAATTCAAATGTTAAAGCTATATACACTAACACAAATTAGTGTACTTTCTGGTACTGGTATCATGAAATGAGACACGGCTTTGGCTGTAATGGAAGGCATTAACTCATTATGTCCCATCCTCCTATATACAGGACATCTATTAAATTACATAGGACATCTGTAAAATTGCTTAATTTAAGTTTTTATATGTGTCCTGCATATAAGAAGATAAGACATAATGGTTAATAAAAAAGTTTTAAGCATAAACATGAAGTATGCTACTTATCCAAATGCTCACTTACCTTTTCTAACTCCTCCATGTTGCAGATCATATGGGCACAAGTGGTAAAAATCTCTACAGCTCGGGAACGGGTTCGAATACCATATACCTAGGAAAATGGTTATGGCACAGGCATGAGACTGGAATGTAATGTAGGTGTGAACCTATGACTGGAAGTAAAACTATGGCTAATCATTCTTTGCATCAATTTGATCCCCTAGACAGATAGGAAATGTAATTCTTTCACGTCTAAGAGACAGACTTTTGTAATTCAGAGAACACAAGATAGCAAAATCATAGTTAGAACTTATTGGAATTAGCCTTTTACATAGGCTTCCATGGACTGATTTTGTTAAAAATATCAGGCTGTAATGCTTAAAATCCTAACATGGCCAATACATTTCTTTCTTTTTTTTGGTAGTGCTGGGGACTGAACCCTGGGCCTTGCACATGCTGAACAATCAACTGAACTATATCCTCAGCCCTCAATGTATTTCTTTTAAAGTATACACAGTTAGTTGGGGTCAGAAGAATAGGGTCAAAATATTTCCCATTAGGCACTCATATCTTACTGTGAACAAGTTACCATTCATACATATATTAATCAAATACACACACCATGCATGCACACACACAATGTATTAAGGATCTATTTGTGCAATGAAGCAACAGACTTACTTCCAAGTCCTTAGCTGAGGTAGGCAAGCTTAGGTAGGATACCTCAATGGGAGATTAGAGTTAGCAATAAAGGTACTAAGTACTTAAAGAGATTCTAGGACGCAAGGAGGTATGAGATATATGAAGCTACTTTACTGTTTTATCAGAGGACTTCCGTTTTATAGTTGGGAGTGCAAAGTTTATGGTTAATCCAGATTCTTATCCGTATCTTTTGTTAGCTCCAGTCTTTAGGTATATCAGTGAAAAACACCATAAACTCCACCTGAGAAGCAGAGGCTGACCAGAGCCTCAACAGCCCTTTTTGCTGAAATCATGGAGCTGAGATTTCATACCTCAGCCATGGTGAAGATCTTATACATCTCTGGAAGAATGACAGGAGCAACCAGTGGCATTTGTGTGTCTGTCACTTCTCGAGTGAACTCTACAAAGAAAAAAGTACTGTAAAACAAAAAATATTAACTGCTCATAAAGATATTAAATGTGGAAATTTCTAGTTTCCAGTCAGCAAACAAATAAGGACACTGGCCTGGTGGTCTCACACTGGGGAAGGAAAAGCAGCAAGTTACTGATTATTTGTTAGACAATATGGCCATAAGGAAAATTTAAGAGATTAAGGAAGAAAACCTTAATATAAATATTGCAAGGAAATCTGAAAAAGAAGTGGATAAAAGTCTTTAGGAGGTCAACCTGAGAAAATTGTGTATTAGTTTGTCTACTTATCAACATTCAAGTGCACTTTGAGGTCTCTTAACTTTGCCTCTGCTTTTAGTTTCTCCCTTGGCAAATTGTTTTTGATGCACACAGTAAAACAAAACAAAAACAAACAAAACTATATATAGAATAAGACTTGATAAAGGTAAGGGAAATGAGAGTCAGCTTTTTCTTTACTTTGGGGGAAAAACCCCCCCAAAACGTAACACACACACACACACACAAGGCACTAAAACAGCATAAAGGACCCTGGGTTTCAGGTTATTAAATGGTAGAATATAAGCCTTTGAATTCCAGTAAATGTTCACTCTATCTGATGACTTTCTGTGTTTTCACTATAAAAACGGAGTTAATCATCGGAAAATTTTTGAGAAGGAAATACAGCTAAAAATGCAAGTCGGCATTTTAAAGTTAGAATACCCCACAATTTTGGGCAATATTAATCCCCACAGTCAAATGAAGATCAAATACTGAAGGCTAGGTCTTCTCTACTAGTTGTTTCCTTCTGAAGAATAAATTCTGAGCTTTGAATAGTGAGTGTTCTACTTTATTTGGATATCCAAGGATATGAGTTCAAACAATATGATGAAAAAAATATCAATGACAATAAGTTGCTAGGCACAGTAGCACACACCAGAGGTACTTGGGAGTCTGAGGCAGGAACATCACAAGTTCAAGGCCATCCTGGGCAACTCACTGTGACTCTGCCTTAAAAGGGCTGGGGAAGCTCAGTGGCAGAGGATCCCTGAGTTCAATCTCCATTACAATACACAAACACACACGTGCACATACACTAATGAGATTTATGAAAATGTAGTATAATTTAATCCTACTAATAAAGTAAATGACTGCATTTTTTACTCTCCTATAATCACTTGTGGTAGTCTCAATTTATTCATGCTTTACAGGTTTAAATTCGAAATAATTTTCTGAGGTCATTCAGGAAAAGTTTGGGACACCAACAACACCTCAATTTCCAAACTTCTTTGAAGACTAAAGAAAAAGCTATATTGCATTTATCAAATATTTCAATTCTTTGCTACTGTGCTTCATTTCCTTCAAACCATGAGACTTCATTCTCTCTTTTTCTCTCTCTCTCTCTTTTTGTGGCACTGGGATTGAACCCATGGGTACTGTACCACTGAGATACATCCCCAGTCCTTTTAATTTTAAGACAAGTTCTCATTAAGTTTCAGAGACAGGGCTAGAACTTGTGATTGCTCTGGCTTGGTCTCCTGAGTAGCTGAAATTATAGGCATGTGCCATTGCACCTGATAATTAGTTCTCTTTCATACATAGATAAATAATTGAAAAGCCTCAGCTGGGCATGGTGGTGCATACCTAATCCCAGTTATTGGAGAGGCTGAGGTAGGAGGATGACAAAAGGGCTGGGGCTGTGGCTCGGTGGTTAAGTGCCCCTGGGTTCAATCCCTGGCACCAAAAATAAATAAATAAATAAATAAAAATAAAAATCCAGTCACTTGGAAGGTAGGAGGATTGGGAGTTTGCCTGGGAAACATAGCAAGAATCCATTTAAAAACAAAAACAAAAACAAACAAAACAGTACCAAAACAACAGATAAACACTCTGAAAAGAGTCAGTCCCTTTCTTCTAATACACCTGAGTTTCTGCTGTTGGAGCTCACATGGTCTCCCCTCTGAAAATATTTGGAATGCTTAAAAAAATTAAATAAAAACTTATTCAAATTAAAAAATAATGAAAATATTTGGAACACTTATTTGGGAATGAAGATTGGCTGCTATCTGTTCCATGCCTGATGACTCCATTTCAAAAGGATAAAAATTTCCCTACTAATTCTACTTGGCTGATAGAAAAGTGATCTCATTGAACAGTAATTTGCTTAGTCAAGTACAGTAAGGGCTCTTCAGTATTCCAATCAGGATAAATCTAAAAGCATTATTTTTCTCTAGGTCTGTCAAAAAGAAGTTGAAATTTGTGTTGGAAAATTAGGAGGAAACAGTCTTCCTTTCATGGTAGAAAATATTATGTCTTAACTGATAACCTAGCACTATGATGTCATAAATAAAGAATCTTAAAAGTCTAATTTCATGAAGAGGAGTGTGGGAAGTCACATGAATAATGAATCATAAAGGACCAGAATGGGCAATAAGAAGGGAAGTAAAAATCTGAGCAAGGAATATTTTGATCTTTTTGGTAAGTTTATTCTGTATTTGAGCTAAAAACTAAAGCTTTGTCACAGGAAAACGATAAGAACATAATGGTGGTTTAAAAATGCAGCTGGGAGCCAGTGGTGGCACATGCCTGTAATTACAGTTATTAGGGATGCTAAGGTAGAAGTATCATTATTTTGATGCCACTCTGAGTAATGTGGGGAGCTTTCACAAGAAAGAAAGGAAAAAGAAAGAAAGGCAAGGAAAAAAAAGGTAAGGAAAAAAAAAGGCAGTTGAGGCATGAAAAGGAGTTTTGAAATAATTGGAAAGATTTGCCTTTGACATGGAATTGATATTATCCTCCAAGAATACCACAGACTAGTAAAATTCAGCTCAGATACCAAGTTTCCTAAACTGAGGTTCAAAGGGTGTATCTGCCAATCACAACCAGGTAGGAATACGTTTCAGGAAAGCTGGTAGGTCACAGAGAAATAGATAAGATATAGGTGGAATTTCCACAAATGCGTAGAATAGCAGGGAAAGATGATTTCTAAAAGATCAGTACAAGATGGTGACAATGATTTCTTTAAAGAGTTCCTAGCAACTTCATCTAGGGAACTGGAAGGAGGGCAGAACTTGGAAAGGATTGAGAAACTTGGGCCATACCTAATATATATGAAAGTGGTTCTGGGAGGGACTGACATATTAATCAGCTTAGAATAGATATCCACCATATCTCCCTGGGCTGAAAGTTGAAGACCAACCTCTCACAGCAAAGACAAAGAAAAGATACTAATGCTTACATAGCCTCTGAACTTAGACAGATACACTAAAAACAAACAAACAAACAAAAGAAATTCTTAAATTTCTATAAAAATCCTATTTGACATTTAAAAAAATTCTTTTTTCCAATGCTGGGGATCAAATTTAAGACCTCACACAGGGGCTGGAGCCATGGCTTGGCAGTTACGGCATGCGCAAACGCATGGGTTCAAACCCCAGCACTGCACCCATATACACAACTGAGTGAGTGTCGGAGCAACAAAGTCCATGTGGAAAACTCAATAAAACTGACTGTCTCTCTCTCACTGTCCTCTCTTAAAAAAAAAAAAAAAACCTCACATGTGCTAGGTATGCACTTCTTTTCTTTCTTTTCCTTTTTTAAAGCGATAAGGACGGTGAGAGAGAATTAGTCTTATTTAGTTTTTTATGTGGCCCTTGTTGCTCGACACATTATTGTATACATGGTGCTAGGGTTCAAACCTGCGTCTTTGCGCATGCCAGGCAAGTGCTTTAACCACTGAGCCATTGATCCAGCCCTAAGCAAGCACTTCCATTACTGAGTCAAATCCCTGGCTCTATTTGACTATTCTTAACTTTGTCTTGGTTGCACTAAACAATGGAATATAAGCCCTCGAGTTCACTTTTATCTGTAGAAAAACATTATCACTATGAAAATGGAGCTAATCAATTGAGATTTTTTTTTCAGACTACGCAGCTGGCTAAAGGGGAAATAATATATAATAATGATAATCAAAAGGACTAAAATTTGCTGGGTGCTTTCCACATTTTGGTTATTGTGCTAAACAATTTACAAAGATTGGCTCATTTAAACAACCAAAAGCTCCTTTGAGGTGGACATTATTAGCTTCTTAATTTTAAACAAGGAGACTCAGGTTCAAAGAAGCTAAGTGAAGGGTCAATGTCAAGATGAAGTCAGAACATGAACTTCAAATCTGAATGCTTAATCACTGTGCTATTCCGACATCCTTTTTTGGTGGTGATGGAGCTCAAATTCAGGGCCTTGTGTACACTAGGCAAATAAGTAATGAGGGCTTTACCACTAAGCTACACCCCCAGCTTCTTGCATCCTTAAATGGTAAGGTTTGGTAGTAGAAGTAGTGGTATGCCAACTTAATTCCCTAGAAAGAGTTAATGGAGTCGGAGGGTAGATGTTAAAAAAAAAAATAAGAAGAAGAAGAAAGGAGCAACACTCATAAAGAACTAGAAGAGAGAAGTAGCCTGTGTAGCAAATCCTACGAATCTGTGCTATTCTATAACATAGATTCTTATAAGCGTTCCTGTCACTTGGAATCCAAGTACTAATACCAGGAAAAGGCTTCTGGTACCTGTCAGCACACGCATGGCTCCATGGACGGCATTTAAGTCTCCGCTCACCAACATCTCCATGAGCAGGTTGAAGAGTTGGGGCCAAGCTTCAGGCCAGTCCCAGTGGGCAATGGCTGACACTGCGTAGGCCACACTGGAGCGCACTTTGCTTATTGATTCTCTCAGCCCATTGGGCAATAGCTCTCGGATAACGATTTTTGCCTGTAGAGGAGGAAAGTCCACTTTCCATTAGATCAGTTATAAGTGACTAGCAGAGCCCAGTCCAGTTTGGAACTATGTTAGAGAAACAATATAGAAACTAGACATCTGTAAAAACTCCCACATATAAACTTGACAATTCATTTAGAGAGTTCATATGTCATTTTAAACTCATGGTGCCCATTACAGTAACCACTAGCTACATGTGGCCATTTCAATTAAAATCAAATAAAATAAAAAATTCAGTTCTTCACTTCCAGTAGCCATATTTTACTTTATTTTATTTATTTATTCTTTTGTGATACTGGGGATTGAACCCAGGGGTGCTCTACCATTGAGGTATATCCTCAGCTTCTTTGTCTTTTGAGACAGGCTCTAAGTTGCTCAGGCTGGCCTTAAAATTGTGATCCTCCTGCCTCAGCCTCCCAAGTTGTTGGGATGACATGCTTGTGCCACCATGCCCGGCAAGAGCCAAATTTTAAGTACTCAGGAGCTAAGTAGCTCTTATACTGGAAATCACAGAAAGAAAAACATCTCTTTATTGCAGAACATTCATTCCAATGGCAAGTGTTTCTCTAGAATTTGTATTTCAGTATTTTTGGGAGGCACAGGATATTTGCATAGTACTACACAAAGCAGAAACATTACTTCATTTAATTCTCAAGACCTCTTAAGTTTGTATTTTAATTTCAATTTTAGAGATTTAGTAAATTGAGGCTTAGTAGTTGAATATGTTTCCAAATATCTCATAGCTTATAAAGGGTAAAACTGGCATTTGAACACAGCCCAGCCTGATATCTGACTTCTCTTATCTACCACATTGTGTCTATAATGCAATCAATCTCTTTCCTACCTAGTCTTTTGATTACTCCGTTTTGTCAAAAAAATGCTGATAGTCTCTCTCTTAAGATGCTACTCAAATTTCTGTCAAAAAACTAATCAAGAAATGCTCCTTACCCTTTCTGTGGTTTCAGGAGGCCTAAACTTTTCTGACTGGGCACACCAGTGCGTCTCCACGTACTGCTTCAAGATGACTGATGCTAGCTGTGAAGAGAAGAGCCAAGAGCTGCAGCAAGAAAAAGACTTTTTACACGTAAAAGTCACACACATGGCTCGCTGCACTTGAACCACACCCAGAGCTGGCCTTATTCTTTCTCTTTCCCATACGAAACTTTCATTATTCCAGTCTGGACTTACCTGACGGATTGCCAGTGCCCCCTGGGGATCTACAGTCAGCTCTGCCAAGTGAACACCAAATTCTGAAAGAGAAAAATTTTATTTTGAGTCCAAGAACATCTAATAAAGCCATAGCAATTTACCAAGTTCTAACCTTGATGCCAATAAAATATTTCAGAAAGAAACTTGAGCCATTGCTTCTAAAAGTGAGGGTTGTCAAGACTGATTCCTCCAAGTAAGAGAAACGAGTCGGCCTGCAGGTCATGCTTTCTCACAATGAACAGTTCTAGTACCTTTTCGTTTTTTCCAATTAGCATGTAGTATGATTTAGCTACTGCTACTCTCCCATCTCACCCCCCAAGTCCTGGGCACTGGGGACTGAAACCAGGGGTACTTTACTACTATCTACATCCTGATTCTTTTTTTTAATTTTTAAATTTTGATACAGGGTCTCACCATGATGCTGAGGCTAGCCTTGAACTTGTGACCTCCTGCTTTAGCTTCCAGAGTTGCTGGGATTACAGGTATGTGTCACCATGCCTGATTCTTCCAGCTATCTTCCCTTCCCAGATAGCAACATCTTTCTTTCAGGTCAATAAATGTAGTAACTAATTAAAAACTGAAGTTGTCTAACTCAAAGGAAAACTTAAAAGGTGAGGTTTCAGGAGTTGCCCAGAAATATTCCACCAGATACATGATCAAGACTAAGAAAAAGTGGCATCGACAGCTTAGTCCTAAAAATTCAAGTGCTACAAATGAAGTTTCCAATAAGCAGAGAAAAAAGTAATCTTGAACTATATACTGTGAATCTATAAACAACTTTTATTCCCAAATAAAAATATGGACCTAATTTACACCTGAAAAGGAGTTGACTATCAAATATTTGCTTATTTTAAAGAGGAAGAAGAATGTAAGATAAAGAGCACATTATAATTTCCACATCTCACAATCTAGGACTGCACTATCCAATGTAGTGCCATCAGTCACAAAGCTCATGTACTTGAAATGTGGCTGGTGAGAACTGAGATGGTTATATCAAAATACATACCAGATTCCAAATTTAGCATAAAAATAAAAGTAAAATATCTTAATTTTTATATTGACGATACACTGAAATAATACTTTGCATACACCAATACATCAGGTTAAATTAATACAGTATTGTTTATCTCTCTTTTTATCTTTTTAATATAGCTACTAACAAATTTAAAATTTCCCATTTTACTCATATTTTGGACAGCACTGTGCTAGACAGGATACACTAATCCATATTCCCATCAAGTAGGAGCAATGGGCCTGTAGCTTCCATTTGGAGGAAGATATGAATTAGGGTAATTAAGGCTCTGGATTTGGGCAAGTTTGGTTCGATTCCTAAAGCTATCATGTGCATCCTTAGGCAAGTTAGTTATCCTTTCTAAATCTCAATTTCCTCATTCACAAATTAAGAATAATGGTATTCAGCTAGGGCAGTGGTACATAACTGTAATCCCAGTAACTTGGGAGACTGAGGCAGAATTGCAAGTTTGAAGCCAGTCTCAGCAACTTATTGAAACCCTGTCTCAAAATTAAAATAAAAGGGTAGGGATACAGCTCTGTGGTAGAATGCTCCTGGGTTCAATTCCCAATACCAAAAATGAAAAGAAAGAAAAAAATATAGTTATCTGTCCAGATATCAAGCAATCCTGTGAGAATTGAAAGATCTAATACATGTAAAGTGCTTAGCACAATACCTGCCACATAATAAAAACTTTAAGAAAAAGATTATTTTGCTGCTATAATTTTTATTGTCCATCATTACTACATTGTTTGGCTTTCTTACGTATATCCATGTAAAGTTCTAATTAGATTCCACTGGAATAGTCATCAAGTAGAATAAAAAGCTTAATATCAAGAAAGAATCATTAGACACAATGATTCATGTTCAAGTCTTATCAAGTAATCAGGTTAAAAACTACTGTTATTTATGTCCATATTTTTAAAAAAATGTTTTGAAATAATTTTTAGATTTATGGAAAAGCTGAAAAGTAATACATAAGAGTTCACTGGGGGCAGGGGAATAGAGTCGTGGCTCCGCAGTTATGGCACTTGCCTGGCATACGTAAGGATGAGAGTTTATACCCCAATACCTTATACACAATGAAGTGTCCAAGAAGGAAAGACAAATGAGAAACTAAACAAAATTGATTCTCTTTCTCTCTTTCACTGTTCCTCTCTTTTTAAAAGAAAGAAAGAAAAAAAAAAGAGTCCATGGTTATTCTCCACCCATAAACCCCTTATCTACCTTTGGTTCAATGATCAAAACGTAGGAAACTAACATGGGTACAATACTATTTACTAAACTAGACTTTATACAAATTTCAGCCAGTTTCCCCCCCTTATTCTCCTTTTTTAATTTTCAGGATTCCACCTTGTATTTGGTTGTTATGTCTCCTGAGTTTCCTCCAGATTGCAACTGTTCCTCATTTTCTTCCTTGTTGCTTATAATCAGGATGCTTTAACAATGAGTTACTTTGTAAAATTTGCCTCAATTTAGAATTAATTGAAGTTTTCTCACATTTAGATTGAGGTTATATATTTTTGGCAAGAATATCGTAAAGTGGGGGCTGGAGCGGTGGCTCAGTGGTTTTGGCGCTTGCCTGGTAAGCACCAGGACCCGGGTTCAAACCCCAGCACCACGTACACAACTAAGTGTTGGAGCAACGAAGGCCATGTGAAAACTAAATAAAGTTGTTTCTCTCTCTCTCTGTCTCTCTCACTGTCCCTCTCTCTTAAAAAAAAAAAAAAAAAAAAAGAATATCGTAAAGTGGGCTGGAGTGGTAGCTCAGCAGTTTCAGCAACTGCCTGGCATGCGCAAGGATGCATGTTAGAACCCCAGCACCATGTACACAATGAAGTGTTGGAGCAATAAAAGCCACATGAAAAACTAAATAAAGCCAATTCTCTCGTTCTCTCTCTTAAATAAAAAGAGGGGGGGGGCTGGAGTGGTGGCTCAGTGGTTGGAGCGTTTGTCTGGCATGCACGAGGACCTGGGTTCAAACCCCAGCACCATATACACAACCAAGTGTCAGAAAAACAAAGGCCAAATGAAAAAACAAAGTTGATTCTCTCTCTCCCTTTCTCAAAAACAAAACAAACAAAACAAAACAAAATGCTATTTATTCTCAGTATTTCCTATCAAGGAATATAAAACGTTGATGAATTATATTCCTGGTACTGTTCACTTCCATTATTTCATTACTTGGCACGGCTGGGTCTGCTGCATTTCTCCACTGTAAAGGTACTGTTTTCCCTTTATAACTGATACACACACACACACACACACACACACAATTTAGTAGAGATACTTTGGGATTATGCTATTCTATTTCTTTCAAGACTTTCACCCACTGAAGTTAGTACCCTCTGTGGATGTTGCCTACAACCATTATTACTGTGTCATTTGCCCAGTGGTGATTTCAGGGGTGGGTCCTAAGGATTAAACCCAGGGGCGCTCTACCACTGCTCTATATCCCCATCCTTTTATTTATTTTTTATTTTGAGACAGGTCCCACTAAGTTGCGGAGGCTAGCCCTAGACTTGTGATCCTTGTGATCCCCTGCCTCAGCCCTCTGAGCTGCTGGAATTATAGGTGTACATCAGCCTGCCTGGCCTAGTGGTGATCTATATTTTCTTTATTCTCTTCACCTTTTCCTTTCCTTTCTTTCTCTTCCTCCCTTTCTTTGCTGGGGATCAAACTCAGGGCCTCATGCATGCTAGGTAAGCACTCTAGCACTGAGCTACATCTCCAGTCTCTATCCTCTGCACTCATTAATTGGGATTCTTCTGTAAGGAGAACTGTCCCTCTCTTTTATTTATTCAATTATTTATTTATTTATACCTATATGGGCTCATAAGTATTTGTTTAATGGATTTTAATAATTCTATCATTATTTATTTTGTTGCCAAAACTGTTCCATATTTTGGCTATTAGAATTCTTTCTGAATGGTTCATGCCCCCCATTCTTTTTCTAGCACCTCCTTTCTGATATTACAAAGATGTTTTAGGCTCAACTTCTCCAAGTAGCTTTGGTGCTTTTTAGTGGAGAATGTCATTTAGAAACCAAGATGTGGGCACTAGGTATGCACACTGCTATTGGGGTGTCACAATTCCTAAGCCCTTTCAAGGAATGCGGCAAGGAATCGCAGTACACATACATCTATCTATCTGTTAATCAATCTATATTCAACATATATGCATTGCATTCACTCTATTCTTTCTTGTTTCCTTACTTGCAACTTCTTGACAGCAATGAACCTGCTTCTTATTATCTATAATAAATTTATTTGTTCACTCTTAGAAAGCAAAGTGCTTCAGAACTATTAACCCATACTCTTAAAAAAAAAAAAGAGAGAGAGAGAATCAATGTTTATTTAGTTTTGCATGTGGCTTTCATTGCTCCAATACTCTGTGTGTACATGGTGCTGGGGTTTGAAACTGCATCCTCACACATGCCAGGCAAGCGCTGTAAATGCTGAGCCACTGCGCCAGCCCCAACCCATACTCTTTGAAAAACATCTATTAAGTGAAGTATAATATTTGTGTAGAGTTCTTTTTGACTTTTGCTAGTAAGAAGCCAAATGCCATTTTCCAAAATTACCCAGGCTAGTTCTTTTCTTTCTCATTATCTAATAACAGTTACATTTTAATTTGTACTACAGTTAAATTCATCTGTCACTACTACCTCCTTTTGGGTTCTCCTCCATATTGTTTGATTTTAATTATTTAACTGGGGGGATGATGTGAAACAGTAGATTCTCAGAATCAAAGCGTGTTAAAAGGCATATTCCAAGAAGTGTCACTCCTTCCCTACTCCTGTTAGTTTGTTCTCATTACCTTCTTCCCACCTTCCTCACCCAATTTATTTAGGTATGTGGCCATTTTCTGATTTACCTTTCCTGTATTTTTCTGCACAAATAAGCAGATACACGTGTCTTCCCTGCCCCTTTTTCCCTTATTTTGAGACAAGGTTTCACTGTGTTGCCCAGACTGGCTTCAAGCTCTTGATCCTCCTGCCTCAGGCTGGGGAGCAGCTGGGATTATAGGCACATACCACCATGTCCAATAGTATAATTGCATTTTCACTGTGACCCTTCACAACAAAGTTTCAGATTTTGAAGTATTTGGGATTTTCAGATTAGGGATGCTTTAACTGGTACTCAATTTTCATAGGCACCTGTGTCTATTTCTGGATTTTCTTTCTTTCTTTCTTTCTTTTTTAAAGAGAGAAAGAAGAGAAAAAAATCAGCTTTCATTATTTTTTCATCTGATGTTTGTTTCTCTGGCACTTAGTTGTATATGTGGTGTTAGGGCTTGAACCTGGGTCCTCGTGCATGCCTGGCAAGTGCTGTAACTGCTGAATAGCTGCTTTAGCCCCTATTTCTGGATTTTCTGCTACAGCTTTATTATTCTGTTCATGGGCCAGTACCACACTGGCTTTTGTTTGTTTTGTTTTGTTTTGTTTAAGATAGAGCCAACTTTTTCATCTGGTTTCTGTCTTTCCAACACTTAGTTATGTATGTGGTGCTGGTGTTTGAACCCGGGTCCTCATGCATGCCAGGCAAGTGCTCTACTGCTGAGCCACCACTCCAGTCCCCTACCCTGTTTTGATTAGAGACTTCGTCTTCTTTTTAAAGAGAGGTACAGTAAGAGAGAGAAAGAGAAAGACAGAATCAATTTTACTTAGTTTTTCATGTGGCTTTCGTTGCTCTGAGACTTTGTTGAGTATGTGGTGCTGGGGTTTGAACTCAGGTCCTTGCCCATGCCAGGTAAACGCTATAACCACTGGGCAACCACTCCAGTCCCTAAAGACTTCTTATAATGTTTAAATGTTTATGGAATTGGTTCCTCGTAATTTCTCTTTTTCAGAGTTACTCTTACTTGTCCATCCTTCCATCTTTCTGGAGTTGAACCCAGGGGTGCTCTTCCACTGAGCTACAAACCCAGCCCTTTTTTCACCTTTTTTGAAACAACCTCTAAGTTGCAGAGGGTGGCCCCAAACTGCAACTGCCTACGCTTGTCTATATAAACTTCAAAAATCAAATCATCTAGGGGCTGCTGCTTGAAATAAAGGCTTAAAAAGAATGTTAAATATTTGAGAATTCAGTAAAATAGCAGGACATACACAAAAATTAATGATTGAATCTATACAAATAATAAAAGGTTAGAGGACCTGACATTTTTAAAATACCCAAACTATTTATGATCTTTTACTAAATACTTTGGTTTAAAACTAACAGAAAATGTGTAAGAATCTATTAGCGGACACGTGTGTATTCATGTGCCTTGTTTTTTATTTTTATGTTGATATAGGGTCTAAGTTGTTTGGAGCTTGCTAAATTGCCAAGGCTGGCCTTGAACTTGGAATCCTCCTGCCTCAGTCTCCAGAGTTCCTGGGATTATAGGCAAGCACCTTTACACCCAGTTTAGAGGATACTTTTTAAACATTCCATAAGGACTTAAAATTAGATTTGAACAAACTGAGAGGCATAAAATGTCATTGAATAGGACAATTCAACATTAGATGATCTGATTTTTTTTTTATTAAAGAGAGAGAGACAGTGAGAGAGAGAGAGAGAGATAGAAAGAATTTTATTTAGCTTTTCATATGACTTTTGTTGCTCCAACTCTTTGTTGTGTACATGGTGCTGGGGTTCAAACCTATATCCTCATTCAATCCAGGCAAGTGCTGTAACCATTGAGCAACTGCTCCAGCCCCATATACCTATCATCTCATTAGGGAAAGAAGAGAATTTTTTTCAAGACTACCACAAAACAAACAAACAAAACATTATCTAAAACATTTATTACATGATTAAATTACAACTAACCACTTGAAACCTGAAGCATGATCCCAGCAACCACTGAAAACCACTCTAATTCCTAAGTTTAGACAGTCTGGACTCTACTTTAGACTCTAAAACCTACTTACAACAACAGAAGCAGCAAACAGGTATTTACAACCCAAAGATATGAGAGTCAACCTTTAGAATAAACTCTAAAGCCCAGGTGAGTCATATATAATTGGGGAGGACCTCTTAAGATACCAATGTTCATATTTAATGAAAAAAACAACATTAAATTCACTTAAATGCACATGTAAAGTCCATGTAAACAGAGAATACTAGTAAATGTACCCACATTTCCTTTGAGCTCAGATACTTAATATGATAATATATGTTAACTTCATGGCCTCAAGTCTGCCTAGAATGTCACTGCCCACCCAGATTTAGACTCCATGGATATACGAGAACCAATTCTGATGTGCTTTATGTGACTTCCTTCAAAAGTCACATATTCATAAACTACTTGAGACATATAGCAATTTATTTATTTGTTTTTTTGGTACCAGGTTTGAACCCAGGGGTGCTAAACACTGAGCCACATCCTCAGCCCTTTTTAATATTTTATTTTAAGACAGGTTTTTGCTAAGTTTCTCAGGCCCTTGCTAAGTTGCTGAGCTGGCTTTGAAGTTGTAATCCTTCTGGCTTAGCCTCCCGAGTCATGGGATTATAGGAGTGTTTAACCATGACCTGCTCCTAAGGTGTCTTTAAAAGTTGACCAGAGGCGTTGGGGATTTAGCTCAGGGGCAGAGCACTTGCCTAGCATGCACAAGGCCCTGAGTTTGGTCCTCAGTCCTGAAAAAATAAAAAAAAGTTGACCAGGGGATGGAGCAGTGGCCACCATGCCTGGCCACACATTTTTTTTCTTCCTTCCTTCCTTTCTTTTCTTTTTTTTTTTTAAAGAGAGAGAGAGAGAATCAATTTTATTTATATTTTCATCTGGCCTTAGTTTTTCTGAGATTTAGTTGTGTATGTGTTGCTGGGGTTCGAACCTGGATCCTCATGCATGCCAGGCAAGTATGCCAACTGCTGAGCCATCACTCCAGCCCCACAGCATTTTTTTTTTTTAAGGAGAGAATCAATTTTAATTTAGCTTTTCATCTGGCCTTCGTTGCTCCGACACCTTGTCGCGTATGTGATGCTGGGGTTTGAACTCAGGTACTCCTGTATGCCAGGCAAACACCGCAACCACTGAGCCACCACTCCACACCCACCCCACAGATTTTTTTTTTTTTTTTTAAGAGAGAAGGACAGCGTGTGAGAGAGAGACAGAGAATCAATTTTTATTGAGTTTTCCACATGCCTTTCGTTGCTCTGACACGTAGTTGTGTATGTGGGTGCTGGGGTTTGAACCCATGTACTTGCACATGCCCAGCAACCGCGGTAACCGCCGAGCCACGCTCCAGCCCCCCACAGCATTTTTTTTTTAAAAGACATCATTTAAACAATATCTACATGGATCAATTTTTTTTTTTGGTGGTACTGGGGATAGAACCTAGGGCCTCATGCAGGGTTGGCAAACATTACCATTGAGCAACATCCCCAACCCTATGATGTGGATTTTTTAAAAAATTTAATTATTTTTTTTATTTTTACTTTTTAAAGAGATGGACAGTGAGAGAGACAGAGAAAGAGAGAAACAATTTTATTTAGTTTTTCACATGGCCTTAGTTGCTCCAACACTTAGCTGTGTATGTGGTGCTGGGGTTTGAACACGGGTCCTCACGCTTGCAGGGCAAGCACCAAAACCACTGAGCCACCGCTCTAGCCCCAAAAATTTAATTATTAGTGCACAATAATTATACAAAATAATGGGCTTCATCATGACAATTTCACATATGCATAAAACGTACTATAATCATATCTATCCTCCCTATACCCATCCCCAGTGGGTTTTTAATATTCCTGGCAAGGACATAATTTTTGGATCATCACTATAGGAAGAAACTAAAATGAGATCATAAAATAAAATCTTCAGTCATTACAGTCTGAAAGAGATACTAAAGAAACAGACTTTTTGAGAAGGAGTTGAAACTTGAGAATAAAAGATTTAAATATTTTTCCAATGAATGCACTGATACTCTCATAGTTGTAGGGTAATACTGAGGCTCACAAAAAAGAAACCACACATTTCCCATCAGTCCACATTGGCAGCAATCAGAGGAGCTGTTAGAGCATGAAGACCAGGCAAACTTTACACACAGGTCCTGTCATAGCTTTGGGGTTTTTTTGACAGCAACCAGAGAATTTCAAGTCTACTCTTTGCAGAAAAAAACTTGGCATGAATATATTTTTTTCCATGTCAGAAATTCACATTTTTTTGAATCTATCCTAATATATAAGTTTATTTTAGTGTTATCAGGAGAAGGTAGCACTCTGACGATGTCCACAAAATTGTTCCTTAATACAGTCATAAATTAATCGTGCCTCCTAACCATCAAAAATAGCACCCTGAGTTGTACTCTAACCATCTTGCTTCACACATCACTAAGACTGTAAAGGATATGAGAATAAGAGATCATGAGAAGATAAAGACCCATGTGGAGGCCAGAAGTCTAAGTCAACTAGGGGTACCTATAACTAAGATGTATTTTCTCTAAAGGTCTATTTTCTTTACATAAGAAAGAAGCAGCTTGAAAATCCAAATAACAAGAACATCTGCTTAAAAGCCTGACTGGGGAAAAAACCTTGAAAGAATATCATTACTGTTAATTAAGACACATTTTAAAATAAAATTAACAGAATAAACTGGGTACAGTGGTAAATGCCTACAATGCTAGGAACTTGGCAGACTGAGGAAGCAGGATTGTTAAGTTCCAGGCCAACTTTAGTGGTAAAGTGCCTCTGGGTTCAATCCCTTTTCCCCCCTTCCCCCCACCAAAAAAAGAGAGACAAAATAGATTTTCTTCTCAACAGGTTTCTAGAGTTTCAGACAAGGAACTCATTTGTATAAGTGATAGGGAAACATAAGGGGGAGGGAACATATTATTTTATTTAACTAAATTCATTCTGTCTAGAACATATAACCATAGAAATACAGAGATATCAGGTCACCATAGGAGAGTGGCATACTTATAAAATTTTAATTTACATAATGCTAAGGAAGAATTATTTCTAAGGAGTGATCATGGTGGTATGGTGTTGGTTAACTGATAAAAGTAATTCAAAGAAAGAAAAACCAGAAAAATATCAAGTTCTTTGCCTTGTTTTACATCAGATCAATGCAATTGCTTCTATTTTTGGTACCTGTTAAACTCTATTTGAAGATTTTTCACTTAGCAGACTGCACAATGTTTTTTGAAGAAATACAACTAAGTATACCTGAAAATAAAATACTTTAGAGTATGTGAGTGTGTTTGTGTATATGTGTTGAAGGAAATCTAGTTTTACTAATGTCTTTATCATAACTTAAGAAAATATAAAAAAGGATGGTTGAATAAATTACGCTGAGGTGATTTAGGGAGGGAAAAGCTGTTTATTTTTTTTTTTTTGTCTTGGAAAGGATCAATTAAGTTTAAACTAAGATTCAATCCATGAAGTTAAATCAAACAGGAACACTCTCAACACAGCTATATGAAATAGCTTTCTAAAGCCATTTTTGTTAGAAAATTTAATTTCTTTAATTCTTTTTTTCAGGCTGAAAAAGAGATCTATTAGGTTATTCTGGGTTTTTACCCGACTCTGTAAGTTCTTGATTATACTTTTACTTCAAACCAAAATTGTATCCTCTGACTTCCTTTCTAAGAAATCCATTGCTCTCTTTCATTTTCTAGTTTCATTCTCTACAATAGATTCATATACCAGTCTTCAGTTTTTTTTTTTTTCTCTTCTCTCTTGTTATCCTTGCTCCCCTTTCTCTCCCTTTACCCCATCTGGAAAAACTTTATCTATCTAAACCTTGGCTTAAAAAGGAAAACCCATGGATGATAAAGAATCAATTAAGAATTACTTATTATTCATCTTAATGGTCTAATAGAGAGATGTAAGACTTAGCAGTGCCTTGACAGTCAACTATTAAAAAGAACCGTGAACAGAGATTTTTTTTTTGAGGACTGAATTTTAAATAGAGTTCCAGAGAAGCCCCCTATTTCTCATGGGGGTTGATAAGCTCCACAAAACCACAGCTGAAAGGAAAAAGAAAACTCCACCACTGGCCTTTTTCCGAGCGTGGCCGCCTTCCGCTCGGCTCAGTGCCCGCCACATGCCCAGGAGTGCGTCTGGATCCTTGAGGGCGCCCTTCGCAGGTGGAGAGTGCTTACGCTATACTGCAAGAGAGCCAGAAAAGTGCCCATGAGAACCAGAAAGCAAACTTCCAGCCAGTGGGACCATTTCTCTAGGCATCTAAGATAGGGAAATCAATATGGATATTTTGGCAGCATCTGAATGCCAGGAGGTTAGAAAGAGAGAACTCCTGCCCTCCCCCTCTCTGGCTCAACATAATGGTGGTAAAAGGAAAGAAAAATGTGTGTTATCTCTGACATATCTGCTGGGAACAAGACAAAAGCCTGGGCTTGGGGTACAGCTCAATGGTAGAGTGCTTGCCTAACAATCATGAGGCTCTGGGTTCAATTCCCAGCCCTGAAAAAAAAAAAAGACTAAGTCAAGGCCAAATGATGTGGGAAAATGTCTTCATTTCTAATAGACCAAAAAAAATTTTTAAATAAATAAAAATAAAAAAATAAAGGACGAAAATGACTTAGTCTAAATCTAGTTCTATTAGAAAGTCTGCTATGCTGATGTGGAGAATTAAAGCTTGTAAATGAAAGTAACTCATTCCAATACTTAGGTAATGCTCTCAGAAGAAAGAAGAAAAAGGAAAGAACTTCAGTGTGAGATATAAAAAAATAAGGTCAAAAATAAAGAAATAACCTTCTCAAAAGTCATAATCTTGCCATAAAGTGGACCAGGAAAAAAAAAAGTTGATGAAGTTGAGTTGAGAATACTAAGATTTTAGGGTAGGAGACTATCAGTAGTTCATAACCGCTCCAGATTTTTTAATTACTGTGTTTAATAAAATATTTCACATGACCCTCACTATTAATAACATGGAATTAGAAGAACCAGCTAACAAATCAAAAAGCCTTTTATTTTTGCTCTATTTAATAGGCAGAATTAAATTTTCACAAACTGCTGATCCAACTCAAAATCCCAATCCTCCTAAGAAAAAGAAAAGGTAATAATTATTTGCTGAATACCATATAGCACAGGAACTTCCAAACTTTCTGTTTGTGTTTTTGGTACTGAGGATCTAACCTGGGGCACTTTACCACTGAGCTACATCCCCAGCCCCTTCTATTTATTTTGAAACACAGGGTCTCACTGAGTTGCAAAGGTTGGCCTCTCACTTGCGATCCTCCTATCTCAGCCTCCCAAGTCACTGGGATTACAGGCATGCACCTCTGCACCTGGCTGGAACTTCAAAACTTTTAAGCGTTAGTGTTCTCAATTTTGGATGGGAATGCTGTTTGAACAAATGGTAACTGACACCATCTTCTCTAATTAATCTAGACTAACTCAGAGGTTTGCTAGGATTTCCCTAGATCCAAGTGTCTAGAGAAAATAGCAATCACAGGGGTTCAAGAAAATCATTCCAGGACATCAGGCTAATGACAAAGCAAACTACTGATTTTTGTTTCTTTTTTGTACTAGGGATTGAACCCAGAGGTATTCTACCACTAAACTATATCCCCAGCCTTTTTTATTTTGAGACAGGGTCTAAGCTGCTAAGGCTGCTAAGGCTGTGAAGCAAAATCATGCACTACATAGGTCAGGGTTCTAGCAACTCCATTTTCTAAGATAACTGCTTTTTAAGATTCTATCTGTGGGGAGCTGGAGCAGTGTCTCAGAGGTACAGCACTTGCCTGGCATGTGGAAGTGAACCGGCTTCGCACCTAGCACTACACACACAATGTAGTGTTGGAAAAACAAAAACCAGATGAATAAATAAAATTGATTCTCCCCCCTCCTTTTTTAAAAAGAAAATTCTGTCTATGGTACAATCTGGCCAAAGCATGTCGACCTCCCTTGTCTGTACTTTTCTCCTTCCTTTCTTCTTTCCTTTCCTATCTCCCTTCCTCCCTTCTCATTTTTTTGGTACCGGGGATGGAACCCTGGAGGCACTCTACCACTGAGTTATATCTCTAGCCCTTTTATTTTGAGTCAGGATCTCATTAAACAGCCTGGTCTGGCCTTGAACTTGGGATATTCCTGCTTCAGCCTCCAAAGTAACTGGGGTTACTGCACCAAGCTTGTCTGTTTTTTCTTTTCTTTTTTTAAATTATTGTGGTACTGGGGATTGAACCCAGAGCCTTGTGCATGCTAGGCAAGTACTTTACCACTAGGCAACTTCCTCAGCCCCTTTTTCTTTTTCTTTTTTTTTCTTTTTTTGACAAAGGGTATCGCTAAATTGCCCAGGCTGGCCTTTAACCTTTTAAGATGGAGTTGATAATTTACCTGTACTCTTTTCCCAAATTAAAGGTCCTTCCAGTTAATCTTCAAGACGAGGGGTCATCAGCTGGCGGACAACGAAAGTGGCACATCTTTTTGGCAATGAGACTAGATCAATATATCTTAAGGTCTAGGGGAACTTGTTTTCCAGGTGAGGCAACAATAAATGGCTCACAGAGACAGTATGGTTATTTGAGAGAGATGGGGGACTAGATCTAGTTGTCAGTTGACCCTGTGCCCTACAGAAACAAAAACGGATAAAAAGATGACTAGAACACAAATCATACTAGACATCAACTCTTAGATTTCTCATTAACTTCAAGGTGTAAGAAAGAGTGATTTCTAAGGATAGAAAGGAAGGTTTGTCACTGAGATACAACAAAAATGTGAAGCAATTCTGAGTAGAAAATCATGTGGCTTCCTCACCATGGCTTGCAGGGCATTCTAATAGCAGGACAGACATCTCCCAATTTCACCAGGCCATGTAGTTTGCTAAATCCTGGCTGGGAAGCCAGGTTCTACAGGTTTTTTGTTTTTGGTACCAGTGAATGAACTTAGAGGCACTCCACCACTGAGCCACATCTTCAGCCTGTTTTATATTTTATTTTGAGACAGGGTCTCAGTAAGTGCTTAGGGCCTTGCTAAGTTGCTGAGCCTGGCTTTGAACTTGTAATCCTCCTGCCTCAGCCTCCCAAGCCTGGGATTATAGGTGTGCGCCACCATGCCCAGCAGGTTCTATATTTTCATCTAAAGAAGGGCTATGCCTGGTGGAGAAGTTATAAGACCATGCACAGAAAACATCTGAGGGAATCAGAATGTAAGATGGGATACACTCTGCAACCAATGGCAAGGATAACATGTTAAAGGTCACAAAGAGAGGATATTATAGTAAGGAATGGACCACCATCCTCCATCTAAAAATAGGTACAGAAGGGGGTAAATTTGTAGTTTTTTTGATAAACATAAGAAACCAGATGATGGTAAAAACACAGACAACTTCTAAAGGGTTTAAAGCAGTACACTCAACTCTTGAGACTTGATCCAACCCTATAACCACATCCTAAACCCAAGTCATATGCCTTACTATTAGACTACCAATATCAGGATATTTTCCATAGCTCTCTCACAGAATGCCCCACAGCACAATACCAGTAAGTTATAGGAGAGGGAGGAAGAGTTGTGGGAGAGTCCATCTATTTCCCACCAGTGGCCTAGATCAAATCTATGTACTTTTTAAACTTAATTATTTTTATCTCAAGACCCCAAAAGAAAAAGAAAATGGGAGACTAGAACTTCAAAAAGACTTCAAGAAGTTTATAATTGACTTCGGCTACACGAGACCATGACTTTTGGCTAGATCTGTAGAAGAGATCAGGGTCAAAGAGGAGTTAATGGACAGTTCAAAACAAGTCAAGGTCTACCTTTCATGAAAAAGTGTCAGACACGCCATTGGACCAAGACCACTAGGTATCATTCAGGAAAGGTTTAGTTGGGATCAATTTGCATCAAACCATCAACTACATTCAAGTAGCAAATTAAATTTGATAATAAGGTTCCTGTTTTGTCACTCTTCCTTCTTCATATCCAAAAAGGGCAAGAGACATTAATGTGAACAAAGGAATTTTATTTAGGAAGCTATAAAAACCTCTTCAGAAAATTTTATGCATGGCTTTCAGACAGCTTTCTCCTATCCAGTGGCTTTTCCTTTTGTAGGATCTGATAATTTATACAACAAGAACTACAACTGGGCTTTCAGAATGGCTCTTACCTGTTAGATCCCAAATCTCAATGTATTTCTAATAAAAGGGAACTTGTTTTCAACAGCCCTTTCATATTCTGAGTGAAGATAAAACTAAATTCAAGGGAGATTTTTTGTCTTCATTTCTTTTCAATGAAAAGAAGTTCAGTAGAAGATTTAACTTGAGGTTTTGAATGTGATCGATCAAACCACAAACGATTTCTCTTATCTCTGAAGAGGCCTAAATTTACGGAGCGGAGGAAATATTCTTCTGAGCTGGGGGATTCTGAGGAAATGGTGTGACAGTGACGCTCCGACCAGACATATTTCTTACATAAAGACCAGGAAAATTTTCCCTTCTGTTGCAGGATTAAACTTTCTTTGTGCAGTGCCTACCTACAGAGCCTGATGGAAAGCCCACCAACAGAAAACTAACAGAAAAACCTTAACCTAATAGTTTATTTTCTTCTCCATCACTTTAACACACATCATAGAAGGATGGGGACAAAGAATCAAAAACAAAGGAAGATTGGTTCCTTCACACAGAAATTCATATATAGGCATTTCAAACTGCAAATAAACGGAGAGTGTGGTCAGGAAAGTGAAGGAGCTGCGTATGCATTTAACATGATTTATGGACAACATGACGTGTGTAACCAGCCAGCCAGGTTTAAAAGTCAGAGGCAGAAACTTGTTTGATGACATCCAATAAGGTTTGATAGCCGCCACCCTCTCCCCATCTCTAACAGCTCCCCTCCTCTCAGCACAACACAACCAAGCTGGTAGGAACAGCCAGAGACCCCGGTCCTACCCTCGGGCACGAGCGCCCACACCACGCGACACCAACACCACCAGGTCGAGCTCCTCTCCGTCCCAGGCGGATCCCAGGCTCCTTCCATCTTCCAAGTCTCCACCCTCCTCTTCCCGCTGAGGCTCCACCTCCCCGGCCCCTTTCCCTGCAGCCGCGCCTCCCGTCCCGGGGACTTTCACAGCCGCCGGTGACATCAACCTCTCGCAGCCCAGATCCCCACGTCCCCTGCCGGTCCCACGCTGCGGTCAGCGCACTGCGAGGCCTGCCCAGGTCCCAACCATCCTCGTGACGGTCCCGCCTCACTCACCCTCCGTCACCTCCAACACCTTGATCTGTTCCTCGGCCGCCGCCCGCACCTCCTGCACTGGGGACAGGATCCCGGTGAGGGTATCCACCAACGCTTCCTTCAGTCCTTGTGCCACTGGACCTGGTAGCCCGGAGGCCGCACCAGCTGCAGCTGCTGCCGCCATCTTTTCTCCCCTCAGTCCGCCAGCCCCGCGGCCGAGACCCGCCACCGAATGACGGCTCCCGCGCGCGGCCAATCCGCGAAACCGCGCCTGCGCACCAGAGTCCGCGGGAGGGGCTGGGGGCCGGCAAAGGGTCTGAGCCTCCAGAGACAGCGCCCCCTGCCGCCCGAATGAAAACTGCACCTTTGTCGCGAAGGGTTACTTCGGATTTAAGTGGAAATAGAGTCCCCAGGGAGGGGCTTTTCTAAAGTCGCACAGTAGGTGAGAATCACTTGGAATAAAGGCTGAGAATATATGACTTTAGACTCATGAGTCTTTCACATAGTAGACACTGGGAGGTGGGGTGGAAATGGATGATGAGACTTGGGCATGGTGGTGCACTCTGGAGGCCGAGGAATGAGGTTTGGAAGTTTGAGACCAGTCTCATCAATTTAGCAAGCCCTCAAAATAAAAAGGACTGGGGATGTAGCTCAGTCAGTGGTGAAGCACCCCTGAGTTCAGTCTCCAATACCGGTCTCCCCCAGTATTGAGGGATTTAAAGACAGGGATCTGAGTCAGAAATTGCACGTATTTTAAATCAACTCCCCCCCCCCCCAAACACTGAAAAAAATTGGCCAAATTTAGTTTCTTCACCGTTTAGCCTCAGGAATCAAAGATGGGGAGAAACTGAAGGGAACTGGGCAGTGTTTGTGGGGGTGTCAGTCACCTTCCACCCTAGAAGAGCCCAACCTCAAAACAGTTAAGTGACTGGGAGAGTACCTACATGTTGAAAGGGTATTTTCTCCAAATTGACTCTTTATGAGACTATTTGAGTATGTATCCTGATGGCTCAGAATGTATGCTGCCCCTGCCTGGAGAGAAATGATGGCTGGACATCTAAGGGGTGGGGGAAAAGAAGTAATTTGATATGGCTGTCAAGGGCTGGGCATAGGAAATGACCCAAGATATACACCACTCAACAGTGGAGCACGTGAAGGGAATTACAAGTGAGGGGTTAAAAATGCAGGAGACTGGCACGCATGTAGTGGCAAAAGGATGCACTGGCATATGTTATTGGAGCAAAAAGGAACAGGTATTTCTCAGTAAGCTGTTCAGGAAGTGGTTTCCAGGAACCTCTACTCCCATTCCCAAGTGGCTAAGGAAACTAGTATTTCCAACGACAGTTCCAAGACTGCGCATGCTCAGCTGTTAACAACTAAAGAAGTCACCTCATCTTCCAGAATGCTTTCTTGGTTTATTTTGAGGCATGCTCCAGACACATTTGTCACCTCCATGTTAGGAGGGAAGGGGTGGCTTGTGTTACCACAATACCTTCATAGGAAAAAGATTGCTTCTTGGACCTGCAATTCCACAATGAAGCCTTATTCCTTCTTTCAGTGTCCAAGAGAGACTGAACTCAATTTTTTTTTTTAAGAACAGCTTCATTTGTTAAAGGTTAACTCACTTTTACCCCAAACAGAAAATTTAGGATGTCCAGCAGGTGGTATGTTTTCAAACTGTGGCAGTGGAGGGAGGGCTCAAGAGTTCTGACTTTTGGGCTGGATGCTTTGAATCCTGGGGAAGGATACCATGTCCATGATGTGCAAGATGGAGACCCCCACCCCAACCAAAGGAGTCAAGCAACTCTTATTTAGGATTTAGGGTTCAGACATTTCCAAGCAGGTAGGTTTTGCTTCTGGATTTGGCAAATGACCACAACCAGTCTCACTTCCAGATCAAGCAATGGGCCATAAAATAAACAGAGACAGAGACCAGGCAGAGAGGGAGCTAGAGAGAACCAGTGGACAATACAGGAGATAACTTTATTGAAACCCAAATGGCATTGAACAGATGAATCTTGCTGGGAAGAGACATGCCTGATGGACAGAAGGTCCAGATGAGGGGGACCACTGTGGTGATGGAGGAAGGCCTTGTCAGCTGGCCCAGGCATGAATTTAATTTTCAACCAATTTGTTATTTAAAATGAATTACTGAGGGGACAGCCCAGCTCTCTTGATTGTTACCGCAACTATATACAACCGTTTCCTTTCCAGATTCAGTTTTGCTTTTTCTACATTATATATAAAAGGGGATAGATTTGAAGAGGCAAGGATCCAATGAGGAAAAGAAAAACATAAATACACAGACACACACATATCCTGGCTTGGGTTTTGTACCCAATAAATTAAAAAAAAAAAGTGTTGTGAAAATTCCTGCCCACCCTCCACCTGAGGAACACAATGCATTTGAAAAATGCAAACTCCATCACATGGACTACTGCCCAAAACAGGATTGGGTGGGGGGAAGGAAAGGAAACTAGCAGAATTCATTAAAAATAAAACAAAGGATTGTTTTGTTGAAAACAAAAGATTAGGAAATGGGGGCCCACTGCATGGCAGTAGCCTAGAGATTGGCTGTTCCTTATTATCTTCCTTCTTAGAGAAATGGCAGGGAAGCAGGAGACACCCAAGGAGTTGGCCAGAGGATCTATCACAGGCTTTCTGGAGATGAAGGGAGTGGTTTTTAGTGCAATTATTTGCCTTCCTTAGGTGTCAGTCCTTCCTCTGAGTGCTTAGTGCCAGAGTACAGGCAAACTAGTACTACTAGGTTTCTTTGTGCTCAATCCACAAGCATTTCATAGGGAAAATCAAACTTGAAAAAAACCCCAGTTCCAAATAGCCTGATGTCCCTCAAGGCCCCATTTCCTGGAAATGTATGAAGCTCCTTTCAGACTTTTTTTTAAAAAGGATTTTATTTTTTTTTTTTTGCCTTTGCTGAGTAGTTCTGTTACCAGGACCTGGTGTGGGAAAAGGTTAAGCCCAAGGACTTAGGTACTCAGTACTGTGTCTTCATTTTGTGGAGCACTCTCCTGTGAGCTGAGAAAAGTACAGATAAATGGGTCTTCCTGGAATAACGGAGCCCTAAAGTTGTTAGCTGCCTTGGGGAAGAAGGTTCTGGCCAGGTTCTCAGACCCAGTAGCGCTCTTTACAACTCAAATAAAGGAGAGGGATGTCCCTGGGAGAACATATTCACATGGGAATACAAATTATAAGAACACTTTTCCCATTCCATTCCATAATTGGGAAAAGGCTCAAAACGGACTCAATAATCCAGCATGAGACAGCAATCTGGAATGGACTTCCGATCACTTTCCTCTGTTGAAGTCCCTTAGTTTGCCAGAGGTGACATTTTTCTCTGAAAGTTGCATTTAACTAGGAAAGATGCAAACACTCCCATAACTTTCACCCTAAAGCACACATATTGTTTCTTTTGTTAAATTAGAAGTAAGGGGGGTTGGGGATTTAGCTCAGTGGCAGAGCGCTTGCCTAGCATGCGCTGAAAAAAAAAAAGAAAAAAAAGAAGTAAGGAAAAACAGAAACACAAGGAAGTATGAGAAAAGTGACTTTAAAACTAATGTTAACATCTGGATTATAACCTAGGACCTTTTTGTTTTGGGTCCTAAAGCCCCTGAGAGTGGGGACTCTGATGCTTAGCCTACCCTTTAAAATAGTCAAATCTCCAAGTTCAGCATGCATGAAATTTATTGGGGTTTGTTAAAATAAAGATTGCTAGGCCTACCCCAAGTTTCTGACTCATTAGATCTGGAGCGGTGCCTGAGAATTTAATTTCTAATTAGAATCCAGATGTAGCTGCTCATTTTATTGGTTTAGAACAATTCTTTTGAGTTTTAAGGAATGAGGAATAAAACATGGAAAAGAAACTAGGGGTTAGGCTGGAGTGGTGACTCTGCAGTTACAGCACCTGCCTGGCATGTGCAAGTATGCGAGTTCAAACCCCAGCACCATGTACACGTAGAAGTGTTGGAGCAACAAAAACCATATAAATCACTAAATAAAAATGGATTCTTTCATCTCACTGTCCCCCTCTCTTAAAAAAAAAAAGAAACTAGGGGTTCACTTACTTTCATGATCACCCTTGTTACTGAAAATTCCCCATGGCATAATCATTAAGAAAAAGTGGCTTAAACATCAAATTGGAAAGATCCAGTATAATCTTATAGGTCTTGGTCTCCCTGCAGCTTCCAAATTTCAACTGGTTTCCTTGCTTCAAGGCTCTAGCTCTGTCCGGTTCACGCAACCTTCTCAAGGACCTATGGCAGCAGTACTTGCTTCCAGGGCTAGCTGAGCATTCATGCACACGTGCACCCTGGGCAGTGAGTGTTGAGAGCAGAGTTGGCCCTGTAGATCCCTGAGCAGGTTGATTGACCAGTCATAGATATATAAGGCTGAATCAGTTATAAAGGGGAATATCAGGCTTTGGAAATGTAATGCCTAATGAGACCATTTTATTACTATGGTCTCCGCAGTGGGGCCACAAGCCAGAATTTGTGAGTAATTCTTACTGTCACTGAAAGAGTGTACTAGCATTTCATTAGCTACCCTTCTCCATTAGTAAATCCTCTGCAAGAGCACTTTTTCTTTTTCTTTTTTGGTCCTAGCATGTCTGTGGCTTAAGAAGTCTAGTAATTAACTTGAGTTTAGCTAATACCCAGGATTAAGGAAAGAAAAGATAAAGTATGATGAGGAGTTGCATTTGCCAACGTGAATCATGTTGAATGTGTAATTAGGACACCTTTCCCTCCCGGACACGTTTCCCTCCCAAACACCTTGCAATAAAGAATCCTTAAGGTTTTATGGAAGTATCTCTTTTGTAGGACTGAGCCCCACTCAGTCAGGCAAATTTCACCTACGTGCTGGGTTGCTACACATGGGTGTCCTCCCAGATAATGTTGTGAGAGTCCATGAGAAACAATGAGTTACCGCTCCTCTCTCCCTACTCTTTGGAATACTACAGGAAACAATGTAGACCACTAGAAGGGGGGTATCCCCCAAATAGTATGAATTTGTCTTGAGGATCTAGAACTAAGAGATGATATGATTAGGTCCACTTACACTTGCAAACCAAGAAAATGAGAAGGCAAGAAATGAAAAAAAAAATCACTATTTGTCTTAAGTCCTTAAGAATATGGATGGATTAGTTGGAAGGTTGGTAACTCAAGACCAAAATGTAATATAGCAACAAATAAGACCTTTGCTGTTGGAGGGGTCTCTCATGGACTTTTAGCCAATTCTTCCCTGCCAGCCTCTATCTTTCCAATGGTAACACTACATGAAGGGCACTGGTACAAGGATTTACACAAAGACAGAGACTAAGCACCATAAAGTTGCCACAAAGAATAGATTTCTTAAAAATACTCTACGAAGCCTCAGAAGACAGGAAACAGCAACAGCCAACTGCTTGTGTATGTGACACACACACACACACACACACGAACACACACTCACACCAGGTCCCACATTAGCCTCCGATTTGCTAGCATTTTATTTTTTAGTGCCTAGGCAGGGACTGAGAAACAAATATATTGGACACATCTTGTTGGTCTTCCTCATCCAGAAATGAGGACTCTGCTGAAGACCCTCTCTCTGAGCTGTGGCTCTCCCCCATAGGCTGATGTTAGGTATTGAACCATGTTCTGTGTTAGTTCACTTTGGTAAGGGATGGAGTCAGGGGGCTGGAGAGAAAGGAAAAAGCACAAATTCTAGAAATAGGCTGAATTCTTCCAACGGTGTTGGGGGTTGAGAATTTAGCCATGGGACCCACTTGATCTTTTTGGAGGGATCCCAGTAGTCTCAACCAAGAAGCAGGGTTGTAGGTAGGAGAGAATGCTGTAGATTTGCTTTTTGCCATTAATTCTAGGCCAGCAAGTGGGGGGAGCTCAGTGTTCTGTTTCAGAGAAGTCTGGATGAGTGTCCCAGGGGGTTATAGCACCATGAGGAGGCTCAACCTTCCACAGTTGCCACATAACCATGATTCCTTTGTGAGATGATCAATCTCCACTGTGAAGGGCCCAGACATGCAACTGTAAACAAGGACCCAGGCTCCAGAGGGAAAGCTGAGGCTTCATTACCACTTTACAAGATGGGAACATACTTTCCCGAGGAAAGCAATTAGACACCTGGGCTAAATGCAGCAGTCAACCCAGAGCAGAGGGTGATGGATCCCAGGAATAGAAACGAAAAGTCACAGCCTGAGAAGCCTCCAGAAAAAAAAAAAAAAAAAAAAAAAAACCTGCTGAAGAGCCAAACAAAATTCACGGTGGTATCCATGGTTACTAGAGAGACAAGAATCCCTCTGCGGTCTGAGGCAGTTGGAATGGAAGAAGGGGCTTCTTCCCTCTCCTTTTTTCTCAAGTAGCCAGTAACATCCATGTCAGAAGGCACTGACTGGGCAGCACCAGAAAAAGAGAGTTAAGGGCTCGACCATCAGATTAAGACGGCATTAAAAAAAGTCTGAGCCTTGCCATGGGACTGGAGCTTGGGACAGGGTACAGAAGAGGCCTTGGTCCAAAGCAGGCCCATCTGGTCTTCCTTTCCTTCTAAGTTGGAACACCCAGCTCTGGGGCCTCCTCATTTAGCGCAGCAGAGACCTTAAGGCAGTGATTTCAGCACCATCCTTGGACAAACAGCTTCTTCCCACCACAAAATTGCATATTTTACAGCTGAGTTGGTAGGGGATCTTCACAGCTCATGGAATTAGCAGCAATAGCAATAATAGTCTCCAGCACAGAGGACCCTGTCATCCCTGGGAGCTTCCAGGTGAATACAGAAGCTTTTCGGGGTGGGGTAGGGTGGAATCTAGACCATCTTGGGATCTAAATGAAATATTCTGATATGAAGATTCAGATGAATGTACTCCTTGGGTGGGTGGAACAGAGTGATCTAGTATGCCTGTAGAATCTGACAGTCTTTTGCTACTTAGGAATCCGAAGAGCAAACATTTAGGCCCAAGCTCACCACATATCCCTGATCCATAGAGCCCTGAAACTTCAGCTGACTTGGCAGTTCAGCCTGGAATCTGGTCCCAGAGGGCTTTCAGAAGTGGCAGAAAGTAGACTTGCCAACTCCAGACAAGCAAGATTCCACAGTCCTTCAGGCTCCACCTTATTGATCCCAGATCTTCTGCTCCCAGTGTATTGGACATCTAATCAAAGGCTTTTTAGTTGACTCTTAGATTTCAGCTACATTTCTCCGATGATCCTGAAGGTCCAGATAACAAGGTAGTATGCATTTAAGGAGATTAGCGTTTCCTACTAGACATGAACTTAAGGGCCCAAGTCTTGTCTTTTATTTATTTTTTTGAGCATAGTGACTGGTATATAGTTAAGTACCCAATTAGTATTTGTCCAATGAAGGAATATGGTCTTGCAGACCTTCAGGATGTTAGGAAAAGGAAAACTTCTTGCCAGACGTGGGATCTCCCTGGAAAGCAGATATTGGCCACCAAATCAAGATCCTTGAACCTATAATTCTGATTTAGAGTATCTCATGTGGCTTTCCAGTCTCTTACAAGTGAATATTCACCTGTCAGAAACAAACAGTAAGGCTGGCTAGGGAATTTTGATTTAGTCAGGTAAAGTGGCTACCATCCAAAGAGTGCTGTGAAGGGGACAAGCAAGCCACAAGACAGAAGAGTATTTCCAGTTTCCTGGTATTCCTCCAGTCCACAATGAAACACAGAGTGGATCTTCTAGCAGGCCAGAAGCTGCCAGCTGAGCTCCCAGGCAGAATGTGTGCTTTCACAAAGGGGAAGTCAAGGGAACTGGGTTCCCTTCCTCCCACTGCTTCTGAGTCAATGTTTCACGTCTTATGTGAGCCCTAAGGATGCCACACGTAGTGGCATGGCAGGTGTTTAGCTGATACCAATTAGATGGCATCATATTCTCCAAAAAAAACCCACTTAGAAAAGCCAATCTAACCCTTGGAAAAGCATCCCAGTATCTCATGGACATGTGAGGACGTGGGGAGTGGGGAAGGAAAATAAATAGGCTAATGGTAGGAAAAAAAAAAATAGAAGCAAAATAAAAAAATAAAAAATTAAAAAGTAGGGTTTATTGACTCTCATGCATGTTAAATTAGAGGGTAGAAAGACAGAGCTAGTAGTCTTTCTCTGAAGGCTCTAATGTTACTTTGTGGTTTGGTGACTTCTTAGATTGGCAGCAGTCTTGTCGACATCCCCTGTCATCCAGAAGGCAGGAGCTGGTAGTTTTCCTTCCAGCTTGGCAACTGGGTCCCCTTTTTCCAGATTCATCTTTTTCACTGCATTTTACCTTTTACAGGTTGATCTACACATTTGTTTGAACCACATGCTTCTTCTCTGGGCTCTAGCCGGATCTCTGGGGGAAGAGTTGTTGGCAGTGGAGATGGAATTGGGAAGGGTCTGTAAGAAAATCTGCGGAGCTTCCTGCTGCCCTCAGATTCCCCCGCCCCATTACTGTCTCAGAGTTGTTTGTGAGAACCAGGAGCTGCTGCGGAGTTTTTTAATGTCTTCTGAACCCCTCCCCAGAAAGCCCAGGAGTTAATAATTGAAATAAGAAATCAAGGAAAAGACCCAGAATCATCGTTTCCCCAAAGTGGTGAGAGGCGGCCAGTAAATGTATTTAGGGGACATAAGTTCCCAAACTCCACACCACCAATCCCGACTAGGAAGTTCTCAAAGGTGCAGCACCAAGAACCTGCTCTTCTTCTTGTCCTCCTCTTCCCTCCTGTTCTCTTCTCAGGCTGGAGAGCTAGTGCCCTGAAAGAAGAGGAGAGAGGAGGAGCTAACGAAGCTGATGCCAGCCTTCTGTGGTCTGGGATGACAGTGACTGCTCAGAGTGTTGCCTGAAGGTTGGGATCCAGGATGGTCTCTCGATCTGGAGATTCAATGTAGTTGGCAGCTTCTTGAAGTTTTAGCAGCATGGCCATCTAAAGGGGGGCAAAGTGACAGAATAATGAGACTTGGGATGCTGGGTTCCTAGAACTCATGGACCTAGATAGATCATGAGTTCAATCCTTGGCTTGGAAATGATTAAGAGACTGGAGTTTAGCGGTGACAATCGCTTCAACCTTGTTTGTAAATATGTGCGTGTAAACAGTCACCTGGTGGTACTTCTGCTATACAGGGTGCCACGTGTGTTGTATGGGGGACCTGCACAGTGCTAAAGACCATACACCCCATTAATACTAGGAAGAATGTGAGAAGTGCTGTAAGAACACTTGTCTCTAACAATTTTCCTTCCAATAGATTATAACCCAACAGCTAGGCTCCATGTTATTATTAATCTGTTTCTCCCCATCTAACAAACCCTATGTCAGGTCTAAACACTTCAGTATTTATCTTCATCTGTTTTCAACAAGATTATAATTTAAATCAGAATGTATTATGACTCAGTTGGAAGATTTTCCTACTTGAGATGTAAAATTGCAAGGCTACATAAGCATGTAGCTGAGCATGGGGGCACATGCCTGTGATACCAGCAACTCGGGAAGCGGAGGCAGGAGGATGTGAGTTCAAAGCCAGCCTCAGCAATTTGGCTCAAAATAAAAAAAAAAAAACAAACATTTATGCATATTAAATTTCAATAAAATTCACTAAATTATTCTCCTGAAAGGTTTTACCCACAAACTCTTCCACACAGAGTGTGCAAGTCCATGCTTCCATACATACTATTTTTGCCAATGTGAATCAGTATTATCCTTGTTTTAATTTGCATTTCCCCATTATTAGAGAAGCTGAGGATCTTCATATTTCTGCCCAGTTTGTCACACCTCTCAGCGTGATTTCTATGGGGGGTTGTGTGGAATCAGTTTGGCTGAAGCAGTCCTCAGTAGCAGCAGAAGGGAGGCAGAAGTAGAGAGAGTGCTAATGCGTTCTATTGCTCTACTTCTTTGATTGATATTCCTACCTGGAATCTGCCTGAAACTTGGGTCTTTGCTTGAACGCATCTTGCTGGGATGTATTATTAGTTAGTTTAAGCTAGGATGTAAGCAGACAATCTCTATAACTCAAGATTCTGCACTGGCCTCATTCTAGTCTTGGCCTTGTTGAAACTTTTCAGCCCCTTCAGTCCCCATCAGAATATGCATGAAGAGTGTGAAAATTTCAGCCCTTCAGCACTCTTTTTACCTTAGCATGGTTTCTACTCACCAGAGGGTCTGAGTCTAGAGAACTTGGGGTGCTATCTTTGACTGTTCTGTCCTCTGGAGGTGAGGCAATGCTGTGAGGGCCCACAGTGGGTGGAGGCAGGTGGTACAGCTTTGATTGGTCTTGTTGGGCTGATGGCCAGGGAAGGGTATCCCGGACCCACTCGACTGGGTCCTCCCAAGCAGCTTTCTGTCCATGAACCTGAAGAGAAGAAATTAATGGGAGGGGAATCCATACATTAGAAGAGAAGAGTCTTGTTTGTGCTGTGTTATAGCTCCCCCCCCACACACACGTTCCTTGGAAATATGTACTTCCTCGAATGCAAAGATTTGAGGCACTGGCCAGGTGTGGTGGCACACACCTATAATCCCAGCAACCTGGGAGGCTAAGCAGGAGGATCACAAGTTTGAGGCCAATATGGGCAACTTAGTGATCCTGTCTCAAAATAAAATAAAAAGGGCTGGTGATGTAACTCAGTGGTAGAGCACCCCTGGGTTCAATTCCTAGCATCACTACCACCACAACAAAATTTGAGTGACGGATTCCTGTGGAATTTCCCTGAACTTCCCAACAAGAAAGATAAATTGGTATAAACTGGTATCAATCATTAATTTAACAAACTGCATTAAAAAGTTTAAAAAACTTTTAAAAATCTTTCTTTGACTTTACTCTTTAAGTTGACAAACAAAAATTTAATTTTTTCCTCTCTTGAAGACAGACATTATCTACGTGAAAATGCTTTATTGGTGTTGGTGCATTAAATTCATACACAATAATGGAGTTTGTTGTTACCCTGTTCATACATGTACACAATATGATGTAATTTATTCAGTTTTGTTCCCCTGTACCTCCTTTTCCCTCCCCTCCCCACTTTCCCATCCCCTTTCTTCCCTACTGGTCTCCTTTCTAGTTTCATTCTTCTCCCCACCTTCCTCTCCACTTTCTCTCTGGAGTCCACATATGAGAGAAAACATATGGCCCTTGACTTTCTCTTTGGTTTATTTCGCTTAATGTAATTTCTCAAGTTCCATCCGTTTTCCTGCAAATGACATAGTTTCATTCTTCTTTGTGACTAAATAAAACTCATTGTGCATATGAATCACATTTCCTTTATCAATTCATCTGTTGACTCTCATCCACATTGGTTCCATAATTTGGCTATTGTGAACTGCACTGCTATAACTATGGGTGTGCACATTATAATATGCTGACTTTTTTTTCTTTGCACCAGGGATTGAACCCAGCGGGATTTAATCACTAAGCCAAATCCCCAGCCCTTTTTTTATACTTTATTTTTTGAGACAGTGTCTTGTTCAGTTGCTTAGGGTTTCACTAAGTTGCTGAGGCTGGCTTTGAACTTGTGATCCTCCTGCCTCAGTCTCCCGAGTTGCTGGGATTACATGATAATATGCTGACTTTAATTCTTTAGGATAAATACTGAGGAGTGGTACAGCTGGGTCATATATTGATTCAATTCCTAGTCTTTTGAGGAAACTTCATACAGATTTCCATAGTGGTTTTCCTAATTTATAACCCCACCAACAATGTAAGAATTTTTCTCCAAATCCTCTCCATCATTTCTTTTTTAAAAGAGGGAGAGTGAGAGAGAGAGAGAAAGAGAAAATCAATTTTTTTTTTTTAAATTTTCCATCTGGCCTTTGTTTCTCTGACACTTATGCAGTGTTGGGTTTGAACCTGGGTCCTTGTGCGTGCCAGGCAAGCACTCCAACCACTGGGCCACTACTCCAGCTCCTCTTTCCATCATTTATTATTGTTTGTATTCCTGCTGGCATTCATTCTAACTTGAAATCTCAGTGTAGTGGGCTTTTTTTTTTTTTTTTTTTTTTTTTTTGGTACTGGAGAATGAACCCAGGGTGCTTAATCACTGAGCAACATCCCTATCGTTTTTTAATTTTTTTTAATTTTATTTTGAGACAGGTCTCGCTAAGTTGTTTAGGGCCTTGCTAAGTTGCTGAGGCTGGTTTTGAACTGGTAATCCTCCTGCCTCAGCCTCCTAAGCTGCTGGGATTACAAGCATGTACCACCGTGCCTGGCCTCAGTATAGTTTTGATTTGCATTTCCCTAATTGCTAAAAATGTTGAATATTTTTTCATATACTTGTTGACCATCTGTATTTCTTCTTTGGATAAGTGTCTGTTGTGTTCATTAGCCCGATTTATTGATTGCGGTTATTTGTTTATTTTTGTAATGAAGTTTTTGAGTTGTTTATATATCTTGGATATTAATTTTCTGTCAGAAGACTAGCTGCCAAAGACTTTTTTCCATTCATTGTCTGTGCCTACATGTTGGAGTGTTGATCTGATGTTTTTTTAGCAGTTGCAAAGTTTCTGGCCTAATTCCTCAATCTTTAATCCATTTTGGGTTGACTTCTGTGTGGGGTGAGAGAGGGATTCAGTCTCATTCTTCTACGTGTGGATAACCAGTTACCCCAGTACCATTTGTTCAGAAGGCTGTCTTTTCTCCATTGTGTGTTTTTGGTACCTTTGTCAAGGGTCAGATGGCTGTTATCTGTGTTTTAGTCTCTGTGTCTTCTATTTTGTGTCCCTTTTTATTTTATTTTTGGCATTGGGAATTGAACCCAGGGGCACTTAACAACTGAGCCACATCCCCAGCCCATTTTTATTTTTTATTTTTGAGACAGGAGCTCACGAAGTTGCTTGGGGCCTCACTAAACTGCTGAGGCTGGCTTTGAACTTGCGATCCTCTTGCCTCAGCCTCCCCAGTTGTGGGGATTACAGGATTGGGCCACTGCACTTGGTATATGTGTCCTTTTTTTTTTTTTTAAGAGAGAGGGATAGTGAGAGAGAGAGAGAGAGAGAGAGACACAGACAGACAGACAGAATAAATTTTTGTTTAGTTTTTCACATGGCTTTCATTGCTCCAACAGTTAGTTGTGTACATGGGTGCTGGGGTTTGAACCCATGTACTTGCACATGCCAGGCAAGCATTGTAACTGCCAATGCCACCCCCTATGTATCCATTTTTACACCAGTATCATGCAGCTTTTTCTACTATAGCTCTGTAGTATAATTTGAAGTCAGGTATTGTGATACATCCAGTTGTGCATCTCCTCCCCCAATTTAAAATTGCGTTGGCTATGCCTAGCCTGCATGAGGCCCTGGGTTTGATCCCCTATATAACAACAACAACAACAAACTGCTTTGGCTACTGTGGCTCCTTCAGTTTTCCAAATGAATTTTAAGACTTTTTTTTATCTAGTTCTGTGAAGAATGTTATCAGTACTTTGATGGGGATTGTATTGTTGATTTAGGTAACATGGCCATTTTAACAGTATTAATTCTGCCTATCTTTCCATCTTCTAGTGTCTTCTTCAATTTCTTCCTTCAGCGTTTTATAATTTTCATTGTAGAGGTCTTTCACCTCCTTGCCTACATGTAGGTTTTTTAGGCTACTGTGAATGGGATAGCTTTCCTGATTTCTTTTTTAGCAAATTCATTATTGGTGTAAAGGAAAGCTACTGATTTTTGTATGGTGAGTTTGTATTCTGCTGTCCTGTTACTTTGCTGTATGTGTTATTTTAGCAGTCTTCTGGTGGAGTGTTTTGGATCTTCTAAGTATAGGACCATATCATCTGCAAACAGTGATAATTTGATTTCTTCCTTTCTTCTTTTTTTTTTTTTTCAGTCTGAGGATTAAACCCAGGGATGCTTTACCCTGAACTACAACCTCATTTTGAGACAGGGTCTCACTAAGTTGCCCAGGACAAACTCAAACTTGTGATCCTCCTGCCACATCTCTCAAATAACTGGGAAAAACAGGTATGTGTCGCCAGGCCTGGCTTCCCTTCCTATGTGCGTCCCTTTTATTTCCTTCTCTTGTCTAATTGTTTGGGCTAAAATTTCAAGTTTTATGTTGAATAGGAGTGGTGAAAGTGGACATCTTGTCTTGTTCCTGGTTTTAGAGGAAATGCTTTCAGCTTGCCCCATTCACTATGATGTTGGCTTTGGGTTTGTCATACGTAGACTTTATGATGTTGAGGTAGGTTCCTTCTTTCCCTCGTTTCCTTGGTGTTTTTATCATGGTGATGAATTTTGTTGAAGGCATTCTCTGAATTTTGGTGAGACCCTGTCTCAAAATTTCTCTGCATTCGGTCATAAAAGAATAAAATTCTGTGATTTGCAAAAACATGGATGGAACTAGAGATCACTAAGTTAAGTGAAATAAGCAGACACAAAAAGACAAGCACTGCATGACCTCACTCCTATCAATAAAAAGTTGATCTTATAAAAGTTGAGAGTAGAATGGTAATTACTAGAGGTGGGGAGGGGATGGGGAAAGGTTGATCAAGGGATACTTAGTTACAGTTAAATGGAAGTAAGAAGTTCCACAGTGCTATTGCATCATAGGATAACCATAGATAACAAAAAGTATATTTCAGAAAGCAAGAAGAAAGGATTTTAAGCATAGGAAAATGTAATTATCAAAGACATGATCAGTGTTTGAGGAAGTGGGTATATATAACCTCATTTAAACATTTACACATACACATGTTGACCCATCACATGGTACCCCATTCATTTTTGTATTTTGTTTTTATCAGTTGAAAATACATCTAATAAAAATAAAAACGACACCTTCCTTTTTGATACAAAGTTTTTTAACTTTTAAAAATCTTTTCACGTAATTCATTTTGTCTTCAAACCAGCTCAGTGAGGGGCTGGAGCGGTGGTGGCTCAGTGGTTTCGGTGCTTGCCTGGCAAGCATGAGGACCCGGGTTCAAACCCCAGCACTATGTAAACAATTAAGTGTTGGAGCAACTAAGGCCGTGGAAAAACTAAATAAAGTTGTTCTCTCTTTCTTTGTCTCTCTCACTGTCCCTCTCTCCTTAAAACAAAACAAAGCAAACAAAAAAACCCAGCTCAGGGATTTAGGTAGAGCAGAATTTATCTCTTTTTTTCTTATACATGAGGACACTTTAAAAGGTGAAGTAGGGGCTGGAGCAGTGGCTTGGCGGTTATGGCGCTTGCCTGGCATGTGCGAGTACACGGGTTCAAACCTCAGCACCACATACATAACGAAGTGTCAGAGCAATGAAAGCCATGTGAAAAACTCAATAAAAATTGATTCTCTCTCTCTCACACTGTCCTTCTCTCTTTAAAATAAATAAAAAGCATTTAAAAAAAAAGGTGAAGTAACTTTGGTCAATGTACCATATTGATTAGTAGTTACTAAGTAGCTAAGGCTATAATAGGGTTTTTCTTAATTCTAAGCTCCATTATTTTTCTATTGCTCTGCCTCCTACATAGTGGTGTGAACTGGGCTTAGTGCCAGAGGCCTACACTTAGAAAGACAGCTTTAGAGGCAGTGGCCAGTGAGTCATCTGCAAAATGGAAAGCAGCTTAGACTATACAAAAATTGCTCCATCTTTTAGAAGAACCTAACTAATCTCAGTAGCTCCATGACAAACATTAAAAAAATATTTCTGCTTGACTGGGTAGGACAGCCTGATCGTGGGGTTTCTGAGAAGTCAGAGGGTGGGGCTCACCTTGATCCCATCCTTGGCCCCCTCTTGCAGGTAGGGAATGATGGAGTTGTTCCACAGATCAATGAACCAGGTCCGGAAGTCCTCAATGCCAATGGGACAGGACAGGAAGAAGCAAGGGCCTAAGGAAAAGAATGAGATCACAAAGATGACTGAGAAACCTACACCTTCTCAGTCTTGTGCCTCTTTTACCCCTCAGTACTAGGAAGAGGGGTCTGACATCCAAAGCATTAAAGGAAATTTAGAATTGTCAGGACCAGTGGACACTGACTGCATGGGGTCCAGTCTCATAAATCATGCCTCGCAATGTGGAAGGGAGACAGGAAGCAAGGGAAGCATCTTAACTTCCTTCTACATACTGTTCCTCCTTCTTAATTGTGGGGAAAAAATGAGGGAGGAGTTAACTTTGTCCAAGGCCTTGCACATTCTCAGTAAGTGTTCTATCGTTGGGTTATACCCCCTATCCCTTTTATTTTATTTTAATTTATTTGAGTCAGGGTGTCATGCTATATTGCCCAGGCTGGCCTTGAACTCATGGGCTCAAGCAATTTTCCCATTTTAGCCTGGGACTACAGGAATGTGCTGCCAGGCCTGGCTTAGGGTAAGCTTTCTAATGGTTGAAGTGATTTACTCAATTCATGGTGCTAATTGCATTGGAAGGCCTTAAGTATTTACCCCATTACATCCCACCATCCCAGATGTGGGACACCTACAAAGACTTAAACTGAACAACAAATATATGACTTATGGTAACTTTTAAAATAAATACTATGTTTTCAGAGTTCTATTCTGTTGGAAAAAGTAATAGGTGAATGATGAGACTGTTTAAAAAATATTTACATATAAAGGATCTATAAGCTCTAGATTATGGTTTCTGACCTATTTTAATGTACCTGTGTTAATTTTGTTGAAATATTCACAGTATTGAAAACTTGGGACTTAATGGTTTAATGGTTAAGTGGTTCTAAGTCTGCAGCCAGAAGGCTTGCAACTCTTCTGCAGAATGAAGACTCCAGAAATCAAAGGGAGCACCCCCCAGTGGTGAGGTCTAAGAGGGAAGCTGCCTCTTGCCCCAGGGGAGCTGGACTCCAGTACCGATGAGGAAGTCTGAGGTGCTGTGCTTCTCAAGGAAGGTGTGGAGGTGATACCACAGCTTGGGCACCCAGTCCAGCACCCGAAGCAGCTCTTCCTTGTTGGCATTGATGTCGCTGTCTGACTCTACCAACTTCCTCCGCAGGTAACGAACCAGGAAGCCATTGGCTGGCTCCACATTGTTGGAGAAGGTCAGCATCCTGCCACCAGGGACGGGGAGAGTGGGATCAGAGTAGCAAGAGGGACACTGTCAGGATTCATCCCCTCCTCCTGACTGCCTCCCACTAATACCCACTTGTTTTCTTCCAAGTAATAGTGGGAACAACTGAATTCAGGGGTGACAGCCTTGGGCAGGCAAAGCTGATTCTCAAATCAGTGACCCTCTTCAAATAACCACCCGACTTCTCTGATCTGGATCAGGGTGGACAGGCAGAGATTCCTAATTACAGCGCCTATCAGAGTCTGTCCTAGCTTTGCAGTCCTTTCCTCTCCTCAAGGGTCCTCTTCTGTCTTGCAACTAATGTGCAAATATACCTACTTTCTCTTCCCAGCCTAAAAGGCCCCAGCTACTTCTCTTTCCTTCTGCTATTTAGTGTCCCTCTGCTCTCAGAGCCCAGGATTTAACTAGCGTATAGGCTCTCGGGTAGGATTAGAAAGTTCTTCCAGTGCCAATGTTCTTACCTGAAACTCAAGTGCAAGCCATGGTTGGGTGTCATTTTTACAGGCTGATTGGTAGTTCCTATAATATAGGGACTGTGGGAAGAAAAAGTTAAAAGTTTCACTTTGATTTGTCTTTTTTTTTTTTTAAGAGAGAAAGCGGGACAGTGAGAAAGAGAGAGCAGAAAGAATCAATTTTATTTAGTTTTTCATCTGGTTTTCATTGCTCTGACATTTCACTTGTACATAGTGATGGGGTTTGAACCCATGTCCTTGTGCATGCCAGGCAAGCACCATAACAGCTTAGCCACCACTCCAGCCCCTAAATTTGCCTTAACTTTTGCTTTCTGTCACATACACACAAAGGAAAGCTCAGCCTGGTCTGGACTGATCTTCTCTCCCACTGGGATGAGTCCGACCCCTGCTTACCATTTGTGATACTTGCAGGTGAGGGCCCCATTGACCAGCTCACTGATGGAGCCCGCTTCACTCAGGTCATCCAATAGGATCACCAAGGGTACATCCCCAATTCCTGTTTCTCGATCTATCTGGTTGGCCAGGTTGGAGAGGTACAGTTGCAGATCCTAGAATCAAAGAAAATAGGGTTAGCACTCAGGAATCAACATCTAGGTCAGCCCTGGAAGGAATTTTGGAGAATCTCTGCTAGTTCTGGATTTCCCTGGGGCCTTTGGCTCCTGTTCAACACATTTATGCATTTGATTTCAGACCACTGACAGATAAACAGTGGTCCCAGACGCTCTCAGGCAACCATCCCAAGCAGTTGTCCTCAAATCCTCCAGAGGTGGAGACACATGTTGTTCTCTACCTGGCTTTTCACTGGGTTGGTATCATGACCTACCATTAGTAGGGGTAGTTCACGTGGGTGTGCCTACTCACAACTGCAGAGAGCTAAGATTTAATCCAACTCCAAAATATTAGGATGGGCACAAGAGATACCATCGAGGGGGTGCACAATATGTAATATTTAATTCTGAGTGCTTCCTCCCAGGGAGCCCAAGGTCAGACAGTAATATAGAAAGAAAGAAAAAAAAAAAAGTCAAGGGAAGAAAATAAGAGAAAGGATGGAATGAATTGACAGAGTTGGTACAGAATGAGGTGGAACTGATGACATAGTTTCATCAACAATCAACTAAAGGGAAAGCAGCTTACCAGGTCAAGTATGGAGAAAGAAATTGTGGGTGAAAAAGGAAAGAAAAAAATGAAGTAGAAGAAGTTAAGGACAAAATTCTGGAAAGAAATTGGGGGTAGGGGAGGGAGAAGACTAGAAAGAGGGGTGAGATAGGGAAGGAAGGAAAAGAACACTGAAGATGGGGGAAAGATTAGGGCAGGGCAGAAGGAAGGAAAAAGGGGAGAGGAAGGGACTCAGGAAAGGTCATGGGAGATGGGTCTTGGGGACTTAGGAGGCAGCCACCTTGCAAGACTGCTGGTGCATGTTGAAGGTGCTGACGATGCCCTCGGTGACCTCGCGGCCAGAGCGCTCCACTAAGTATTCGGCCAAGCGATTGGTCAGGTAGGTCTTGCCGGTGCCGCTGGGGCCGGAGAGCACGAGGCGCCGGTGCTTGAGCAGAAGGCTTATGTAGTGCTGCACCATCGGCTTGGGGATCAGCGTCTCGAACACCAGGCTGTCCACGCACTTCTCCTTCAGTCCTGAACCCCACCACGGAAAGCATGAGTCTGGACCATGGCCCCAAGGACAGCAAGGGACCCCAAAGAGCTTTTCTTTCTTTCTTTAGGACCCCACTGAAGAAACTCAGAGCCATGTGCCCCAGTTCCATAGGACTCCCATACCCCTAGGTCTGAAAATTTGGCTCTTGTTTTTAGGGACGTACTCTGAGCTGGAGGTGAGTGGGTAGAGTAAGAAGCCCAGGCTTGGTAAAAATGTTCATGGGAACAGAAGTTAGGACTTTTTATAACTCACATTACTGAAGCACATTTATGTTATAGCATCTCAATAAACCCTTATTGGGTGAATGTATAATGAGTTATTTGATGGTCCCCTCTCTTTGTGTATGCCACACACCTCACCCAAGAGATGAAGACTGACCTTTGAGGGAGACTGATATGTTATTGACACCTCGACGGCAAGGAGGCATCTCTGGGGGTTCAGCATCTAACACCCGTTTCACGTGGCTAAGGCTATAGCCATGGATGGACTCAGTGCTTAGGCCCAGGGTGGAGGCTGGGTCCATTTTAGATATATAGTCCTGATAGAAGAAATGGGGAGAACAAGAAGGAGATGGTGAGGGACACTGAAAAGACCACACAGTTGGAAAAGACACAAGAAAGAACAAACGTCTAGGTGGAGAAAGGAAGGGCATATGCTCCTCTATGTCCCTTTCTGCACAAAGCATCAGTCCCCCGCATCCCACTGCACAGATGGCTCAGTATCCAGTGACGGGATGAGCAGCACTGGTGAGCACATGTATCCTTTACCTTGAACACTTGAAAAACAGCTTCATCCAGCATCTTCCAGTCAACTTTTCCACTGACCTTGCTACAACCCAGGAAGAATTCCTGCTGCTTCAGGTCCTGCAAGGTCAAGGTGGAAGCAAGTGAATTTCAGTGCAGATGACTCCAAGAAAGGAAGATCTAAAAGGCCTTTGAAGTAGAGTCAGAACCCTGACTTCCTGCATCAATGACAGTACAGATGCTCCTCAACTGACGATGGCATTGCATCCTGAATCACCCATCACAAGTTGAAAATGTCGTGAGTCAAGAATGCGTTTAATACACCTCAACTACTGAACATAGTTTAGCATTGCAGTGCACTGTAGAGTGAGGGTTGTTTTTCCGTGTGATTGCACGGCTGACTGGGAACTGTGGTTTGCTGCCATTACCCAGTACCCCAGGAGAGTAGCCAGGAAAACATCAGAATTCAAAGTATGGTGTCTACTGAGTGCATGTTGCTTTTGCACCTTTGTAAAGCTGGGGATCATCTGTATTACACTGGTTCCTATGTTGGATCTTCCTGAAGTTTCTTACCCCTTTGATGATGTGCTGCGGGGGCATCCGTACCACCACCCGAAGGGTCACTTCCTCCTTTGGACCACAGGTGCTGATGCCATCCATGGGTGACAGGTCTGTGAGGATTGAAGAGGACTAATTGGTTAGGGGGCACCCACATCCTTTCCTAAACTTTTTAGTCATCATTGTCTCCAAATAGCTACTTTCACAAAGAAGAAACTGGGGCCCCCAAAACGGAAAGATAATAGGATCTAAGAACCACAACAACTGAACGTCTCCTGACACGGGCATCTGCTTGATTTCAGCATTGTTATCTCTCTGGCTCATGGACGATGCCATGGAGCAAAGCAGAATGAACCCGTTTCTTCTCTTCACCCTTGTAGACTCTTCTTCCAAACACATACCTGTGTCTGTGAGACTTGGGCTGAAGGAGTGGGTGAGTGCGAGGCCCAGGGAGCGACGAGGGGATGACAGAGTAGATGATCCAGGGACCTGCCCTGGAGTGGAGCCTGAAGAGGGGCCAGGGGCTACCTTCAGCCGGTCATTCTCTGCTTTCAGCAGGTCCACCTCCAACTGTGGCAAGAACAGATTCGGAAGGGTGGCAGGGTTGGGCAGGTCTCAGGCTTCGACCCCCTCTTCCTGCAGCTCTGCCCAGGCACCCACCTGCATGTTGTGCATGGTCTCCCGAAGTTGGTCAAGTTGGTGCGCAGAGTTGAGGGCCTCCAAGCGGATGTCTGTAAGCTTCATCTCTTTTTCCCACAGCTCGGAGCGCAACTCGGATACCTCCTTCTTTTCTGGCTCCTCCTCCTCGTTGGTGTGTAACAGCCTAGTGTGGGGGGCTGCATGAGCAGGGGCCCTATAAGAAAGTATGAGTCAGCCAGGCAAGGGGGAAGCATTAGTTACCAGGGTATAGTGCCGTGCATGGTTGGTAGCCTTGTTTCCTCCTGCCCTTAGAACCCAACCAGTATGAGAGGAAGGGTCCCTCTGTGGGGCTCACAGGCCCAGGAGAGGTCAACAGCAAGCTGTTGTTTGTCCACGGTCTGTAGGCTTATTGCCAGTTTTCATGGTACCATGCTGAGTGGCAGGCTGCGAGAGCACCTACTCGGTGACATCAATGCCCACGGACGATGAGTTCGAGGACTTGATGGAGGGTGAAGCCGTCTCTGTGGAGCCATGCTGCAGTTTGGGTGATGAGGGGGCTGAGGAGTCGGGTGTGGCAATCTCCTCGATATCAGAGTACGAGGAGGCTGACTTGGGTCCCTTTTTTATGCTGAAGGCTTTGTTGAAGGAACTTCGAAGCTAGAAAAGAACAGACCAGGTAGACAGATGTCAGGGCTCCTCTCTGGGGATGCTGAAGGGCTGGTGTGGGACTTCTGGGCAGAGAGGCAGGGGATTACTTATTGTGATTAAGCCTGGACTATGAGGCTTCACTTGATTCATGGCACAGGGACAGAAGAGTTGCCTAGAAGCTAAAATGGAGGAAGAGCAGAATCTTTCAGCTTGCTGCTAGTCAAGACTATGGGAACTTCTTGAGTCTTTTCTCTTCCATGGGGGAACTGTCCCCTGATATGGACAGAGAGATATCCCCAGAGGTCACAGGGTATACCTCTCAACAATCCAATTCCATCTTCTCCAGCAGACCAATTACTGCTCAAGTCTAGAACCCAGCTCACTTTGGTCTCAGGATGCCACCTCTAACTTGGGCTCATCAGCCCTGATATCTTTTCACCTCTTCAGAAAGTAACCAGAAACTGACAATATGGTTCTGTGGAGATGGAGAGAAGGCAGTGGTGTGCTCTATTTTATTCATTATTTCTTGTGCCCAGCATATCATTGAATGGTTAAAATAACCAGACATAAGCACTTTCTGCTATTTCAAATGTCCTAGAATAAGAGCTATCTCCCAGCATTTCCTTAGATACCTGGGGCATTATAATCTGGCCATAGCTTATTCAATCTTGGTGTTGATGAGCTTGGGTGTTAGGGATGTGAGCTAAAGATGCAAACCAGGGTCCTGTCCCACACCCGTTCACATGCATCCATACAGCATGCACACACACGGGGACACAGACATGGAATGGCAGCAAGAGACAGAGCAAAGGAGAGGTCGAAGGCTATGGGGGACAAAGGCAAACCAGATCTTTGGGACAGTGAGAAAAAAGAAGGGAAAATTTGAGCATATTCTTTCTAAATGTCTCTCCTGGAACACACAGGCTGTTAGGTGAAGGGTGGAGCCGGTGGGTAGTGTGTGTTTTGACCAGGAAATACATAAAGGATGACCCATATGGCTGCGTGAGGATGAGTGAGAGAAGGTGTGTGCGGTCAATGGTTCCAGGGACATAGTATCATTGAGCAATCAGGGCTCAAAAGCACCATAAAGCTTAGTTTTCTATAGAGATAAAGAACTGAGGCTGGGGAGGCCAGAGTTGACTTGCTGGACCTGGCTTCACTGAAGGAAGATGTGGGACTCGAATTCAGGCTTGCTAATTTTCAATTCAATGGATTCTTCTTCACATTGCAGCCTTAAGGGAAGCTGTGTATATGTGTCTATATCTCTGTATATGTAGGCAGAAAGATATCCCATGCCACAATCTACCTGGAGCACAAGCCCTTTAAGATCATTAAGATTTTAAGTGAGAGCTGGGCACAGTGGCACACACCTATGATCCCAGGGACTCAGGAATTTGAGGCAGGAGGATCAGAAGAAGTTCAAGGACAGCCTCAGCAACTGAGTGAGACCCTGTTCAAAAAAAAAAAAAAAAAAAAAAAAGGACTGGGGATGTAGCTGAATGGTCAAATGCTCTTGGGTTCAATCCTGAGTTAAAAAAAAAAAAAAAAAGAAAAAATACTCTAAGTGAGAACAGTGGCCTATGTGTCATTCAATATCCACAAAGCCAGAACTTTGGGGAGATGTTTGGTGTTGTGTGGTTCCATGGTTAAATGAGTTCAGGAAACAGTGGATTAAGCAAGAAGTAACAAGATTCTTTACTGGATATCTCAGAGCTTCTCCTACGAAAATGTGTCCTGTAGAAGATGCAGCGCTTCTCAAATTTACTTGATGACAGTATCACTTTGTAAGGAGCATCTCAGTGGACTGGTGATCTGTGGAACACACTTTGGGAAAGGCTAATGTAAAGAATCAGCTTAAACTCAGGCCTCTCCATCTGCTCTGGGCTACCTAGTCAGGGCTCTGGCTGCCGGGTCTGCTTGCCCACTGCTTCTCTTCGGAGCAGACTATGTCCATGTCAGCAGGCTCCTCACCACCACAGCCCCACCTCAGTTCGACTTTGACGTCCTCTGGGGAGCCCGCCTGCCCACTGTAACCACAGCCTCTCCTCTGGGAACTGCATGCGTTTGGGCACCATCAAACTGTTCTTCATTTTCTATGCACAATAGTTTTTATGTCCCTAGCAATGCTGCAGTCTCCTTCATGACTGAGACGCTGGACTCAATTCTTCATATCCTTCATAACACTTAGTATGAAATTGGGATGGGGTCAGAGTGAACCTCCAGTATCTGAATTGTAACTAACATTTTGGGTTCACTTTCTATTTATCTTAAACTATAGTCTAATCCCTGAAATGTCTTTGGAAACTCCATGAATGCTTAGAAGGTTTTAGGCTGCGTGGTGACTTAAGCATACCCTCGCTGGTTTGTCGTACTCTAGAGTTCAATCTTCAGGTTAGACCCAAACTGAACTGGTCTCTGGAAACTGTGTCAAGCTAACCATCATTCAGTGATTCTCTTTATTTTGGGCTTCTACATTTTAATGGAGTAAAACAAAAAAAAAGGCTCTTCTGGGTGTAGTGATGTGGACACTTATAATCCCAGCTACTTGGGAGGCTGAGGCAGAAGGATTGTAAATCTGAGGCCAGCCCGGGAAACTTAGCAAGATCCTGTCTCTAAGTAAAATATATTTTCTGGATAGGATGAGCTCAATTTGACTTCTTTTTATAATGGGCCAATTTTATAACAGGGGAAGACAGTAGGGAAAAGATTTGGATTTTATTTGACTTTTTCCCATTTGACCCATGACCAGACCACTTCTCTGTCCTCACGCGGGGCAGCTGTGGATGGACCATGCAGTGGAGTGAGGCAGGAACTCTGGGGCGGCTGTTATGGTTAGTGTTATGAGTGGCCATTTTTATTTTCAGGGGGGAGAGTTGCTCTGGAAACAAGGAAGGTATGGCAAAGGGAAAGAGAAAATAAGGGGAGAGGAACTGGGTCTCTTACCTCATAGACCTGGGAAAAAATAGGGATTTGAAGTCAGCATTTTCAACGAAAAAAAAAAAAGAAAAAAGAAAAAAAAAAAAAAAAGAAGAACAAGAAGCAACACTTAATCACTCATTTCACACACCTGGCTCCTATCTGCACTACCTAAAGGTCTGTGGGCTACTTGTCCTAAATAGGGGACAGAGGAGCAGAAGTCTCCATCTGGGGATGCTCTCCCTTCCCGGGTCAGCCGGAGAAGCTGAGAGTGGTCTAGACCTGCCTAAAGAATCTCCGGAATGTCATCCAAGGTCAGTTAAGGGTTATGGGGACACACACACACATTAAAAAACAAAAATAAAAATAAAATCCTGCCAAAGGTAATCAACAGAAAGAGTACCTTCAAAGTAATCAGGGACGCTCCACAAATACCACTCCAATATTAAAGATGTGACCTCCAGGAGCATCTAGAATGAACTGCTTTGTTTACAAAATCTCTCCATAGTAAAGAAGGGCATGGGGGGTTGGGGGAGGAATTGATAATCATTCCCTTTTTTTTTATTTTCTCAGCTTCCTTCTGGGATCAAATGCATCTGACCTAACCAGTACGGAGAGCTGCAAGAAAGCAGACATGTATCAGGGTCGCAAGGAGAGCTTTGAGACAAGCCAGGGGATAGCTGGGGAAAGGGATGCTTCAGCAGACCTTGCTCTGAGCAGATACCGAACTGACTACCTCTTGGTCAATCCTAGAAGGATCCGATCCCTACACTGAGGTAGAGGTGGTCCCCATGATTCTACATAGCTCCTGCCCCCAAACCTTTACCTACCCAACTCTTTTTCTTCTTCTTCTTTGCATCAGCATCCTTGCCACTGCCGATACTGGAATGGCTGGTGATGCTGTTGAGGCTTGAGATGCTATCTGAGGAGTTCTGTCTCTTGATCCGGAGTTCTGGGGGTCAAGTTCAAGCAGGAAGAACACAGAGGTAGATTTAGAGAAGACATGAGACTGAAGGCAAGTCTAGCTGCAGAAGGTAAGACACAAAGGGAACCAACACACTCCTAGGTACACACTTTATTTTTACAATTATTCATTCAACAAACATTTATGGAGGGCCAATCATATTTCAATACAGAAAATACTACTAAAGGTAAAAGTTAAATGAGAAACAATCCCTGTTCTCAAAATTTATTTTTTTTTATTATTTATTTCTTTCAAAATAATTGGATTCACAGGAAGTTGCAAAGAAATGTATAGTGCAGTTAGTGTACCCAGTGTCATCCTATGTTCACATCTTGCAATAACTACAAAGTCTGAAGAGTTTTTAAAAATAGGGCTTACTACATTAACAATAAGAAAGACGAAGAAGCAGAAAACTACACTGCATGTAGGGGACTAGTTCGGTGGCAACGTTCTAGAAACAAGAGCTGTTAAGTGCAAGAGATATGAATCGTATCGGGCTGTTCTCTCACTCTCCATCATCAGAAATGGATTTTTCTTTTTTGTGTACCAGGGATTGAATGCAGGGGTACTTCACCACTGAGCCCATTTTATACTTTATTTAGACACAGGATCTCGCTAAATTGCTTACGGCCTCCGTAAGTTGCTGAGGCTGGCCTTGTACTTGCAATCCTCCTCCCTCAGTTTCTAGCCACTGGGATTATAGGCAAATGTCACCACGCCCAGATTCAGGATGCGTCTTCTAAGAACAGATGCGTCTTCTAAGAACGTCTTCTAAGGACACTTCCCCATAATATCATTATCACACCCCCACCCAAAAATAAAATAAAATAAACAGTACTTCTTTTCTCCTAATATCTATTTCATATTCAAAATGGAACATGTTCTGCTCTTAACTAAATTATTCTGGGGTAGCGTAAAGGAAGGTCTGCACCAAGAAAAGATCAGTTAGGGAATTACCGCAAAAACAGAAGAATGATGAAAATCTGAGCTAGAGTAATGACAGGAGGGATATAATTGAGACCTACACAGGAGTTAGAACTCACTTGCTGTACGAAGTGAAACTGTGAGGCAGTCAGGCACAACCCATATTTGTGGCTTGATACTCTTAAAATGGCAACACTCTCCAAATGGATATTCAGATTCAACAATAATCCCTATCAAAATGTCATTTTTTTTTTTTAAACAGAGATTGACAAACTATCCTTAAAATTCAAGGGAAATCCAAAGAACACAGAATTGCCAAAACAACCTTGAAGGGGAACTAAGTTGGAGGGCTTACATTTCCCAGGTTCAAAACTTACTACATAGGGGCTGGAGCAGTGGCTCAGTGGTAGAGCACTTGCCTGGCATGTGCGAGGACCTGAGTTCAAACCCCAGCACTGCATACACAACTAAGTGTCAGAAAAACAAACCACATGGAAAAAATAAATAAAATTGATGATTCTCTTTCTTTAAAAAAAAAAAAAAAAAAACAACTTACTACATAGCTACAGTAACTGAAACAATACAGTGCTGGCTAAGGATAGATATGTAAGACCAACAGAACAGAACCAAGTCCAGAAATAAACCCCTACATTTTTGGACAACTGACTTCTTAAAGGGTGCCAAGACAATTCAATGAGGGAAAGTAATCCTTTTAACAAATATTGCTGGGACCACTAGGTTTCCACATGTAAAAGAACGGAGTTGAACCCCCTCTCCCTCACATCATATATAAAATATTACTTCAAATGGAACAAAGAACTAATGTAAAAGCTAAAACTATACAAACTTTTAGAGGGAAACATAGGAATAAATCTTTGTGACCTTGGATTTGGGTCATGAGAATTTATTCCTGTTTCCTTTTCTCCCCCTTGGATTAGGGAAGAGTTTCAGTTTCTTAGATTCAACACCTAAAGCACACTAAGCTAAAGAAAAAGTAGATGAACTTTATCAAAACGGAAAACCTTTGTTCTTCAAAGGATACTTTCAAGAGAGTAAAATGACAACACACAGAATGGGAGAAAATATTTACAAATCATTACCTGTTAAGGGTCTAGTGCCCAGAACATATGAACTTTTAAAGCTTGGTAACTAAGCAACCTGATTAAAAAAATGGGCCAAAGATTTGAAGGTTGAGGACAGGACCCATGGGGATTAGACCCCTGGTACTCCTCACTGACTAGTCCAGACATCCCACCGAATGGCACTTAAGGGACATCATCTTATAGGAAAAAAATTTATATTTTCTGGTACTGGAGAGTGAACCCAGGGACACTTTTCCACTGAGCTATGTCCCCGGCCCTTTTCATTTTTCATTTTGAGACAGGGTTTCACTAAGTTGCTGAGGCCAGTCTTGAACTTATGATCCTCCTGTCTCAGCCTCCCCAATTGCTGGGATCACAGGTATGCAGCATCACACCCAGTCCTTCTAGAAGTTTGGTATTGGAGCTGATATATTGTGGGCCCAGATAAAAACCTGCAATCCCTTCCTTCCCCCCATCCCTGTTCTCCCTCAATCTGTGTTTGGATTCCCTACCTTTGGGTGTGGTTTCTGAGGCATTCAGGGCTCCCTGAATGACTGCCTGGGCCTCAGAGTTCTTTTTCTTCAGAAAGTCTATGGTTTCTCGCAAATCCAGAAGCTCAGTGTCCTAAGACAGAAAATAAAATTATGTCCTTAGCTGGGCTTAGTAGAAGTACTTAAATTGTACCAGCAATGGGCTGGGCCCTGGGATTCCACTAGAGTTGACAGAGCAGGGCAGGGACCTGGGTCAAGGAAGATGGCGCGATGATGTACGAGGTGCAAGTGCAGAGTGCTGGGTGACAGTGAAGGAGGTAGAAACTGGCACTTGTGGGTGAGGAGAGGTTGGCCTCACCACCCAGGCCTCTCACCTTTTCCTCTGCGGTCTCTGCCAGGTGTCGCAGGCGGGATGTCATACTTACGAGGCTCTGCTCAAAAGCAGCCACTAGGTTAGCCTGAAACAAACATGCAGGAGGGTCTTAAGTTGCAGAGGCTGGAGAGGGGAAAATACTGACCTTGGAAGCAGTTTTAACTGACTTTCTGTATATTACAGTTGACCAAGGCCAACAAACCTCTTGGGGGTTTTACAGTATTGACTTCCTGAGCAGACAAGGTGGGGTCATAGTGATTTTCCAGCCGGACCAGCTTGAATAATGGAGACGGCAGGAGGGCAGGGCAGGTTTTGGGAGGCAATGGCAGACTTGAGACCTGGGGCCTATTATCTACCTGAGGTGGGACTGGATGGGAGGTCATATCCTCTGGATCCTATTCTTTTGGTTTAACTCCTCCTCCTCTGTGCAGTGGTCTGGCCCCCAAGGGAGAAATAACCTCCCAGGAGAATCTGTGTGGTCTGTCTCTCCCACCTCTGCTTCCAGGGTGGCTCTACATTCTTAACCTGTTCTTATTTTGGAGTTGGCTCCTTGTTTCTGGTTTCTTCAGGCAAGCTTCACTTTGCAGGGCTGGAGGGAAGAAACTTAGGGGCATCCCACAGTTTGGCCACTAGGTGTCAGCTCTGTTTCATGAGGGGTGCAGGATCCCCAAGGGCCAGCTTAGGAAGGTGCAGAGTGGAGCAAGGCCATGTGACACACGGTTTGAACTCTTGCTCGCCAACTGGCAGCAAGATGTGTAGGAAAAGGGAGGGGCCAGACAGGCAAGCACTGGAGGATGAAGAGACAGCCTCTGGCGAGGGCAGCTGAGCAAGCTGGTGAGCCTAGCAAGAAACAATGGACTTATTCTGGGCAGGACCTTTATGCAGAGATCTAGGATGTAAGTGACACTCACTGCTTCCTGTCGGCTTATAATTCTCCCTTCCTGTTTGGGTCAACTCTGGTTTTCACCCTGTGTCCTTGAAACTGTCAATGGACATGGCTAGAGGCAATCCCTTCCGTCCCATCTGAGCCTCCTCTTGCACTTTGACAGTGAATTTGTCAAGATCTGGGCTCCTCGGCAGACTCCTATCAAGGCCTGAGCAATTTTCTCTCCCCTTCTGTTTTCTGAACCTTAGGTCGTCTCTTGTTTGCTTCTCTATACCCTGGCATTGGAAATCTACTCCTGGTCTTTTGTGTGTTTTTCTTATCTGGAGGACTTAGCTTCCCTCCCGTGTCCCATATTTCTGTCCCCATCCTAAACCTTCCCCTAATCCCACCAAGGACTAAGGTGCTGAGGATCTGGTGCTATGGCGAGGTTAGCTGGCGGGGGTAAAGTGGCCCCTTCCAGTTCACAGTGTGTCCTCCAACTTCCATGCAACATGACAGCGTTTGGTCTAGAACGAGGACAGCCTGAGACAGTGGTGGAACCTTCCCACAGTCCTGACATCATATCTCCTGCTTGAGGGCAAGGCTCTGACCTTCAGCAAAAATCTAAGATTTAGAATTCACCGTGTCTGGGCGTTTAGATTGTTCTCTCTTAGCCAAATGGAACTTCCTGTTCTAAGAAAAATCACCCTCTAAATTCATTTTCTTGGCTCTAGCCCAGCCTTGACAGCACGATGGCTGACAGACTGCAGCGTAAGTGAATCAGACATAATAATGTTCTCTGCCTCCCTGGCGCCTCTGCCCCCAGCATCTCCCAGACATGAATTTCCTGGGGTGTGCAGAATGTGACCCTGGCCTCCATGGGTGTGGCATATGGGAGAGAAAAGTTGGTTCTTGATTATGTTCTAATTCTTTTTTTTTTTTTTGAGACAGGGTTTCACTCAGTTGCCAGGCTGGCCTTAAACTTGCAATCCTCCTGCCTCAGCCTCCTGAGTCACAGGCATGCACTAACGTGTCTGGCTTGGTCTGTTATAATTCTTACAGGTCCTCAGGAGTGGAAAACAGTGTTTGTTATGAGCTTCAAGCAACTGATAAGCATACAACTTATGAACTGGCGGTTTGGGAAAAGAGAATAAAGACAACAACCAATGTGGTGAGGGAGCTGCTGCTGCAATAAACTGGAAACATGCAAAATCTTGGTCGCGATTCTACCTGATTCCAAGGAAAAGGCCCATGCCTGACAGCTGGGTTCCCCAGAGAGGAAGGGAAGAGAGAACACCAGAAACTTCTGCGGAAATTGCCGACATGGTTACTTTTGTGCAAACACTTGGAAAGCTCCTGCAGATCCGGCTCAGCTGTTGTTTACAGCTTTAGGGGAAAATGGCTCTTATGTTCTCTGTTTGCAACTTGGTCACAGGGGAGAAACCACCCTAGGAAGATGAAGTGGCTTCACTTCTCCCCATCTCACAGACTAGAAAAACTAAGGCCTAAAGAATGAAACTTGTTTTACGTGGATGTTCTAAGGGCAGAAAAAAGAAACTGGTCCCTACTTAAAGTTCAAAATGCCAAGGAGACGACTAGCAGGGTGGTTGTGAAGGAGGGAGTTAGCTAGAGGCTGGGGAGATGGCTCAGAGGTGGAGAATGTGTGTAGTGTGTGCAAGGCCTTGGGTTTGGTCCCCACACTGAGAAGAAGAAAGAAGGAAAAAAAAAAAAAAGAAAAAAAGAAAGAAAGAAATCTGGCCAGAATCCACCTTCTAATACTGTGGTGATCACCAGACAGAATTCTAAGGATGAGCTCCGTGCCTACCCAGTCACATGGTGTGAACAAAAGCGTGAGCTCATCCCAGGGCCATGGGATAGGATTCTAAGGGATCTAGGATTATAATTCACAGATATTTTAGTTCATGGCTAATGAAAACACTGCTTGCAGGATCACCAGTATTCCTCTTTTCTCTCCCTAGGAAGGTCAAAGACCAGAGACGTCAACTCATCCACACTTGTTCCTTAGGGTGGGGGAAAAATGATTTTTTATAAAAAATCGAGGCTCAAAGAAAAGGGTCAAGAACAATTCCCAAATTCTCCATTGTAGGGTTGTGAAAAAGATTCGCTCCCCTAGAGCCTAGGCCCAGCACATACAGATAATTTGCCTCCCTTGGCTAATCTTACCTAACTTTAGCCAAAATAACTACCCAGGTCTTTCCCTATTCCAGGCACTCACATTGGCAGAAAGCTGAGATGTCAGGGTGGCCACCTTTTCCTGGGATGATTCCAATTCCCTACGAAGCTTCCGGATTTGCTGTGAAGGGAAGAGAAAGACAAACTACTGGTGGCAGATTCTTCTGGAGATTTAGAAGGAAAACGGGTACAGGCGTGTTAACAGGCAGAGACCGAGGCTTCGTTCCCTACCTCAGACTGCATCCTCTCCTCAGCCTGAAGAAGGGAGCACAGAGGGAGAGAAAGAGAGAAAGGGGGTGGTTACAACAGGGGTGAAGAAGCCAGGCCCCAGTGAGTGGCAGGGCAGAGACTTGAAGAAGAGTGATTTGGAGGTGCAAGGAGGCAGAATCTCTTGTCTCTTGGCTCTGGTTTCTCAGGCTAATGATATCTCAGTTCAGACCTATGCTGGGGTTGGCTGCAGTCATCTCCAGCCAACTTGGTCACTGCTGAGAAGGATAGGAAATGAAACTTTGGTCAGTCTGAAAGCTAACCTTTTCTGCCAGCAACCTGAAGGGGTGAAGAAATGGAGACATAACAAACCAAAGAATCAAAGAATACCTAAAAGCCAAATGCTCTGGGCCATGCCCCACGATAAACATTTGGTAAATTCTGAACATTGTTGGGGTTCTAAGTCTGAGAAACCTACTCATCTCACCTTATCATGAATGTTTTCCATTTACCAGGGCATGGAAAGGGCTCTACAACAAGAGGAGTCTTCCTTTTTCAAAGGAGGGTAATAGAAAGCACCAGAGTTGCTCAGGAGTTGGTGATGAGGGCAGAAAGACCGCCAAACTCTAGGCACCTTTCCCCAGCCCAATCAGAGATCCGTCAGAGGCAATGAAGAGACAGTGGTGCTCCCCTTGCCCCCCACAGAGACCCAAGCAAAGGAGGTTCAGGGAGCATGGAATGGTAGGGATGAGAGGAGCAAGGAAGGGAACTTAATGCTTACTGAGGAGTATGTGGAGGAGGCACTGGAGGCCAGGGATAGCACCGAGCCATGAACTGAAAGAGAAAGAGAACACAGAGGGTTAGCAGGGGGCCCCAGGGTCAAGGGGTTCCTGGGAGGAGCCCTAAGACAGGAGTTTGGATACTGATTCTGGAGGGCATCTGGAGCAGACAGAAGGAACTCAGCAGGCAGCCCAGCTGGCATCCCAAGAGCCCACGGTAGGCAGGTGTCCAGGGAGCCATGGTCCTGGATAGAGATGGCATCCTTGTTCATCTACTTTCTCTGGCAAGCTGGGCAAGTGGTCCCTTGCTTAGCCTGCTGCAAGGGGCACTGGGTTTCAGAGAGAGGGAAAGGAGATCTCTGTGGGTAGTCGTTAGCTTGTCTTCCCCATAGGAAAGTGCTTTTAGCTGCAGAAGGAGGGTGTTTCTCGTCAGAGTTGCTCAGAACAGATTCTGTAGTTTGGCCTTGCCTCCTCTTCTCAGCACTGGGGTACACTGGGGGAGCCTGGGGACACTTGGGTGAAACAAATATTTAGGTGGGGAACACTCGTTGGGATTGTTCAACAGAGTCTGCTGTGAGGACTGAAGCACAGCTATCTGCAAGGAAGCCCCCGCAGACGAGCATCCCAAGAGCAATGGGCAGAGGGAGCTCTAATGTACACCCAGCCCAGCTATAGCCTCTGAGCCACATCAACACCGGATCACCATCAGCCACCAGCTGGCCCCTCTGCAGGTGATCTCTGGAGCATTCTGAAAACAGGAATGAGATGTATTCCTCGTAAGGATTCAAGAGCTACCATTGTGTCCCTGTGTCTTTTCTAATACCCTGAGACTGTGAGGAAGAAAGACCGTTGGGAGAAGGAGGAAAGCAGCTCTGGTTTTCCGTGCACCCTGAGAGATACCATTTAACCTTTCCACTCTTGATTTTCCTCCCCCGGCCCCCATGACAGTTGCTCCATCCCAAAGTCCCAGAGCTAGACAGTGGCACCCAAGGTTTCTGGGCCCCCAGACCCTTCAAAGGTATGGGAAGAAAGAACTGAAATGGCCCAAGTCGATGTCCTGTGGATCATATACGTGTGTGTGGTGGTGGCAGTGGTGGCAGTGGAAGTGGTGGTGGGTGAGGGGACCCAGCAGAGCTGGAATGAGCGTGAACCGCGCTGGCATGAAGTCTCACCATCGTCCGTGGGGTCTCGGAAGGATCCTGACCGAATCATTCCCTTGGGTCTCTCGGCCAGGGACAGGGTGCTCCCCATTTGGGAGCCGCTGTACAGCTCGAAGGCCGCCTCGTGGGTGGGGATGCTGTTGGAGCGGGTGATTCTTGGCGTGGTGGCCGCAGTGGGACTCACTGGAAGGACAGAGGGAAGGGGGACAGGAAAGGGAGGGGGAGGCAGGAGAAGAGGCAGGGTCATGAGCTCTCTTGTCCCTTGGGGGATGGAGCACCAGGAGCATGAGAGGCAACAGGGAGAGGGTGGGAGAGGAAGGGGCAGGCGGGCAGGGGGAGTGTGCGAGCGGGTGCGGTTAGGAGCGGGTCCCTCCTGGGGAAGTGGAGCCCTAATGCAGAAGGACCCTGCTGTCTGGAATGAGAACATTCCTCCACCCTGCCTGCCTCGGAGTCGGAGTCGTTGCTTTTGAAGGGGCCTGGCAGCTTGTTCGAAACCTTCACATCGCAGGGATGTGACCATGAAAATGGATGTTGTGGCTCTCTACAACACGACTGGTAGTTTGGGAGGACCGAGAATGCACAGCAAGACTCAGGTACAAATGATGAAAAAGAATCAGCTAGAGAGGGGGTCTGGCTGTGGATTCAAAGGGCTCAGCATTATGGAAGGGAGTGAGTCCCCCTCCCACCCCCGCAAAGCAGCGTTGCTCTAGGTCAGCTCTAGAGCATCAGAAATATGGCCCTTTCTGCCCAGCATTCCCCTGGTTTGAAGGTCAGACAACAACAGAGCAGGTGGATGTGTCAGTAAGGCTGTGGAATCTGCTTTGAGCTTGGGCTCTGCGGGCTCCTGTCGACCTGCTGAACCCTTTTCCCCCTTCCAGCCCTTCAGGGCTCGCACCCTCATGGAGCTCCCTTGTCTACTGTTTACTTCCGCAGGCAGGTGATATTGAACCTGTCTGTAAAGACCTGTGCAGATCCCACACCTCTCTTGGTTCTTCTGAATCCATAAGGTGGGTACTATTCTGCACCATGAACACCTTTCTTGTTTCATCCTCAATGATGTGGAAAACAAGCTGGGCCCACCCTCCATTAAGAGCCCTTCTGAGGTCAGGTGACCCTTGAGGCAAAAATGACTCCAACCCCTAGTCTTCCCTCAAATTCCCCACAGTCACTGCACAGGCATGTTGCATTAACTCCTGTCTTTCACTCAGCTGAAAGAAGAGGTGGATTTAGAGCAAGACAGCAAGCAAAGGACAGGCCCAGCTCGGGGCACTGTTTGAGAGGGGTTCCTATTAGGCCAGACCAGGCCCAGTGCTTCCCAGAACCAGGGCTGGGGCCAGGCCTTCTGAGTCACGGAGCCACTTCCTTCCATCCCAGCTTTCCCTTCTTCTCAGGCTCTAGGAAGGGTGTGTCCAGGATGTTGTAGTCAGCACTGCCTTCAGGGCGAGGAGGGCTCTGCCTTAGCCAGAGCAGTTGGGGAATCTGGACTTTTCTGGGTTTGGGAGCAGATCCCATCCTTCCTGATCAACTATCTTCTCCTTCTTCCTCCCTACCAGCCTAATATTTTAGTACTGCCCTTGCACCAGCTGGCCCTGGCAGCCCTCTGGGTAGGGCAGATTCTTTCTGGCAATGCGACGGGCCTGGTCATTGCCCTGGTTTGATCTCTGGGCTTTGTTTATGGTTTTTCCATGCCATCATTCTGACTCTGATACTAAAAGAATCCTACAACTTGTGCCCAGGAACAACTTTTCAGTTGAGAATTTGAACACTTTGCCTTCGATCTTATTTTGGGTGGATAAACTGAGGCACCATGAAACCACCCAATACAGCATGAGTCAAGTACTAGAAGAATCCTCAAGCCCAGGTGTCTTGCTTCACCCTACAGGGTGACCTCTTAGTGACCTCTGTTTTATCCCGTGCCACAACAAGCGACCACAAACACTGACCTATGTTGGTAAGCTGGCCTTTTGCACTCAGGGACATGGACAGAGCAGGGGGAGAAGGCAGCTCTGACTGGTCATCGGATTCAGGCAGCCCACCAATGGTATGGGAATGCCGCCTCTCCTTGGTTTCCTCCTGGGACTGAAGCTGGTACCTGTAGAAGGCAGCAGAAGAACTCAGACTAGGTAACCACAAAGTGAGACCAGAGGCTTAGATGGTGTGGGGAATATCTGGAACCAGGAGATCTGAAAGTGGGTCAAGGAAAAGTGGAGTACCCAAGGCTGCCAGGAGCGGGCAAGAGGTGGTGATCAGCATCTGTCACCAGACCCTCAGATGATGCTAAAGCATTAGCAGGTACTCCCTGGAGAGCTCACGAGATAGGGGCGGAAAGGATGGAGGAGGCACTAGGACTTCTTCCCTGAAGCTTAGGGCAGAGCTCTATGAGTCCACGTGTAGACTTTCAGGTCAAAAGAGTTTCCACCCAACTGGGCAAATCATATGCTGTCATAACAACATAGGACCAGGGATGTCCTGCCCCTTGCCCATTCGAGTGGCCCCAGAGGCACACAGCAAGGAAGGATAATTATAGAGAGGAAGATCAGCAAGGACTGGGATACTATAAGTGGAAATAGGGAGCATGTGATTTCCATGCAAAGTCATCTCTTCCCTGTCACTGAAGACCACCTGCTGTAAAAGCTAACAGGGAACTGGGTGGCATGTGTATAGGATGATATACAAATGATTTGGCTAAAAGGGCCGAATTCATGCAGAGGGCCGGGGACAGGTCAAATTAGGATTTTTTCACACAGATCAGGAGCTCAAAACATAGGGAAGGAAAAGCACAGCTAAGGATTACCTGAGTCCTTTCTTGGGAAGGGTATTCCGATCCCGCTGACTACTGTGGAGATAAACAAGAGAAGTGTGTGAGTCCATCTTAGAAATGAGAGTTTGGAACCGCAGGCTTGAGGGATGCAGATTCTGGACATAGGACATCAAACTATGAGACCCTTTCTCTCAATAAATAAAATAAGGAGACGGTCTCAGCCAAGTTCTTGATGTACAACTTGGGAAATTTATCTGAAATGTTAAATGTTTTTCTCCAATTAGGAATTAAGGTATAGTTGGCTATTTAAAAAAATCATAATACCATAGGTAAAAACCAGGAGATAGAATAGAAATGCCTTTGTACTAGGAAGCAAAACTTTGGATGACAGGTTTAACTAATTATGAGATCTTGGATAAGTCATTTAACTTTTTTTTTTTTTAAGAGAGAGGGACAGTGAGAAAGAAAGAGACAGAGAGAGAGAGAATCAGTTTTATTTAGTTTTTCCACGTGGCCCTTGTTGCTCTGCCGTGTATGTGGTGCTGGGGTTTGAACTTGGGTCCTTGCGCCTGCCAGGCAAGCTCTTTAACTGCTGAGCCACTACTCCAGTCTCAATCATTTTGTGCTCCATTTTTCTCATTCACAAGATGAAAATAAAACAGAAATGTCCTACCTATATCATGGAGTTGTTGTGATGCATGCAAAATCACTTAAAATATGTGAAAAAGTTTTGAAAGTCACGGAGAAATCAAATACAAGAGGGCACTACAAGTGGCTAAATAAGCGTGAGGCACCGACAGAAGCCCAGTCTCAGCTCCATCTCTACCCACCTACCTGTCCACTTGTCCAGACCTGGGGCTTCCACTCCAGGTCAGCTCTTCGGTCTCTTCCTCTGCAGGGGCAGCAGAGGCCGCAGGTGGGGTGGGGATGGGGGAACTGCTGGGGAAGGCACTGGGCAGGCTCATTGGCATCTGGAGGGACTCCATGCTCCTGTGCAGGCCTGAGAGTTTGGGGTACATGCGGGTCTCCTTTGGGACACTGAAACCACTCATCAGCTCTAGGCCTTGGGAGAAGCTGGCTGAGTTAATATTGAGGATGGGTGCTGGACTGGGGGTGAAGCAAGAAGGGAGAGGGCCCCCAGTTGCTGAGCTTGTAGCATGCAGATCTGGGACCTTTGAAGTGTGGGTATCACTGGATGATGGTAGATCCAGACTGTTGGAGTTGACCTTGTCGAGATTGGCTAGTGAGGGAGGCTTGACAAAGCTCTTAGCTGTGGCCCTGAGAGAAGGGAAGATAAAATAAAACATTTAAGATATCAGAACTACAGAGCAAGAGGCAATCGTTTTTTAGTTTCCTTGTTTTCTGGCCGTTTGCTAAGTACAGAGGCTTATCCTAATGCTGTTGAGCAATAATTTGGAAGGAAATCTGACACCTGACTAAAGGCATCTTCAGTCTTATCGAGGGAGGCAATACATGCACCCAGGAAACAGGTGAACTTATATACAAATGGGCGTATGTGTGCAAATAAATGTAATTAGACCTCCTGAACAAGTGTTAAAGATAGGGTAAGTCTTGATAAGAAAATAGTATAAACAGTGAGCTTTGAATACAGTTTTGAAAGAGGGAGGAGAAACTTGGGCTATAGGGGAAGGCAGGAGGGGAAGACCCATGTGAAGGCCTAGAGATGAAAGTGCAGGGCTCTCCTAGTCTGAAGAGGACAGGAATATGCAAGAGAACAACAGAGCAAAGAGACAAAGGAAATGCCCAGTTTGGGTACCTGAGAGGGGTTGGTGGTAGCTCTGCTAACTTGGAGGCTGGCGGGTGGCTTGCTTGGTTCTTGGGAGTGCTTTCTGGGGAGCCAATGCTCTTCAAGGAGATGTTGTCTGAGTCCAAGGCCACCGCCTTGGCCTTGGCCTTTTCCTTTTCCCGATCTGTCTGATTGACAGGAGCTGGAGTGGTCCGTCCACTGGCAACCTTGGAAGGCTCCTTCAGTCTGGTGGGCGTAAGGCCTCCCTGCTTGGTGCTGAGGACACTGGGGTCAATGCTGCTGCTAACAGGGCGAGGTCCACCCCGCCCACCTGTCACACTCATAGAACTGGACTTGGCTGGCCGGGGCAGGCTGCGGTACTGGATGTTGGAGCGGGCCCCGGGAGCCAGGAATCCAGGCTCTGCGCTGTTGGACACATCTAAGCTAGTTTTGCGCCCATTTACTGGCTTGACCGGGATGCCTGAGGACTTCTGGATCTTGCTCAGAGTGGCTGAACCACCAGTCTGCATGACCGTGGCTGTGCCTGTGGCCGGAGGAGGCTTCTTATAGCCAAAGGATCCCGAAGTGGAAGGTCGAGCAATGCCCGAGGGTGGTTTCTTAGCATCACTCAGGCGATCCCGGCCAGCGTCGGAAGAGGAGCGCTGCAGTCCAGTATTCTTCACGGCAAGCTTTCCCTTGTCTGTAGCTTTGCCTTCGGGTTTGCCTGCAAGAGGGAAGGAAACGAGGTAAGAGTCACCGACACCGACCAATACCTTAGAGTCTTTTTCTTTCCTTATGCAGGAAAAGAAGAGGAAAGAAACCAACGAGAAGTGTTTGAAGGGAGGTCAAACTGTCAAGTAGTCTCCGAACAAAACATACTCGGTTCTTCCTCTGCCTCATATTCTTTGTGTGATTTTAGCTCAGCCACTTTCACTTTGAGTTTGCTTCTGCATTTGTAAAATGGAAGTAGGAACAACCACCTTCCTAACTCAGAGGACTGTCCTGAAGGTCAGATGAGACAACGTATGTTAAAGCATTATGCAAATGTTTGCTCTCATTCCCTGGGTTAATGACCATTAAGAGGGACAACCAAAGAAATAGGTCTTCACCCTTGTCCCTTTTATTCCAGGCTCACCTGCGACTTTGAGGGCACTCTGGGCTGTATGAGTGATGGGTGAAGTGACAGCCACTGGTGGAGTCTTGCCCTTCTTCAAGGAACCAGGATGACCCAGGCTGATGGGTTTTTTTAGTTCTCCACCCTTGGAAGGATCATCACAGCTCTCAGGCCGCTCTCTCCGCCACTTAGATGTCCCGGGTTCCATCTTCAGGCTACCACTGTCGTACTCCAGCTTTTTGGGGGCCTTCTCTTCTGATTCACTAAACCAGCTCAGCCCACTTTCTGCCAGAGAGCGTTTCTCTGAGTCTGTGCGTAGCTAAAGAGAAGAAGAGAAAGAGGCAGAGTGAAACATTCATAAGAGGATGAGGGAACAGTAAGCTGAGCGGATTTTTTGCTTAGTAGGTGGCCATTCTCATCCCAGGGTGTTTAGTCAACCCAGGTTTCTATGTATAGTCCTAGGGTTCTGGAGAGAAGATATCAGATCTATCTTTGGGAATCTTTTTCTTTTCCAGGTGGATTAGCTCTTTTTTCCCTTTTTTCTCAGCACTGGCAATGGAACCCAGGGTAGCTCTACCACTGAGTTATATCCCTAGCCCTTAAAAAAAATTTTTTTTTTATTTTTTTTTATTTTTTATTTTCAGACAAGGTCTTGCTAAGTTGCTGAGACTGGCCTCAAACTTGCAATCCTCAGTCTCTGGGCTTACAGGTGTGCACCACCATGCCCATTAAGATGGAACAGCTCTTACAAGTACCATTCTACATAGGTGTGAGAATAAAATATAGGCACTATGACAACATCTAATGTCTTAGGGAGCTGCTCGGAAGGCTTATTTTTATTTTTATGCCAGCTCTACAAGAACTTGACCAATGGGCACCAATTCCATGGTGTGGGTGTGAATGGGCAAGAGCACACCCAGGCATTGCCCAGCTGGGTTCATTTTGAGATGGTGGCCCCGGTGCTTGCAAACTCACATACCACTATTGTAGAGTTCCTGCGAGAAGCAGTGGGAGTAGTTGGGAGGGAGTTGAGTGAGGAGCTGGCATTGAACTCTTCTGAGCTGAGGTTGTCCGAGGCATCACTGAGCCCGCTGCTGATGGAGCTGCTTTCATCCCAGCTGCAGGACAGGAGAGATGAAGATTGGCAGTTAAAAAGAAGTCAAGGCAGGAAAGAAATATTTCATATTAATGAAGAAGGGTTCGATATGATTTTACACAGGAAAAGCCTTGGGGATTAGTCCCGACTGTCAGTCAATCAAGTGACTTCAGCCCCTTTGTAATTTGGTGGCATTCTTTTAAAAAGTAAGTGACTTTGTCTTTATCTGCCAAGAAGATGTTCTATCTCCTTTACAGGAAGGTATATTATGAAGACAAAGTAATTTTGGATCCATCTAATTATGCAAACCAATTCCTCTCCCTATAAACAGCTTCCATTCTTATCACTACCGTTATCTTTGTTCATTTTTGGATGTGTTAACAAGGTACAGCCCCACCACCAGCACCACCTTTCTAAAATTTTCCATACCTGGTACCAAGGGCCAGAAAAATATTTCATTTTTAGTAACCTCAGACTCTCATTTCTCAGGTGTTCCTGTTTATAGGTTTCACCAATCCTGGGAACAGGTGCTGCTTCTAAACATATTCCGGAGAATATGTCAAACTTAAGATGCCATGGCCACCAGAGGTGCCTGATTCCTGCTGAATAATTCTATTTCTCTGCTAATGTCTTAGAATATCAAGTTTGTGGTATCAAGGAGAGACTGGTGTTCAATATCTGTATCCATAAACATCTGTATCTGAGGACCCAGGTCCACATACCAAGTGAACTTATCATAGCCACAATAACTTTGTAGCTTGGGCTCTATATCCTTCTTTAACTGTTCAACTTTTGGGTTTAACAAGTTTTACCAATAAAAATTTCCCTTTTTTTGCTACTGACAATGGAATCCAGGAGTGATTTACTACTGAACTACATCCACAGCCCTTTTAATTTTTAATTGTTGGTTTGTTGGTACTGGGAATTGAACCCAGGGGCACTGAACCACTGAGCCACATCCCCAGCCCTTTTAATTTTGAGACAGGGTCTAATTAAATTGCTTAGAGTCTTGCTAAGTTTCTGAGACTGGCTTTGAACTTGTGATCCTCCTGCCATGCCCTCCCATGCTGCTGGGATTACAGGCGTGTGCCACCACACCCAGAAACTCTTCTCACCTTTTATTTTTTGACAGAGCCTCACTAAGTTGCTGAGGTGGCCTCAAAATTGTGGTCCTCTTGTCCCAGGCTCTCAAGTCTCTGGGATTATACATGTGTGCCACCATGCCCAGGAGAAAGTTTGGATTTAAACCAAATAGTCTCCTCTGCCACAGACACTACTTTATTTTTTTCTATCCTTGTTCGTTATTTACACATTTTCTTTTTGATCATTCGCTATTGCTTTCTTTTTTATTTTTATTTTTTTAAGAAAGGACAGTGAGAGAAAGAGAGAGAAGCAATTTTTATTTAGTTTTTGATGTGACTTTCGTTCCTCTGACGTTTCGTTGTGTACGTGGTGCTGGGGTTTGAACTCTCATACTTGAGCATGCCAGGCAGGCGCCATAACTGCTGAGCCACAGCTCCAGCCCCAATCATTTACTATTTCTAAAGCCAAATTCTGTCTCCTAGAGTTTTCCCACAGAGGTTCTAGTTTCCAAGTCTTTCTCAATTTCTCTGGACCCTAAAATGTTCTTTAGCTTTTACTCCAGTTTTAGAACCTAACATTGCACACAGGAGTTTCGTAAGCCTGCTACATATGAGTATCTGTTTGTGATTATAGAAATTAATCTCTAAATATTTGTATCTGTGTTCAGAGTAGGTTTGTCTATCAGCTTTGTGTATGTGCAAGGACTAAAGAGGACAGAGACTTTTTGTGTGTGAATTAGCTGGTATTTAGAACTTTTTTTTTTCCTTATTGATTTATTTTGAGTTTCAAATTATGGAACAAAAATCAGACATACAAACCATCTTAAGTGCCTGGCCCAGATTTCAGCTGGCCTCCCTCTATTCATGTGCAGGGAATAGGAAAGTGGGTGGTTTGGACTTAGTTGGCTTAGTAGCTCTTTAGTGATTTATCCAAATACGTTGAGAAAGAACAAAGAAAGCATGGGGATTAGCACATGCTACAGAGTTATTCAAATTTTATTACTGTGAAATACAGCTATTATTAAATGTCAGCCACCCCTTATGACATATATTAAATTTCTTTTTTGTCCTGAGCCCAGATAGCCCCATTCTGTAGAGAAAGATCAATGCTGATTTTATGATCCTATTGGTCTTCTGGGTCAAGATCAGATCTCTGGCAAGCAAACCAACCAACCATTCACAGCCTGATGTCTTAGGTCAGAGACAGAGGAAGCCTGTAGCACTGAATCTTTCATCTGAGATGAATTATTGGTAAGCAAGGTCTTGGAGCAGAGAAAGCTCTTACGGAAAGGCTCTTTCCAAAAGGGCCTGCAGTGCAGAAGCCCAGAGGAAACCCTCCTCTGCTCTGGGTCATGGCAAGCCTCACGCTGCAGCGGAGGAGGGACTTTATCTTCCAGGAGAGAATTCAGGCCCTTCCTGCCCAAAAGACATTCCTCCCAAACTCTTTTCCTACGGTAAGAAAGTGTACCCCTGAAATTATCAAGGAAGATTGGCTAGAGGCTTCTAAAATATCCTAGCAAAATTCTCTTCCAGGTTCCGAACAAAAGGAAGATTCTGTTGGCATTATGGCAGGGTTAAACATCTCCATTGGAGATGCTCCACCAGAGGGAGCATATATCCTTTCTCCAATTAAAAAAAAATTAGAAAAATAATATATACACTACAAAGACTCATACTTTACAAATATATATAGAGTGGCAAGAGGGAAAATGCCCTCTCTCTACACTCCCATTTTTTACTTTCAAGATAACCACTGTTGATTTTCTTGTCTCTATTTCAAAACTACCCTATCCACATCTCTGTCTTCTGGCGGTTCACTCCCTGGCTCTGCTGAGTAGCTCACACTGTGGGCTCTGATGCTTCAGCCTCCTGGAGAGTCCCTCTTCCTGACTTCAACTGGAACTTCAGTCTTCCTCTTTATTGGTTTATTGCGTTGTTTTAGTGGAGTACCTCTTCCTGGAAAAGGACGCGTTGGAAGTAGATTTTGTAAGGACTTACACATCACAAAATGTCTTTATTTTGTCTTTGCATGTGAGATTTCGCCTAGGCATAGAATTCTAAGATGGAAATAATCTCCTTTCAGAATTTAAAGGCATTGTTTCGTTGTCTAACTTCTATACTGCCAATCTGATTCCTTACCTTACCCTTAGTATGTGACCTGATTCTTTCCTCTCTGGAACGTTCAGCTTCTTGATGCTCTGAAATATCATGAACAGCATGCCTTGACTTAGTACCCTCCTGGACTCTTTGAATCCAAAAGTGTGTGATCATCAGTTCTGGAAAATTTTCTCAAAAAAAAATTTTGGGGATGGGTACTGAGGATTGAACTCAGGGGTACTTAACCACTGAGCTACATTCCTAGCTCTTTTTCCTTTTTATTTTGAGACAGGGTCTTATTAAGTTGCCCAAGCGGGCCTCGAATTTGTGATTTTCCTGTCTCGGTCTCTTGACTTGCTGGGAATACAGGCTGGTGTGGGGCAATTTGTGTTATGATTTCTCATCTGCATTTTTCAGTTTTCTTTTCTAGAATGTCCATCATTTAAGATGACAGATTTTTTTAAGCTAACGTAAGAGTTCCTTACTTTTCTCTCACATTCTAGAACCTTTTTAAAAAAAATTTTGTCCTGGGGTTGGGGATTTAGCTCAGTGGCAGAGCCCTTGCCTAGCATGCGCAAGGCCCCGCGTTCGGTCCTCAGCCCTAAAAAAAAAAAAAAAAAAAAATTATCCTAAACTTTATCTTTCCTTCCCTTTACTAAGTTTTCCATTTTGGTCATCATAGTTTTTAAATTTCTAAGACTTCTTTATTTTTTTAAACACCATATAATTCACTCATTCTTTCTTTTTCCCCCAAGAATGTCATTGAAGTCAGGGATTTGTGCATGTTAGGCAAGTGTACTACCACAGAGTTACGTCCCCACTGACTCACCTCCTGCCCCCCCTTTTTAAAGAGAGAAGTACAGTGTGAGAGAGAGTGAGAGAGAGAGAATCAACTTTTATTTAGTTTTTCACATGGCTTTCATTGCTCTGACACTTAGTTGTGTACGCGGGTGCTGGGGTTTGAACCCATGTACTTGTGCATGCCAGGCAAGCGCTGTAACCGCTGAGCCACCGCTCCAGCCCTCCTGCCCCCTTCTTGAGACAGAATCTTAAAATAAAAAATAAAAAAAGATGTAGATGTAACTCATGGTAGAGTACTTGCCTAGCATGCATGAGGCCCTGAGTTCAACTCCCAGTACTGTAAACAAAACAAAACAATCTCTTCTCTCAACTCCCCGGGACATTCACCCTCTCTTTGGAAAGACAGGTTTACGATCTCTTTGCACAGTTCCTGGTTCTGAGTTTGTTTGTTCTGTTGACTGGTGAGACTTTCACGTTTTAGACCTTCTCTTATGTCCCTGGCTGTTTGCACGTACATACGACAGGGACACTCTACGTGTTTTCAAAGCCCTGTGCACTTCACATAGGCTTGCTCAGTACGACTTTGGGTTAGGAAGGTGTGATCAGATTGATTCACTTAAAAGTTTTTCTCTTGGGTTGGTCAGATCTCCTAGAGAGGATCTTGCAGACTCCGAGTGGAAGACGGTAAGACCAGAGTTCTCAGAGCTAAGTTGCAGAAAGATCCTGGAGGTTTCACTGTTCAATAAGCAAAGTATCATTTACTTCCCCTCGTTTTTGGTCAAATTCTGTGCCCTCACACGTTCCAGCAGTTAGGAGTCCAACAGTCTAGAGACCACCTGTTTACATCCTTCAGAGAACAAGTCCAGTCTTCTGTCAATGAAGGGAAAGGACAGTTGTTTTTGTGAGAGGTTTTGAAGATCTGAGAGGCTAAGTGTTGTTTCTTACACACATTTTCAACCAGTCCTCCTGTTCCCAGTTTTGTCTCCTCCTCTGCTAAAGGTACCTGATGCCATTAAATATCAAGCTTTTTTTTTTTTTCCTTTCACTATCAGGGATTGAACTAGGGGCACTTAACCACTGAGCACTATCCCCAGCCCTTTTTTTAATTTTTAATTTTGAGACAGCATCTTGCTACCTTCCTTAGGGCCTTGCCAAGTTGCTGAGGCTGGCCTCAAATTTGCAATCCTCCTGCCTCAGCCTCCCATGCCACTGGGATTACAGGCATGTGTAATGTAATGTGTGTAATGTAACTATGCCCGGCAATTATCACGCTTTTTGAGAGCTCTAGGGTTCAAGAAGAGTTGCTGCTGTCTTCTCCCACTGCTGGCTTAGGGTTCAACTCCAAGTATGATAGATCAGTCCACACTTGCCATTCTTATTCTCAGCATCCCAAAATTTTATTACTATTATCTCTTCTTTTTCTTCTTTGTCCTTGAGGTCTTATGACTTAAGGAAAAAATCTTTATTGTCATTTTACTCTTGCAGTAGTTGTGACATATATCAAACTAATATACAGCAAAATGCCCCTAAATGACATTTAACAAAGCTTGCTCTATTGGAAAAGACGTGCTGGTGGGTAGACTTAAAGTGGACGAAAGAGACATCAGATGAAAAGTTCCACCATCAACTCAGGTAGAGGCAGAAGGAACCATCTAGATGATTTTTTTTTTTTTTTTTAAGATACAGAATCAAGAGGTGTGGAGCCAGGCATGGTGGTGCATGCTTGCAATTCCAGTGACTCAGGAGGCTGAGGAAGGAGGATCACAAGTTTAAGTACAGCCTCCGTCACTTAGCAAGAACCTATCAAAACCAAAACAAACAAACAAAAAATCAAAAACTATGGGCAAAAAGAGGCTGGAGGACACTGTTCATACTGAAACATACGACTACTTAGGGTATAAGGACAGGAAGAGGTTTGCACAATTTGCCAGTCAGTGAATCGGCGTACTAAAGAGTAAATGTCTAGCCATGCAAGATGTGAGGGAGGACAAAGGCAGCTTCAATATGGCACCGAAAAGAATAGAGAGCAGCACCGGGCTCAGAGTTATGGAGGGCTACTGCATCTGTTTTTTTTTTTTCCGGAGAAAGAATTTCTGTGCTTACTCTAAGCAGGATTTTGCTCTCTTTCTCCTATTTCTCTTTAAATTTCTCACATAGGTCTCAAGTGGAGACATGAGGACTAACAAGAAGTTAGTCCAAACCCACTAGGATATGAAAACAGCAGGGACCTTAATATTCTTTTATAATTGAATCACTTTATAAATCCAAACGATGGGCAATTCATGTATAAGAAAAATGGTGCGGAAGTTTTCATTCTAGGGGGCTGGAGCGGTGGCTCAGCAGTTGGAGCGCTTGCCTGGCATGCACCGGGTTCGAGCCCCAGCACCACATACACAACTAAGTGTCAAGAAACAAAGGCAGATAAAAAAATAAATACAATTGATTCTCTCTTTCCTCTCTTTCCCTCTCAAAAGTTTTTGTTTTGGGAGAGTTCATATAAGAACAATGATACTTTTTTTTTTTTTTTAAGAGAGAGGGACAGTGAGAGAGACAGAGAAAGAGAGAAACAACTTTATTTAGTTGTTCACATGGCCTTAGTTGCTCCAACACTTAGTTGTGTATGTGGTGCTGGGTTTGAACCCGGGTCCTTGTACTTGCCAGGCAAGTGCCGAAACCGCTGAGCCACCGCTCCAGCCCCCAACAATGATACTTTTTATCATTTTTACCTACCTACAGAATAGAAGAGGAAATGTGTCTGAATAAACACATGAGAGGTCAGCTCAGATATAAACAGGACAATGAAAATGAAGACCCCTGTCAGTGGGTATTGCTAGAGTGCTGAAACAGGGCTCAGAGGTAAATTAAAGTATCTTCTCTATGGGATCCCACATCCATACTCAATCCATACTCTAAACTTTATACTTCCTGGTTCCTGTTTCCACTACAGACATCCTTTTGTCTCTTCCTGTCGTTCCATCAGAAACTTAGGTACGCCGTCGTCAACTTCTTTTTGTTTACCCTCCTCATCAAGGCTGATTGCCCTCATTCGGAGTCTTACCCTCTCACTTGAACTGGTCTCACTCTTGATTCTCCTTCACTCCAACACACACCAAATATTATCAGAAGCCTAGCCAGGTACAGTGGCACACACCTATAATCCCAGTGACTCGGAAGGATGAGGAGGAGGACCACAGGTTTGAGGCCAGCCTCAGCAACTCAGTGAGACTCTGTCTAAAAATTAAAAAAAAAAAAAAAAAAAAGGCACCCCTGGATTCAAACCCCAGTACTGAAAAAGAAGAAGAAGAAGAAGAAGCCTTATCAGCTCAAAGCATGTAGCACTTAGCAAAACCTTCTTTAGCTTCTCATTGCAGATACAATAAAATAAAAATTCTACCGCTTGTTGATCAAGATATCCATGAATCTTCATTAACATAGGGTAGTGATTAAGAACACAAAAGTTGGAGCCATAATACCTGGAAGTCCTATTAACTCTACCGGGGGTTAAATTTTATTTCAGTTGGGCAGACACTCCTTGAACTCCTAATATTTATTTATAAGGTATACAGCTAGTTGCTATAGCATTTCCAATATGAGCGGTTGTCCAGTGGAAAGGTGGAAAGAGATGCATAAATGAAATAAATACTAGAACAAAGGTATAGACAACATACATAAGGGAATACAGAGGAAGGAGTGATTTATTTCTCCAACAAAATCTAAAAATTCAATTTTGCCATGTTAGAATGCAGATAAATATAATGCTTTTCCCCTTTACTCCACTCCCATCCCTGTCTTGCTTCCGATGTGCCCTGGGATTCCTAATAGGTGACCAGCTCTCCAGTCTCCTGTTTGAAATACAGGCCAGTCCTGTGTGGCATCACTGTGCCATGAACTGTGCATTGCTGAAGATTCTGGGGTTCGAGCATCACCTCAGGAATCTGACCCCAGTGCATGAGTGCTATCTAGCTCACACAGGCATTGCGCCTTTCCTGAAGGTCCAAATAAATACCAAGTCTTCCATGAGGCTTTCCATGATTCTCCTTGCCCGATGATACTGCTCTTCCATGTTTCTGCAGATTTATCCATACCCTGCAGGGCGCTCTGCCTTGAAATAGCTTAACATTCGTACATCTCTTCACTAGACTAAATCCCTGAAGCCTATGATTGTGCATCTCTGTACCCCTAATACAAAATCATGCACACAGTGAGAACTCGCTCATGAACTAGAATTCCTGCCTTATATGAAAGTAGGAATGTATAACCTCAGGGAAGGGGTTATGACTTTGGGGCTGTTATGTATGCATTCTCCAAGAACGACTAGTAATTTCTTCCTAATTGCTTCAGGGCAGAAAAATCTATAAACATTCTCTTTTCAGAACTTTCAGTTCTCTGCTGAAATTCCCTATCCAAGAAAGATATTGTCTTTTCTACAAGGTCCTTCAACACATTTATAAAAAGTATTTTGTAACCCTCACCTTCTAACTCCAACATCTAGGTCATCTGTAGGTCTGCTTCTATTGATTATTTTTCTCCCCTCAGTAATATATTTGTGCTTCTTCCTGAGTCTTGTAACTTTTTACAACAGGGCAACATGTAGACCTAGAAAAGGACCTGACACTCACTCCAACAGGCTGCTAGAACTGAGAGCTGAGCCAGTCTAGCCTGTAGTAGAGCTAGGTCTGGGTTGTGCTGTACCTTTGTTTAAAGTGAGTTCCTTATTGATTTCAACGGTTTTTTGAGGGCAAAATCAGGACTGTCCTTTCAGCAGGACCTGGGACCTGAGGATAGTGAGACTCCAGAGATCTTTCTCTTTCTCTGACATACAGTCCAGCCACCAGCCTTGTGTCCTGCTATGGAGTTTTCTTTGCTCCTGGTGGGTCCCTGTGCTTTGGAGGGTCTTTCTCTCTCCCTGGCCTGTGCTCACATCTCACTGTGCATCCCATGAAGGCCCTGTGCAAGCTGGGCGAGGCCCTGTCTTCCTCAGATGTCTGCCCTGCCTTCAGTCCTCTGCTCATTGCTGCAGTGGACTAAAGTGTACTTGGAAAAGTCTGCATGGGGAAGAATTAGGGGTGGGTGGGCATGCATTTGCTATGATTAGAGCTCCTTGTAGCCAGCCCAGGTTGCCTTCCAAAGTTTGTATGAAGTTCATCTCTTCTCTTTATCCTCCTTATGATGCCATACCCTTAGGATGAAAACAGCTATGCATTCCTTCTCTCCCAGGAACAGCTCACCTCCTTCTGGAATTTACTTCAGTTAGGGTACTTTTCACACACACACACACACACACACACACACACACACACACACAGAGTTACCATGTTTGTTGCTTACTCCTATTGTTACAGTAAGAATGACAGTGCCCTGTGATACCATACTGTCCCTCCTCTAGGGCTGTAAGAATGGCAACTGATTACCCTTCTTGTTTTCTTGTATTTCCTAGCACTGATACCACACAGTCTAAGGAACACTCTGGTGCAGCAATTTCTGTAGGATGAAAAGAAGGACTGTGAAGAGGCCAGTGTGACTGAACACTGCTCTGCTTGTGTCTGCGCAGACACATGGCAATGCACGGGGCAGGAACGCTCCTCCCCTCTGGGAAAAGCACCAACACCAACATAGCTCTTGGCGAGGATTGGCCACCCCTCCCAGACTTCTCTCATGCTGTCTGCTCCCCGCATATTGGGCCCACTATTCCACAGAAATGGAATGGCCAAGGGAACCTGCAGGCAGCCAGAAGGCCAAGGGTGTGGGCTAACTAAATGGAAGGGTGGACTAGCTTGTGACTGCACAGGAAAAACATCCCTATTGCCTCTCTGTCACAGCCTAATTCTCCAAAGTCAGACTTGAACACTGAATTGGTTCTCCTTCTTTCAGTGCCTGTTGAATGAGTAACCAAGTTTCTCAAATTATTTACTACTTAATGGATAGAGTGGTGTAGAGAACCTGCTGTGAGAGTGAAGAAATGTCTGCAGTACAATAGGCTGGTTATACAAGCTGCTTTGGGGCAGTGGCAGAGCACTTGGTTCTCAGGCATGAAGCCCTGGACCCATCCCGAGCACCAAGGAGTGGAGGGGAGCTGTTATTGCTGTTGTTTTTTCTCTTGGAATTATTTTTACTTCTAGGTAGAGCCTGTGGAATTGGAAACCTACTGTTGCCTCCAAGAGATGCCTTGGACTTCCGGCTTTCCAATATTTAGGAAAGAGGAGAACAAACTACAAACAGGCTCCGAGAAAGCTGGAAGCTGTTTGGCTATTGAGTACTTGAAATGTGGCTAGTCCCAAATGAGACTGCAACAAGATTTCAAAGACTTCATAGGAAAAGGAGAACGCCAACTATCTTATTAACAATTTCTGTACTCATTAAATATCTAAGAATAATATTTTAGATATATTGGACTAAATGAGTCATGTTAAAATTTACCTGTTTTGCTTTAAACATTTTTAAAAATGTTTCTACTAGAAAACTTGAGACTACACATGTGGCTTGCATTACATGTCTATTGGAAAGCACTACCACAAACAGGAAACTTTTGGTCAATACGATGTCAGCTTTGAAGAGCTTAAGTTCATTAGCTGCTACCATAGTTACACTTCATCCACGACCTGGAAAAACTATGGTGTGCAGTTGAACTCACCTGATCCTCTTCACCACACCAAATGTGATAGAATCGTTGTACGCACACAGTGAATTATCAGCCACCGTTCTCCAAGAGCACTCAAGAGGTTAGCAAGGATATATGATTTAGAAAAGATAACGGAAGAATGAGAGTGAAATTGGGCAATTTCATGATACTAAGTTTTGAAAATGCATCAAGCCACTTAGAGGCACTGCCGAAGTTCTTAAAGTCAGTAACCTCTCTTGCTGCGCACCCCCGTGTGGCCTGAAGAACTCCAAGAGCACAGGGGAGTCGCGCTTCCTCACATGTTTGTGGTTTGGCCAACAGCATAGTTAGCAGCTTGATCAGGCCAACAGAGCCAGGCAATGGGAGGAAAGGATGAAATACACAGAGTGAGAGATTCAGAGGAAGAGAAAACAGACCGGAGAAGATGCCAATATAAATTTTTTGAGCTAAGAGTTTGCCAAGTCTTAAGCAACGGTAAAGATTCACCAAGAAGAAGGGACTTAAAGACCAGAGTCTTAAATGGAATTGGAGAGCATGTATAATTAGAAAAATTTGACCCTTGCTACATTGTCAGTAAGAGCACACTATTGCCGTCCTTCAAGAAAACGAATGATTTCAGGAACTTATTGAAGATCCTTCCTAAACTCTGCCTCAAGTCAGAACAATTTGATCGATTTGTCCAACTCTCAAATGCTGAGGCTGACTTCATGAATAGATGATGGTTCAAAGATCCCCAAATTCAGACTAAAATTCCGTAGGCTGCTTACATAGTACTACTGACAGTATTGAAAAATCAGAGTTAGTAGTTGGTACAGTTTTGAGTCCTGCCACATCTAGGGACGAATTCTTACTCAGACCCAACTGGGAAGGTTACAAAGATTAATTCCATGAATTTTGGAAACGTGTCCTGAAGTTTAACCTAGCAGAAAGAAAAGCCAAGAAAAGTGTGTCCCCACACACTTCCGGTCATTCTGTTCACTTCTGAATTCATGAGATTTCCACTGTCACTCAGCTATAATTTCTACAGTGACTACCAAAGTTCCCTGTGGCATTTAGAAAGGAGGCAGTGTAAATAAACACAGAGCCAGTGCACCATCATGAATATAAAAAGCCACCCCGGCATACACATAGAGCGCTTCTGTTGTCATTTCAGATGATGCTCAATACAACAAAACAGTGAGAAAATTGCTATCTGCTTGGTCCCAAATTTAGTTCGACTCTTCCTTACTGACGTCCTAACCATCTCAGCATGCCCACTTTAGCTCACTTTTCTTTCCTATAAGGCCCAAGAATTTTTGGTGGTGGCAGCAGGACCACAGGCACAATCTTACATAGAACTCTACTTAGTCAAAAAAAAAAAAAGTTTCTGCACTTGTCTGGACAGATGCCCTTTCACTCAGGGCAGTAGAATGTGTTTTGAGAATTAGTCTATTAACATTGGATACTTAATTGGTCTGGGTACCTGGATGCCCTTCAAAGTTATACAGAGAACCCTGTGCGTGTTCCATTTTATGGAACCTGATGATACTTTCAGATTCTGAAATGTCTATGACCCAGAATACTTTCTTTAAAATTATCACCTTGCCTTATAACACACTGCCTTGTTGATTCTGGCATTTGATTTTGATTTCTGCCAAGGTTAAGGCAGCTTTTAAAACTTAGACTTTTCTTTTCTCTCTCTCTCTTTTTTTTTTTTTTTTGGTGCTGGGAATTGAAACCAGGATCTTATGTCTGCTAAGCACATGCTCTACTCCTGAGCTGCATCCCAGCCCCAAACTTAGATCACTGTTACGAACTGAATTATGTTTCCCCAAATTGATATTCTAGAGCCCTAACTCCCAATGACTGTAGAGGGTTTGGAGGCAGAACCTTCAGGGAAGTGATTAAGGTCAAATGAGGTCATAAGGGTGGGCTTCTAATGGGACAGGAATGGTGTTCTTAGAAGAGGAGGAGATGCCAGCGAGCTCTCTCAGTACAAGTCAGAGGAACGGCCATGTAAGGACACAGTGAGAAGGCAGTTGTCTACAAGCCAGGAAGAAAGAAAGGCCTCCTCAGAAACCAACACTGGTGGTGCCTTGATCTTGGACTTCTAGTTTCCAGAACTGTGCCGAAATAAATTTCTGTTGTTTAAGTCATCTGCCCTGTGGTATTTTGTTATGGGAGCCTGAGCAAACCATCAGTAACTATCAAGTGATGAAAATTAGCATATTTATTTACACATTAATACCCCCATTGGGTCACACTGGACATTGACCACCTTCCTGATTCAGCTAGTTTCTATCCAGAGATCTGCTAAAGAAGAGAGAGGAAGAAAGAGAGAGAGAATCAATTTTATTTTTCCATTCACTTGGTCTTTTTTTCCCCAACTCTTAGTTGTGCATGTGGTGCTGGGGTTCAAACCTGGGTCCTCATGCATGCCAGGCAAGCGCTCCAACTGCTTAGCCCCTGCTCCAGCCGCTAACAACAGGGTTTCGATCGTGATACCATAGGCGAAATAAAAAGCCCAATTCCATCAACCAGACACAGTTGAAGCTATGGACTGAGGAAGCAAGGAGTCAAGCAAAGTGGAAGGAATTATCAGTTACTTTGACTTGGCAGCAAAATAATCCCAGAGAAATTCCATCTTTTTATGATGAAATCGGGCTCTATGTGTGCTCCCCTAATGACACAATACACAATTATTCAGCCCTGCAAACAGCTTGGATAGCACTTTGTGGAACAAGATGGATATAATTGGATTAGAAGTATCAATACATTTTATTGGGATCTTCATGTGGGAAAGGGTAATTGCAGGGTAGTTGGGGAGAGACAGAGAAGTGAGAATCCAAGGGGAAGACATGAGAGGCTGTTTCCGAGATGTGGGCTAAGGCTTTGCCATGTCAGCTGGCACAGAAAAGAATAAAGAGCAGAAAGTTGAGCTGTTTAACAGGAGTCTCCTTAATTAGGACCAACTGTGGGTGAGGAATGCTGACTCTGCTGGCCACAATTTGTTTGAGTTTTCTCTAGTTTCAGAGATTTCCCTTTTTGCCTGCCCCAAACCTTTCCCGCCCTCTACTTCTTTCACAGGGATAGGAATGAAAAAACAAGGCACCTTCCTCTCATTTAGATGTTCCTAAGCCAGGAAATTGAAATCCTTCGAAGACTGAAAAATAACTAAGAAGCTCTGTCAAAAAATGAGAAAAATTCTCAGGGATGCCATCAAATTTACCTCCAAGGGACAGAAAGCAGCCCTTTGGAGCGGACTCTGGACTATTGAAACTATGTTTTTAACTCCACTTTCTTCTTTCTTTTTTGTACTAGGGACTGAAGCCAGAGGCGCTTTGTCCCTGAGTCGCATCTTCAGCCCCTTTTTATTTTTCATTTTGAGACAGGGTGTCACTAAGTTGCTAAATTGCTGAGGCTGGCCTTGAATTTGCGATCCTCCTGCCTCAGCCTCCTCAGTCACTGGGATTAGAGGTGTGCGTCACTGTGCCCATCTTCAACTATTTTTTATTATGAGAGTTGAATTAGTACACTTGTCTTAGCTTTCCGCAAGTGTAAACAGCTAATTCAATGCCTACAAATCAAAACGTTTAGAAAGCTAAACATCAGGGAGAGTAATTCTGATTCTTGGTCAAGAAAACATCTTGAGGGACTGGAGCGGTGGCTCAGCAGTTATGGCACTTGCCTGGCAAGCACAAGTACGAGAGTTCAAACCCCAGCACCCATGTACACAACGAGGTCTTGGAGCAACAAAAGCCACATGAAAAACTGAATAAAATTGATTCTCTCTCTCTCTCACGCTGTCCCTCTCTCTTAAAAAAGAAAGAAAGAAAGAAAGAAAAGAACAACTTGAGGAAAACTTTTCAGTTCTCTTTGAAACCAACATATCCTTCTCTTTCTAAAACCAATATAGATGCCCCAATTCATATCATTTTTGGAAAGGGATGAAAATGGTATTTGACCTAAAACTTAATGAGCTACTTCCTGCTTCCTCTGCCATGTCTCACCCACATACTTTTCCCAGGATGCTTCCTTAGGAATCTACTGCACAACTCCAAAACCCCTGGCTAACTGAAATAAAATTATATGACAGAGTTTGCATTTCCGCCTTTCTTCCAAATCAACAAGGAAATAAGAAGCAATTGCTAATACTCTGAAAAGTAGGAAAGTTCCAGGTTAAAGGTCTAGAGGAGAGGTTATAATTTTCTTCCATGTAGGTCCAGATGGTAAATATTTCAGCTTTTTCGGGCCGTAGGGTCTCTGTTCTAATTACTGAACTCTGCCGGTGCAGCAAGAAAGCAGCTATAGCTAATACACATGATTGCAGCTATATTCCAATGCAACTTTATTTAGAGACTCTGAAATTTGACTTCATATAATTTTCATGTGTCACAAAACATTATTCTTTTGATTTTTTTTTCACTCATTTAAAAATGAAAAAACCATTTTTTTTTTTTTAAAGCTTGTGGGCTATAACAAAAACGGGCCGTGGACTAGAGTTGGCCCAGCAGGCCAAAGTTTGCCAAACCTAGGACTAGAGTTTAAAAAAAAAAAAAAAACACTTTAAAAATGAAAAGAAATAGCAATTCCTCAACTGACAAGCAACTGGCTGAAACAGCAACTCAGGACTAAAGGTGACCTCTTGGATTTCCACTTTTATACCCTTTTAGTGCCTTTCTGAGCTAACCTGCTCAGTTTACAAGTCAAAACAAGACTTTTCTGCCAGCAGTACTCCTGGCTCAGTTTTGACTCAGGAGTGGGGGAAAGGAAAGTTTTGACTCAGGCAGAGGGAGAAATGAAGGGAAGGAAGCATAGCATTACTTGCACCTCACTGCCAGTCCTCCATCCTGGAAGCAGGCAATGCCTTGAAGTAGGATGGGATTCAACCATATTTACAGCTTTTAGAGTGATTTATGTAGGGTTGACAGAAGCAAAAGTCCTTTTTAGTTAGAAGCACAAATCCTGCTTCATAGATGGGCTAGAAGAAGTCATTAAGAGTGCATGCGTGGGGTTGGAGCGGTGGCTCTGCGGCATGCGTGAGGACCCGGGTTCAAACCCCAGCACCATGTACACAACTAAATGTCAAAGCAACTGAAGCCATGTGCAAAACTCAATGAAAATTGATTCTCTCTCTCTCTCACTGTCCTTCTCTCTTTAAAAAAAATAATGCATGTGTCCTGCATATGTTCCTCTTACCCAAGTGAAAGTGCTTGATAGGAGCAAGCTGCTATCCTCTTCAGATCTCAGATCACCCTGTCAGCTCAACCCAAGTATGGAAAGAAGTGAAAGGGACAGAAACCGGGCATACTCATAGGTTCATACTCGTAGGCTAAAGGATCTGTGCAGCGCCCAGCAGCTTCTGGCAGCTCCAGGAGCTTCGGGGCAGACTGCTGGTGCGAAATGCTGACCTAGCAATAAACACCTCCAGCCTGTGAGCGCCTCAGGAATGGGGCTCCCGCCACAAACCAAATGAAGAGCCAACGGATCCCTTGGAAAACATCCGCTCCCCTTTCTTTGACTTCCTTGTATCACATTCAGTCTTCTCACGTTCACCAGAATCCCTGGACTTCCATTATCACCTCTTTTCCCTTTTAGTCTATGAAATAAGAAGTCCAGTTTCCAAACCCTATGAGGGCACTTCCACATCAGTCCGGATCATCTTCCTGTGCGGAGCCTCCTCGCTCAGGCAAACGTTTACATCTTGACTCCAAACAAGGCTCATGGGCCGCCCAAGTTTTTCTGCCCATAATTACCCTAATGCTGTCCACATTCACTCTACCAAAGAAAAACAAAGCAAGGAACACCAAAAGGCAAAGCGAGCAAAACAGAAACACAAATTCTAAATCCCAAAACATACACAGAGAAATACTGATGCTAATTCTTCGAGTCTGTTTGCACACCACCACCCCGAAGGGATGCGCAGCACACCGGTGAGGAGGCCCAGCCAGAGGCTTCTCCAGGTCCAGATCCTTGAGCAGAAGACGGGGTGGGGGGTGGGGGGTGATCCATTCAAAACAAAGGCAAGGATTCAACAGGATGGACTTTGTAGTGTACCTAAAGGGAATGTCATCCAAACCCATGGGGGCTACTTATTTTTCATTTCAAAAATAAATGAAGGAAAATAATCCACTACAACCTAACCACTTCTCTCAGGAATTCACACCCTCCAGAGAGCCAGAGGGAGAAACGCAGTGAAGTGACCACAATGCAGGGTCACACAAAAACTGTTGTTATCCTTTCACTAAATATAGAGGGTAATAAATAACCTTAGGCTGGTGGGGGAGTCATAAGTAAAACCAAAAAATGAGGCCAATTTCCAGATTATGTAAACTTTCTGATAACATCCTCTGCAAACCAAATTACTTTGAAATTTTGACCTCAGTGACTTTGGCTACATTTCTACATTCTCTTAACATCTGCAAAATTTTTTCATGCCCTATCCTCATTTAAATTCCAAGCTCAAAACACCAGTCATACAAGATGGCAATGGTCGTAGGTGTAGGGGAGTGTTTTCTTTTTGACCTGTCTACAGGGACCTATACCTGAGGCCTTGAAAGAGCATTAGTTTGATGCCAAGGAGGTTTATCAGTTTGTTCCTGGGGGAGCTAACTGAATCCCTCAGATGATACCCTGATGTCGCTATTTCAAAAGAAACAGTCGTGAGAAGGTAGGAGGATTTAAGGACACGTTTCACTTTGTTATTGAACATTTTTTAATTTATGTGGATTCAACTGTCAAGATTTCCACTGTAACAAAGCAATCCACGTAAAAGTCTGAGCCTGCTTTGTGGGAAGTTGCTGTTCACTTAATCATCAGGCAGGCTGGGATCTGACTCAACATTAGCTATTACTTATACCCACCCAGTCGAGCCTAACCAACATAACCTCTGCACTGCTGGACAAACAAGCAACAAGGCCCTGCACTCAACAGACCCTCTGCTTTCTGAAAAAACACCATATTAAACAATTTAGGAACCACAGAGGACTACCTAATGATAAAAATCAACTCTCAAGATCTTTGTATCATTCATCCAACATCAGAAGTGTTGATGCCTGGTCCTGGTCCCCTGAGGTCTGTTTAGTTTATCCACTGGTTACCTAAGCTTGTGTCATATTCTCTATGAACACATGCACTTTGAAAACTTAATATTTCTTAAGGCATTTTTAATATGCTGCCTTTTGTAATGAGCCACGGCATTTGTTTTGTCAAAAGGGCGTGGATTTTACATTTCTAGCACAATCTCCAGATTTATGCTAATTAACACACATGTTCGAATAGTACTTTTCCTTATGAACATCATCAGATATCATTACTACAACTATAAGTTACCACATGCCCAACATTTAAATGTGTGTTAAGCACTTTGATGTGTACTTATACATACGTGTACAAACTCATTTCATTTTCGTATTAATTCTGAGATACATATTTTACCAATAAGAGTTGAAATTTAAGACAGGTAACGTTCCATATCCAAGGTCCCATGGTTAGTAAGAAACGGAGCCAGTTTAATATGAAATTGGTCTGTTTTTTAACCACCACATGCATTATAAATACTCTCATCATGAGATAGATAACTGAAGTTAAAAGTGGTTACAGCATAGCAAACTAAATGAGGTGTCTGCTTGGATCACTAGGGGACCATCTGACATTACTTCTGCAGCCCACTGCTCGGCAGCTTTCCAAATGATGCTCCACTGGAGAGCAAAGACCACTTATGTATCTCTGGGGGCTCTTTGTACAAAAAGGTGGTCTCCAGGTCAAATTTAATTTGTGTCTGCCCTGTCACTTTTACAATGAACCTCAGTAGTTACTGACACTTGGGATTTAGAATCATGAAAAAGAAATGAAGTTAAATCCCAGACCTCAAAAGCCTGGAAACCAAAACAACTTGCTTGAAGGAGTGACACGCTCACTACAGGAAGCTCTTTACCAAGCAGAACTCATAGGATTGCCACGTAACTCGACAGACACCTTCCTCAGTCGCGCAAACTGATTCCTATAGTTTCCAAAGACGGGTCAGTGAACACTTTTTTCTTCTTCTTTTTCCTTCCTCTTTCCCTCCCTTCTCAATACCGGGAATTGACCAGGGCCTTGCTCATGGTAGGAAAGTGCGACACCACTGACTTATATCCTCAGTCCCCCAGTTCTTTTTTAGAAGTTTTCTTTTGAGATAAGTCTCACTAAGTTGACCAGGCTGAACTTGGGATCTCCTGTCTCAGATTCCCAAGTAGCTGAGATTATAGGTTTGCGCCACCGGGTCCAGCAGCACATATTCTTCTTCTTTTTATACTAGAAGCTGAATCCCCAGCCCTTTTTATTTTAATTTTGAGCCAGGGTCTCAGTAAATTGCTGAGGCTGGCATTGAACTTGAGATCCTTCTGCCTCAGCCTTCGGAGACACTGGCATTACAGGCGTGCACCACCACACCCAGCTGCAGTGCACATTCTTAAACATAATCACCAAATGAAAATCTCACGCCACATCCCTGCAGCAGAATGGGTAGAACACTAACAGATCTGAGATGTCAGCAGGAGAGAAGCTACTGATAAATAAATATAACTTGGTAGGCCATTCTTTATGGATTGTCCCATTCTAGCACCTTCACCACCTCTAGGAAAACCTACCCAGAACCCTAGTTGGCCCTTGAATATTAAGTCCAACCTTATGAACCTTGCTTTGCAAAAAAAGTATTTGCAACTTATGAGCAAGAATTCAAATGCCACTTGCTTTTGATGGGGAGAGAACAAAATGCTGACCGAGTCCCACAAGTGGGGTCACTATATTAAGACATTCAGCTCCTATTTAGGGGGGCTTTGTCTACAGTCAATCCTAAGTTAATGTGGGCATTGGGGTTAACAGCGGTCAAAGGTTCCCTCAGTGTGCCTGTGCTATTAAGGAATACCCCCTTCCGAGCTAGTAAGAGACACCTGGCGCCAGTAGCTTTTAGGTTCATCTCAACTTTTATGGGGCCATGACAGTTCCGGAGAGGACCAACTAAGGACAAAAACTCCACCTCCCCGCCCGACATGAAGGAGGAGTTAAACACCTGATTGGAGAAGGCTGCTGAAGGAGGACCCCAATTTTCAGATCAATCATAAAACAGCAATGTCCCATTTGTCATTCTCTGCTCAGAGACGGCCCAGTCTCTCTTGTGAGTGCTTTCTGCTTGAAATCTTACTCGGCTTTTACTTTACTTTCACCTCTCTTTCACTTATAATAAAATTCTCTTGCATGACAAAAAAAAAAAAAAAAAAAAAAAAAGACATTCAGCTTGCGGTTGGGTGCTGGAGGCTCCTGGCAGGGAGGGGCCTGGAGTGGATAGACAGGGGTTCTTCTGCACGAGGATGCAACAAGGCCCTCCATGAGCACCAGAAGCTGGCTGCGGCGTCCACACTAAGTCTCAGTCCATCTAAGGAGGCCAGCTTTGCTTCCAACACCCTTGTCATTTTGCAAGGTGTGGGCTAGTCTTCTGAGTCCAATGCTCAGGCTCCCCACAGCTTAAACTTTAGGGTTCACCTTGAAGTTCCTGGCTTCCTTCTTAACCAACCTGAGAAAGTCCCACCACTACTTCCTCTCCCCTTGTCTATCAACATCCCAAGCAACTTCCCGATGGCCTTCTCGGCAGGATGACTGTGCCTCCAGTAATGGATGTTCTCCTTCAGACACCCACCTTGGAAGGTGGTGCAAAATCCAGAGGTTTATTTAGGGAGTGGCCACATCTGGCACCGAAGGAAGACTGTGCAATTCCTGGGCGAGACTCCAAATGCCACTCTTTTTTAATGAATCTGTGCCAACAATAGTTCTTGATTTGGGCCCTGGGTTAGAGAGAGATATAAGGGAGCTCTAGAGACCCCCTTCCCCATGCAGAAGAGGTTGTTTGCCCAATCCTGTCAAGAACCAGAGTTCAAGAGGAACCGTGCCATTCTTGGGCCTTGCTGGATGAAAATAAATTCAGAACAGTTTCCCAGATTAATGGCAGGTGTAGCTGCTCAGGGGGTTGGAGGGAACATCACCTGATGACACCACTGAAGATGTGGTTTTGTGGTATGAACTTATAATGTATGATCTTGCTACGTCGAGACAGAATATCACATGTGGAAACTGGAAGTTTCTGAATTCTTTCCCTTCAGGGATCTTAAGGAAAGTTGCTTTTTCAGCTGTTCAATGGCGCATATGACACAAAAGTCAAGTTGCAGGGGCAGACTGTTAAACAGAGATTATGGGATTGCTTCTTTGTGAGAACAGTATGACATTGTGGTGAGGTTAAGAACCAGAAGTGTTGGATTGGGCAGTTTAACGGCTGTGTACTTGTGGTGACCTTGCTCTAACATACTTACATGCTGCTGCTGTTGCAGCCAGAGAAGGAAAGCTTTGGGACCAAGAAAGAATCATTTTCTGAGCAATCACAGGGACAGTCAGAGTAGAGGGAGCGGAGAAAAAAGGAAGAAAAGAATTGCTCATTAGTTCTGTGCCCTTTTCCAAATCCCTGGAGAAAAAGTATAAAAAAATATTGGATTATTAGAGGAGAAAGCTTAATTATTGGTCTGGAGAAAATTTTCTTTAGGGTGAAAATGCAGAAAATTTCTACATATTGAGTCAAGTGAAGGCAAAATACTGACTAAAAAGCTAAGCAGCAAGGAAGTGGGGATTTTGAGGCATTATTAAGGAAACTATTTGGGAGAATCTCCCTGCTTGGCAACAATCCAAGGTATCATCTGCCCATTTGGCCAGAGGGGTCAAACGTTTAAGTTTTTCAACAGAGAGGCCCATCAGACACTTCTTGGTCCTGTGTGGGCACTTGGTAAAGAGACATGAAACAATATGAAGAGTAGGTAAAATGGTTTTGTTCCAGAATTAATAAGAAGTACGAAGTGTTTAGGGGGACTACGCTTTAAAATATAGGATTATGTTACAGAGACTACGTCACTCTAGAGAAGCACATTGAGAACTGAAGATTTAAAGACTTTTATATAAGCTCTGGCATTGTGCTCACATCTGTTTATTCTTTTTCTTTTCAATCTTTTTCTTAGAACACCGCTCCTTAGCAGTATTTAATGTCATGAGGCAAATTCCTCACGCTGGAACTATTCTGCCTACCCTCTATAATTTACAACGATTTTTTTTTCCTCCTCCTAGTTCTCCTTTTCCATTTCAGATGTACAGTGAGTTCCCTT
>PVKS010000466.1:176571-195087 GCA_004027875.1 Aplodontia rufa
AATACAAGTTAGGGGCTGGAGCCGTGGCTCGGCGGTTATGGCGCTTGCGTGGCATGCACAAGGACGCAGGTTCAAACTCCAGCACCCATGTATGCAACTAAGTGTCAGAGCAACAAAAGCCATGAAAAACTCAATAAAAAAAAAATTGACCTTCTTTCTCTCTCTCTCTCACTGTCCTTCTCTCTTTAAAAAAACAAAAACAAAGACAAAAAAACAAAATAGAAAACCGGTAGAAGCAGATAGAGCAAGGGACGGCTGCGTGCAGGTCGATCATGCCGTTTCCCTGCTCCTGAGCCACATGGCAGAGCAGGTTCTACCCCACCTGTAAGCGGCCTTCTGTTCTTCTTTTTTTTTTTTTAAAGAGAGAGGGACAGTGAGAGAGACAAAGAGAGAAACAACTTTATTTAGTTTTTCACATGGCCTTAGTTGCTCCAACACTCAGTTGTGTGTGTGGTGCTGGGGTTTGAACCCGGGTCCTCGTGCTTGCCAGGCAAGCATCGAAACCTCTGAGCCACTGCTCCAGTCCCCCTGCCTTCTGTTCATTCACCTACCTGTGCTCACCATCTCCACCCTAGCCCTCATTTACTCCTCTGCTCATCGGAACCTGACTTTCATTCCCCTTGCTGAACTGAGATCTCTCTGAATAACAGCAACCAGACCTATACAAAGAGAGAGAGGTTCCATTAGGACTCTAGGCCTATCATTCTGAGGCTGAGTTGCATTTAACATTGTCAGTTGCTCCTGGAAATTCTTCCCTCGGTGATAACGTCATCTTCTCGCTCCTCCCTATCCAGATTCCTTGCTCTTTCTCTGCTCACTCCTTAAACTTTCATCTTGCATTTTATGTGACTCTTGATGAACTGGTGTTCTTCCACCTATACCCCTGGGACTCCAATGGCAACTCTGATGGGGAGTATCTTCCTGTACAGGGTGAGAAATGTTGGCCCAGAGTAGATTCTCAATAAATGCCTCTTGAATGACTGAACTAAGCACCATATATGAATGTCTTCTCCAGCAGTGACACGGTTAGAAAAGACCACAGAGTACGTGGCTCTGGAGAAGGTAATATGGAAGAATAACAAATGCTAAGTGTTTTTTTAAAGAATTTTATGCCAGGTGCTACTTTTCCCCTACTTTGCTCTTCTTTGGGCATGTATTTGCCAAACTGATTATATACCTACTTCTGGCAAAGAGTTTCAATGCTTCACCATAGGCTCCATAATTGGGAAACATCACACCAGAGTCTTATTAACCCCATCTGTAGTTTTAATAACAATAACCCTATACATTTACCCACCAAACAGAAGTGAATCCTTCATATAGCTCCTGATGTGTTTCTGAAGTCTTCCTACACGGAGCTTGCCCAGACCAAATTAAAAAAAAAAAAAAGAAGGCAAGTTAGAAGCAGAATTGGCTGTAAGATTCTAAAATGATTTGACCCATCATGACGAGAGCCTGAAGTATCGGCATTTCTGTGGGAAACACTTATCACCAGTGTTATGGTTTGGATGAGAGTTGTCTCTCAAAAGCTTGTGTGAGACAATCCAGGAAGGCTGGGGTGAAATGCTTGTGTTATGAGAGCCCGAACTCAATCAGTGAGTTAATCCCCAGATAGGGATAAACTGGTAACTATAGGCTGGTAGGGTATGGCTGGAGGAAGGGGGTCATTGGGGGGCGTGCCTTTGGGGTACAGATTTTGTATCTGGTGTGGAGTTTCTCTCTGCTTCCTGGAGCCATGCCTTGAACCACTTCCCTCTGCCATACTCTTCTGCCATGATGTTCAGCCTCACCTTAAGTCCCAAGGAACAGAGCTGGCTACCCATGGACCAAAACCTCCGAAACTGTGAAATCCCAATTAAAATTTTCCTCCTAACATTGTTCTTGTCAAGTCTTTGAGTCATAGCAACAAAAAAGCTGATTAGAACAACCAGTGAAAGTCAGTGCTTGACCTGAGCACTGTCACTGCAAACGTCACTGGAGAAGTGCCACTGATGTTAAGCATTTCTCATTTCCCCTCTCTAACAAGGACTTGTGGGAGATGCACTTTAGCCACTCTTCACTCTCAGACAATGGTCAAACTTAAGGTCACTAGATTTTCCTGCCACGCACTGGATGGTGGAATTTAATTAAATAGGAGGCTTCTCTAGTTACCCAATTACAGGCTAAAATTTAATATAGCACAATTGCTTCTGCTTTTCACATTTATGAAACACACAATGTAGCTCCTACAAGCGGCTCATCAATTCTATTCCCCAGGACAAACTGGCTCTGAAATAAGTCACTTAAAAAGAATTTACGGGGCTGGAGCGGTGGCTCAGCTGTTTGGGCGCTTGCCTGGCAAGTGCGAAGACCTAGGTTCAAACCCCAGCATCACGTACACAACTAAGTGTTGGAGCAACGAAGGCCATGTGAAAAACTAAATAAAGTTGTTTCTCTCTTTCTTTGTCTAACTGTCCCTCTCTCTTAAAAAAAAAAAAAAGTATTTACATGATCATCTTTTCCCACGAAGTATAGTCACTCCTTAGATCATGAGTGCTCTTCATCTGGAAAATCAGTCATGAGGGTCCAAGAGAATTTTTATTGCTTGGGGGATCTGGGTCTCTAATCTATTCTCAGATCCTAGACAAATCTGAGATACTATACAAGGTAACCTTTAATTTGAGTCTCCCTCCCCCCAGAACACAACCCATACATTCTTTCCTAATGTAAAGATCTCAATAACAGCATAAAACTAGCAGTTAATAATAGGTCCCAGCATGTAAATTATAGTGGTCTCCAAAAATAAAGCTTCATGGGGGAAAAATTTGCAAGTTACCACTGTGAGGTAGATGTAGCAAAAGAATGGTTTTCCTCACACCACGGAAATCTGGATGTCTTTGCGCGACTGGCAGACAAGTATTCTGAACAATCCTTAGAAATGATTTTGTTTGTGTGTAAACCGAACGATGACTTTTCCCTACCTCGCCTCTCTGTCTCCCTGTCCTCAACCAACCTTGCAATTAAACAGCCAAAACTTGTTCATAAGTCTGTCTTTCCGCACATTTTTAGAGTGCAGTAAGGAAAAAAAGGGGGCAAAGCTGTAATCCGCCACCTTTTCACACTTTGTGTAAGGTGAATGGAACCATGTGTTATGTGTGAAGTTTTCACTAGCCTATAAATGCTCACATCCTCCAGACCCTTGGAGTAAGAGTGCTTGTTAAAGATTTCAAAAGAAGTGCTCCCAAGAGGCCCTCTGGAGTCATGCATTCTGAATAGTTTCTTCCCCCACTAAGATTCTCTACTCCTCTTTCATCAGTAATACCAACGAACACTGGGGCAGGTTTGTCCAAAGAAATCCGTTAAGAAATTTCACAGAATTTGTTTCTTTAATCCAGGTCTTAAGGAAGGTTGAGTCACCAGTGCCCCCCATGGGGGAGGGGGAGATCAGTGATCTGGCCTTGGAGGGCACTGTAATTTTTATAGACCTCTTGCCTTCATCTTTATTTCAAAATCAACTGCCTTCTTATCTTAAGTCATTTAGTTCATGGACTGCTTACTCTTCGTGAAATATCTTTGTTGAGGGCTCTGAAGGTTTTTCACTTCGGAGAACAGGACAGCTGAATACCACATTGTGCATGGGGGCCAAAGGTCAGCATGGGAGAGAAAGCCCAGCTAATGCATTGTGAAAGACCTTCATTTTTATGGGTGAGTTTTCTGTGCATGTGAAAGTAAGCACGTCTCTCACCAATTACAAAGCTTTGCACAAAAGAACGAGAACAAAAAAGGGATCTTAATTCTTAACCAGTAAGTGAATGAAGTAAAGACCTTATTCCAGAGAAACAAACCACACATAGATGTTCAGCAAGGTAAAAAGGCACTTGTATGCCCCAGGCATGACATTCTGCCCACTTACAGATGAGGAATGAATGGAGGAGAGAATAATAGGGAACTGAAAACATTTAAACTTCTCAAACCCTCACCTGCACATGTCAGAGTCACCAAACATTTTTGCAAGGCAGATGTCCTATCCAGCTTTTACAGCAGCAGGTATTGAAGTATCTGCAGCGCTTTGCAAGTATGGACACCTGACCATTTTTGTAACTGGTTAGGCTTTCAACACCCTGCAAGAATGCGTTGCATATTTCCTTAGCAAATCCTTACTGATGCACTTTGCATTCAGACAAAATTTCATTCCTTCCAAATCATTTCCCACCCATTATGTGCCTCTCACAGTCGGTGGCCTTCATTCTCCTTCAAAGAGAGGGAAACTAAGGCTGCGACTTCACCCTGGACTATGGAACAAGTCAGCGACAAAGTCAGTATTAATTCTCTGGCTGCTTCATCTCTTCACTTCAGCACCAAGGGGGGAAAAAAGGACTCCAACACTGGCTGGATATAAAACATGCTTAGAAAGATATCAACCCCTTTCCCCAGCTTCTCTGAAGGGTCCTTTTATTATGCTTTCTTCAAAATATCTCCTGCCACATCACCTCTCCCAGGATAAGTGGGAGAACAGCTTTTGTTATCTAAAGATTCATATCTTAGGAAAAAATAACAAGTTTGAGAACACAGGAAATGACTGGCTAGGAAATTACTTTTGGTATTAACATGCTTTTCTTGGGCAACTATGAGTGAAATCTGTTCTGAGGCTTTAGGATCAGTCTGGGGCTTTTGGCATAATCCTTAAAGAAGTCAAACTAAGGAAGACTGAAATTAAAAGAAGAGAAAGTTAATCAAAATCAAACTGGCTTTGTTTCAGGAGATGCCTACAGGCCACAGACAGAATGAAAACATCCTGCTCTTTTTCTGTTCTGATTCCGAGTAGATGCAGACCACTTGAGAGTTTAGCAAAGGCGTCCTCACAACTCCACCCCAACCTCCAGCCCTCCTCCCAAACCAGTCCAAAAGTTCTGTCTGCCTTTCTGAGATGTGGAAGAACAAAGCCCTAATGGGGACACCTCTTTGAGGTGACAGTATCAACCAAGTGTCAGGTTGGAGTAAATATAAAATTCATCAATTATCACTCCAAAGGGTTGAAAATGAATGGGCACAAGATACGACTGGGGCACTAAAAATATGTCCTCCCTTCTCACTTGGGGAGAGCTTATTTCAGTCTCACAGAAACGTGGAGAAAGAAAAAACTTCATCTTATAGTTTTTAAGCCCACTTTAAAGAAGAAGAGCTTTCCCCCACCCCAGCATATTTACCAGAAATCTTTGATGTATTAAACAGGTACACGCAAGGTCTGTGGACAGGGAGGCAGTGAGTGGTTCAGGAGCCACCTGTCCCCTTTGCCCCTCCCCTCCCATTCGGTTGCCCCTCACATCATGACCCATTCCCCAACACCAACATATCAAGTCACACAGGTAAACGGGTGCTTTTCTCCTTTGAAAGACTTCTGGAGAAGGACCTTCTGCATCTTCCTTAGGCACTCATTTACATGTAAAAATCCTTACAACAGTAAGTTCTTGTTACAGAAAATTATACAGGAAGGTGCCAGTGATCCTCAGTGCCCTGCAAAGTACTAGAACCCGCAGAGTTTTCCCTGACACACTTCTGCTTTTCCCAATTCCTCTCTCTACACCCACATCTACACTGTATCATTATATCCAGCATTAGTTTTTGTGTTTTTTTTTTGTTTTTTTTTTTGGTTAAAGAGAGAGGGACAGTGAGAGAGACAGGGAAAGAGAGAAACAACTTTATTTAGTTATTCACATGGCCTTCGTTGCTCTGACACTTAGTTGTGTACATGGTGCTGGGGTTTGAAACCGGGTCCTTGTGCTTGCCAGGCAAGCGCCAAAACCGCTGAGCCACCGCTCCAGCCCTCAGCATTAGTTTTTGAAAGTGGAATGAGATTTTAAGGCAATCTGAAAGTAAAATCCTTCTAGAGTTTTCTAATGTCCTCTAACCTTTAAGTCCAAGCACTTAGCTCACATTTTCTTAGCAATTTTTTGCCTTTTTTTTAAGAGAGAGGGATAGCGAGAGAAAGAGAGAGAAACAATTTTTATTTAATTTTTCATTGAGCTTTTGTTGCTCCAAGACTTTGTTGTGTATGTGGATGCTGGGGTTTGAACCCACATAACTTGCGCATGCAGGGCAAGCGCCTTAACCGCGGAGCCACCGGTCCAGCCCCACAATTTGCCTTTTCAAGCTTTCTAAACCCTTCAACGTAATTTGAGAGAAGCAACTTTCTTCGTATGTTCCTATAGCACCAACTGATGTAACAATTACATTATACAAGTTCAACCTGCATCGACAGATTTGGGAACACACACAAGTCTTGGAAAGCACTCAGTGTGACTGCTGGGAACAGGGTAGAAGCACATGGGAGAATCGCCCATTGGCAGCTCACGTTCCATGTGCAGAACACAGCAGGTGGGGCTTAGAGAAAACAAGTTGGTGGGGAGGGCTGCATCGGAAAACCAGAGTGAAATTCCCAAGGCTGAAGGCACATCACGACCACACTTCTGACTCCGGTCGCTCTTCAATGTATCCCTCCTTGCTTTGCCTCCAGATCTCTTTGCTAAATGTGAAGACTAGCCACGGACATGAGGACACGGGGATGACAGAAATTAAAATTCTGGTTATTCCTGAATCTTTGGCTCCAGTCATGTGACCAGCAGTATTTTACTTGGATGGCATTATCTTAGTGGTAGAACTGTTCTGAGTGAGAGTTAGTTCAAGCTGTATAAAAGAAACAAGGAGAAGAGGTCTGCCAGAGCTCGCTGTTCCTTGAAAACCAGGCACCAAACTCAGGAATTCGGACTTCTTTGGGGGACTCCTACAGGCTTCATTGCCTCCCTGGCACAGGAAAATTTTTTTCCAAGGGCTTTTGGACACTCTGGGGATCAAAGCTGCTTTCACAATGAACAGCTCTGTGCAAATTCCCAGAATTAGTTTCTCAGATAGCAGCAGGAAAGCTCCTACATGAGTAAGCAATGAGTTCCTCCCTCCTGCAAGAGGCTCTCGGTGAGTTGCTCGGAGTGAGGATGTGACTGGTCTCTTCCCCCCTGGGGTTGTGAGGCAGGCGGAGCCTGGCAGGGACTCCCCGGTTCCCTGCTGAGGCAGCTGAAGTGCAGCAGCACAGATTCCACCTCTTTTCAACACCCCACCCTCGCCCCATGCTTTCCATAGGAGGACCCAGGAAAGAAAATCCCCTGAAAGACAATGGCAAACAGGAGGTGCACCTAGAAAGGATGACACCGATTTCTATAAATCACCTGAAAATAAAAAGTTTTATTACACATCTTTCCTCACATTTAATTTATAAGAGTGGGGCAGGAGAGTTCTGCTACTAAAGGGATGAGGAAAGTTAATAAATTAGCATATTACTCATTATACCTAAAGGTAATCATTCTAAAATGTATTGCGAGCACCGAGGAGAGTGGTCTTTATGAGCTCTGCTCTTTCAGCCTCCCTTCCAGGAACAGGTGACTTGCCATCTGCTTGAGATCTGCTCAGTGCCAGCCTAGAAGGCATCTGCAAAGTTGCTAAGTCCCCAGTACACAGGACCCGCTCCTGTGGGGTTGCCAAAAGCTCTATGCCCTGGATGAAGGATTCAAGGACAATCTCTCCTTAGCCACACCACGGGAATCTGGGATGAGGACCCAGAGTGGGAAATCAGAAGGATGAATTTATGAGAGAGAAGATTAACTGGGGGCGGGGGGGGGAGCAGTGCAAATTATGGGACCAAACATATAAATAATATAGTAAACAGGAAGAAATGGCACAAAATTCCAGAATGTGGAAATATTTCAAAATGTAACACAGGATTTCATGAGGGAATCTTTTCCAGAGAACAGCAAGGCACTAATTTCCAGGGGTCTGATAACTAATCAGGCACTGCTTTCCAACCATGTACCAGAGACGACAAGGAGCAGGGTCTAGGACTGAACTCCCGAGCAACCACTGCCATCTAAGCCGCGGAGACTCTCGGGATGATATTCTAAAAACCCGTGACACCCAGGAGTAATCTCAAGCATCTGCTCTCCTTGAGGACCTTTGAGCTACACTTCCACCCACTGGCAGGTAATCTGCTCTGGTTTTTTTTTTTTTAATGAGAGAGAGAGAGACAGGGAGAGAGAGAGAAAGAGAGAAACAATTTTTATTTAGTTTTTCATGTGGCTTTCGTTGCTCTGACACTTCGTTGTGCACATGCTGCTGGGGTTTGAACTTACATACTAATGCATGCCAGGCAAGCGCCACAACCACTGTGCCACTGCTCCAGCCCAATCTACTACTGTTTTAATGCTGTTGAAAACCTACTTTTAAAATCACATAATTAAAAAAAAAAAGTAAAAAGAATTTTCTAAAAAACTAAAAATAAATAAAATACATAGTTGGCAGATCACAGGAATCAAACCTGACAGTCTAGTATAGCATCATAGAAGAAGTAAAAATAATCCATGGGAAAATGTTCCAAGCCTGAGAAGTAACTTCCTCGCACAGAAAGCATGAACGCATGCACCAGCAGGGCTGCCACACGGCCTCAAGAATGGGGGCCTAGAAGGGCAGCAGAGATGAAAGGGCAGGAAGGACTTTATGTGCCAGTTTCTTTACACATTGCCCATCAATCCCACTGCCCCACAAATTCTCAACGTGCACCTGGGGTCCAGGGCTCTCCCTCCTCCTTCATCCATGAAAGTCTTCCTCCTTCCCGAACACTCTGTCCAAGCTCTCCTTTTTTCTTCCTTTTCTTTTTTTTTAAAGGAAATATTTATAGAGAGAATCAATTTTATTTATTTTTTCATCTGGTTTTTGTTTTTCCTCCACTCAGTTGTGGTGCTGGGGTTTGACCCCGAACCGTTGTGCATGCCAGGCAAGCTCTCTCCTCCTGAGCCACTGCTCCAGCTCCCTGTCATCTCCTTTTGAACTCCCACAACTCTGCCACCCTCCCTGTCCTCCTTCCTAATGTGCTTGCTCCTTGCCCAGGCACAAATCTTCCTGACTTGCTGGCCTCCTGTTTCCAGAGACTTATTCCTGGAGTTAGCACCTGCCTCCCACACAGGTTAACCATATCTTAATATGGACCCAAATAGGTTGTCTTGATTTTTTTTTCTTTTGTAATGACTGACACATAATAGGTAATTCATAAATAGTTACCTGGTGGATTTGCTTCTGTCTCCTGTGCCTATTATATTTTAGGAGGCATGATTTGACCCAAGCTGAAGAGTTTTAAGTGTGATAGTACAGAGGTGGCACTCACAAAGCCATACTTTTAAATGTTTCATGTTATGTAAGCATTCCCCCCCCCAGCAGTGGGGGTTGAACCCAGGGGCACGCTACCACTGAGCTATATTCCCCAGCCCTTTTTATTTTTTATTTTGAGACACAGTCTCACTAAGTTGCCTAGTCTGGCTTCCAACTTGCAGTCCTCCTGCCTCAGCCTCCCAAGTAGCTGGAATTGCAAGTGTACATCATCATCACCACACCTAACTACTACATAAGCGCTATAATGGTATTTTATTGCCTTTTTTGGTCATCATCAAAAGACCTTTATTAGGGGTTGGTGTGGTGGTTCAGCAGTTACGGCACTTGCCTGGCATGAATGAGGACATGAGTTTGAACCCCAGCACCACCTACACAACAAAGTGTCGGAGCGACGAAGGCCACACGAAAAGCTAAATAAAAGTTGATTCTATCTTTCTCACTGTCCCACTCTTTTTTTTAAAATACTTTTATTAAATTCCACATATACATCACTTGAATAACATTTCCTTGCCTCTAAGAATTTGACCAAACTACCAGCATACCGTGATTAAATAAGGACAAACATATATAGATACAAATATAGATATGTGGGAAAGCAAGTTCCCAGGAAGTTGGGGAGCTCCATTAGCAGTTCTTATAGAAAATGACCATCTCGGGGCTGGAGCGGTGGATACAGCACTTGTCTGGCATGTGCAGGGACCCACGTTCAAACCCCATCACCACATACAAAACTAGGTGTTATAAAAACAAAAACCAGATGAAAAAATAAATAAAAATGATTCTTTCTCTCTCTCCCACTCTTTCCCCCTCTCTCTCTCTTAAAAAAAGAAAGAAAGGAAAAAGAAAAGAAAGCAAGAAAATGACCATCCCAACCAGACACAGGGCACACACCTATAACCCCAGCCACCTGGCAGCCTGAGGCAAGAGAACCACAAGTTTGAGGCCAGTCTGTCCAACTTAGTGACGCCCTGTCCACACCCCCCGCCAAAAAAAAAAAGAAAAAAAAATATATATATATATAAATACAGGATGGACTGCTCAGTGACAAAGCACCCTAGTACTGCAAAGACAAAATGAAAGGAGGAGGAGGAGGAGGAGGGAGGAAGGAAAAGGTGGAGGAGGAGGGCCAACCCAAAGGGAAACTTAAGTTCTTGTCAAGCTTGCAAAACCACCAAGCTTCTCAGACTTACATATTCTCGAGAGGAATGGTGTTGAGCCAGAGCTAGGTCTATATTTCTGCTCCACTACTTACTGGCTGTGACAGGGAACAGGCACTTCCCTCCCTGAACTTATGTTCACATTGCACAAAACGGTCATATCATCATCAGACTTTCAGGATAGCTGGGAGGAGTGAACAAGACTGTAAAGCACCCAGTTCAGTGTCAGCAAACTGTAGCTGGGTGCACAACTCCTCTCTGCTCCCTTCTTTTAAATAACCAGCCCAACTACAACTCAAATGGTACCTGCATTAATACCCTGTTAGAAAACTAGTTAATGAGGACTTTCTTACTTGCTCTATCCTCTGCGAGTCCATGGATTACATTAAGCATTTCTTGATGTGTTCAGCACTAAGGACTGAGTTGTTGTGTCAGCCCACGTGGGGAAGGGATGGCGGGAGGGAGGATGCTCTTTCATGTTCGATGTTTCTTTTCCAATGATGAGTCAAAGTCTTCATGGGAAAGGGGGTTTATGATTTAAAATGTCCAATCATGTTCAAGAATTAAACATTTGTAGGAAATTCCTGAAATATCACCAAAAACTTAGGCTGAAGATGAATTCTTACGTCCCACTCATTCTCCATGTGGCTAGAATTATTTGACTCTGCTTTAAAAATGGCAAGGACAAATCTAAGGACCGTTTATTACGTCATGAACTTCACTTGAGATGACACTGATACCCAGGTCCTGAGGACACAAGCCAGCAACACTATCAAAGGCTTCCAGACAGGAATTCTGGGGGTGAAAAATTCTTAAAATTATTATTAAATTATTAGTCGTCCAATTGACTGAGGACGCCATCTTAGACATGGAGTCAACGTGACTGAAAAAGCCACATTAGTGGTGGATTAGGGCAAAAAAACTGGAGGATGATGCAGACTCTTAGTTGAGAAGTCTCCCTCTTTTCTAAAATCAACTCTTGTGTCTCTGGAAAGCTCTGATTTTCTCTTTCAGGGCCAGTAAAAATACCACCTCTTGTGTGAAGTCTTCCATGACCACTCCAAGTACAGCCCTTCCCTGCTTGCTTCCAAATACTGCACACATGACCTGGAACACAGGTTTTTGCTTCCTTCAGTCTCTTCCCTCTTACAGCTCTCATAATTTGAAATTATATATTAACTTTTATTTGCCTGTTTTCATTGCGAGCCTATAAGCTTCTGAATGCAGAGTCTATGCTGTCCTGCTGCTCAGTACCCAGTGCTGTGCCTGGCACCTGAGGTTCTCACTACAGGCTGTTGAATAAGTGAATTAATAAGTATTCAAATGTAAGCTCTGCTTCTCCAGCACCCATCATAGTGAGTGGCACAAAGTTATCACATAATAAAGGGTGAATGAATATGGTTGCTTTTCTATTTGTTTTATTTATTTATTTATTTATTTATTTTAGAGGGAAAAGGACAGTGAGAGAGAGAGAGAGAATGAATCAAGTTTTTATTTAGTTTCTCATGTGACTTTTGATGCTCCGACACCTCATTGTGTATGTGGTGCTGGGGTTCGAACTCGTGGCCTCACAAATGCCAGGCAAGCATCGCAACGGCCAAACCACCACTCCAGCCCCTGCTTTTTTATTTTTTTTAAAAAGATTATTTTAAAAAATAGTTTATATTTATTTAAGTTATCATAAAAATCAGATATGTAAACATGCCATCCTAATTAGTACAGATTTTGGACTGAACAGAAATCTGAAGATGAGCAATTAAGCACTTAAGTAAAAATCAAAGATGGATTCTAAGCCGAGGAGCTCTGGACTAATATGCTGATAGGCACCCTCATTAGAGTCCTCGCAAGAGGAAAGGATGCCAAGGAAAAAAGGCAATGTAGAGAGTCCAGGAGACTCTGAGAGGGACCTCAACTGGTCATAAAAGGTCACATGTTCAAAGCATCTGCTTTTTATATTATCTCATCATTACTCCATCTCAGTTAGCCCATTTGAGAGGGAAACTGAGGCTACAGACTAAGTAACCTCTGTAAGGTCACAAAGCTAATTAAAAGTGGAATATGTTCCAAATTTGGCCTACTCCAAGTTTAGTAACCTTCCCACTACATTCCCACTAGAGCCCCAGACCAACCCCAAACCTTTGCTGATGCCTCAAATTACTTCAGTCTCTTCCGTTAGAAGAGTCTCTTCCCTCCAACTTCAGCATTTAGCATTCCTGGGGCCTAGATTGGTGTCAATGAGAAGGGTCTCCTTATCGCACAGTAGTTAGGGTTGGCCTTAAAGTCACTCAGACCTAGGTGTGCAGACAAATCCCTCTACTGGGATTTTAGGCATTTATATAAATCTCTGTGCCTCAGTTTCTTTGTCCGTGAAATTGGATGATAACAACATACTATACCTCATATGGTTGTTGAAGATTAAGTGAAAGAATGTATGTGAAGCCCTTAGCACAGGTAGAGGTTTAAAGTGTCATGGTATAGTGAGAAAATGGGACTGGCTCAGATGTTGGGCAGATAGCTATGCACTGAGCCCTCATTAAAATGCTTCCTGCTCAGCCCTTCTCTCCCCATACATCCCAAGCTGAAGGTAGGGGTGTTGTAGGAAGAGGTTAAGGGAGCAAGCGTGGTTTGCCTATGGTGTGTGTGCCTAGCCCCATAAACTCCTCTAACAAGAAGCAGCTCATTGGCTTTGCCATCTCTAGGCATTTGTCTTCTCAGAGAGGCTGCGTTTGTGCCAAGCCAAAGCCTTCTGATCCAGAGAGTCTCTCTGTGGGTCAGGCAAACGCAGTAAGCAGGTCTCATTCTCACTGATCCCCAGGCTTTACCTAACAGTCCTTTCCAGGAGGGCTTTGGAGGGAATGCCTGGATTCCTGCTTCCATCTTGACTGGGGTGGGAGGAGAGAGAGGTCTCCAGGTGAGACCATAATGCTCCAGGTGTGCAAGGATGGTGCTTATGGATAGAGCCTTCCACGACAGAAGCAATAATCGCAGGCATGTGGGAGGTGGGGCATCTTCTCTAGGGCAAATAGAAGTGCTAGGGGCAGATCTCAGCTCACTCATCAAAAGCTTGTCTTGGAGGCACTTGAGGGCCAATTAAGTGAATCACCCTACACCCTCATATCCCCTCAATGCAGCCTCCTCTGCAGATTAAGGGGAACCTGAGCCTGCAGAGAAAGTAGTTCTTTTATCCCCTGATCCCCTGCTGGCCTCAACCAAACATTTACAGGGAAGGTTTCAAGCTGTCCCCAGAGTAAAGGCTTGGGCTAGGTTCCCCCACCATGGACTGGGGCCAGGCTAGTTAAATTTTATAATTGAAGTGTGGCGATTCCAGGACTGACCTGCACTCTACAACATCCCTTCTCTCTTTGCCTGCAACTCTTGGGCTAGAATGGAAAAGAAACCATAGGCCCAACCCAGCCCCACCCCAATAGGCAGCCAGCTGGATAGGTGTAACGTGATGGGTTACTATCCATGGGCCCACAGGTCCTAGTCCTGGCACCCCTGCCCAGAAACTGTTTCTGGTAAGAAGCTAGGCAAGTTCTCCACAGCTGTGGCCCCATGATAGGAAACTAAGCTTCGTCTACAAAGGCCAGGATCCCCTGGGGTAGGGTGGGGCTGGGAGAACACCAATTCAAAAAATGGTGTCTGGAGTACCCTAGAAAAAGCTGTTTTGTAGGATGATAGGCTCCAAGAAAGGGCTCAGGAGTCACTTAGAGGATTTGCATGCCTTTCAGCAGCAAAGTAGAGCCAATGCAAATCTTGGTTGGGTGACAATTTTCTTTCACACAGCACGTGTGAATCCTAAGTAGGTTCTAACTGGAGTGGCAGTGATAGAAGGGGGTGGCTGGAGGTTTGAACAGCCTCTTTCCTCTACCTTCTCCAGGACTCTCTGAGCTTTGCAGCCAGCCTCAGATCTCACCTGAAGAAAGAATCCCTAGGGTCCCTAAATGGATCTCTTCTCTATTCATGAACTGCTTCATTTTATGACAACCTTCAACAGTCATCTTAGCAATCTTACCAGTCATCACATTCCAGAGTGGCTGTAAGGCTGCAGTCTGTGTTACTGTGGTAGGGGACAAAAAGTTTGGGGCCTGCAAGGCTCTGGCTACCAAGGGACCCGATGCCTCCTGTCTGGCAGGGGAAGGCACTGAGGCAGCTGCCCTCCTTCCCAAGCTTTACCCAATTTCTTGCTCTTAATGGAGCTAGGCTTTTGCGTGGTGAGTCGTAACTGAGGTTCTGGAGAGTACTTGGGGTTCCCTACAAGGAAACAGGAGGCAGCTGGTGGTGTTATAGGGTGCAAAGGTGGGCCTTTGGCGGGGGTGGGGGGGGTGGGGGGGTTGGTGGTGGTGGTGAGAGGTTTGAGGTGGGCGTGGCTACAGCAAGGTGCTTAGGGCCTTCCGTTCAGCTTCTGACCTCCAACGCCTCCCCATGTGCCAAGTCTGAGAGAGGCTGGGAGGATGGGTGTTATACAGAAGTTGCAGCCATGAGGTGGGAAGTTCCCCAAAAACCCAGAAAGCCACTGAAATTCCCTAATTCTCCTTTGGAAGCCAGTTTCTAAGCCAGCTCAGGGGGTTCTGGGGCTGGCTGTGGTCACATTTACTTCCCTTTTATGAAGGGGCCTGCTGCCCCTCATAGTACGACTCCCCAAATCACTGGGGCTCTCAGACGATTCACCCTTTCCTAGGCTAAAGCCCCAGGCTTCACTCCTGGAGGGATCCAACCAGCACTGGAGTCACAGATTCAATGCCCTCTCCCTTATACAACCCTCCATCCTTTCACCTCCCACCACCTCCTTTCACTCCAGGAGACCCCCCGGAGCTTCTAGGATCAGGCAGAACCTTGGCTGAGTCGCTGAGCTGCAGGTCCCTGGCCATACACCCGCCTGGTCCCTGAGGGCCCCCGACCCTCCGCAGCGGCAACCTGGAAGTTCCATCAAGTTGTGCTATTGTTTCGGTCCCTCCAGGTCTCCCGAGCCACTCAGCGCCTTTCCTTCCCTCTCCCCTCTCCAGACCCTTCTACAACCCACCCTCGGCCCCAACATCAACGAGCCAAACGCGGGGCAGCCAGAAGGCGGCGGCGGCGCTGGCACTCCTCCCCCTGGCAGAAGGAGCGCGGCCAAGACCCTCCTTCTTGCGGACCCCACACCCACCGCCCCGAGGCTGCGGCTGCGGCGGGGCCGGGGGCCGGGGCTGCCAGCGGCGCTGCGAACGCCACCCGCTCCGCAGGGCGCTTACCTGCGGGGGAAAGTCACTGTCCTTCCCGACCTGGGCAAGGGCAGATGCAGCATCTTCCCCGGCTCAGGCGGCCATTCACCGGGTGGGCACCCAGCGACCCGCGGGACTGCCCTCGCCGGGCACGCGGTGGACACCGACAAGACAGGAGCTCCGACCACGACCACGAGGAGGGCCAGAAACCGAGCCCTCGCCGGCCCTCCGCTCCCTTTTCTCCCCACTGCCGGGCTAGTACTTACGGCTCCAGCTGTACTTAAAGCGACAGAGTCCTATTTCCCCGTCGCTGACTTCTGTCCCGAGCCCCGGCGTTGCAGGCTGCGAGCGGGCTCTTTAACGCCCAGAGCAGGTAGACAAAGAGCCACCGCAGCCTCCACCGTTCCGGTGGCCTCGGAAGCCCGGAGGTTTAGAAAAGGGCTGGGCCCCTCGACCTCCACCTGGGCTGCTCCGGAGTTAACCCCTGGGGTGCCAGCTGCGGTCCGGTCCCTGGGGCAAACTCGAGCTATGCTGGCAGAAGGGGGCGTGAGCAGCGGGGCACTTGCACGTCTCAAGAGCCGGGGTGCACCGGTGGGTGCCAGGCTGGGGAGGCCTGGGCAGAAGCCTCTCCGCAGGGGGCTTCCACCCAGCCTCCTCCTGACACTTCTAGATTTTTAGAAATTGGTCAAAATTGGAACATGGAATCAGCACATGGCCTAAAACAAGGAGGGTGTTGGGGGTGAAGGTCAGAGGAGGCCCACATATTGCCAGAGGTTGTTTCAGGAACCTTGGGGGGGGCGTGGTAGGCCCCTGTAACCTCTGCCGGAAGTCCCAATATCCTTAAGGGGTGGGACTTAACGTCTCCCCAACACTCAGTAGACCACAGCTAAGGTGAGAAGTGGGCTTGTCCCAGGAGAAGGAGCAGTACACATCCCTTCATCCCAGAGGCATTTTCAGTTGATTGGTTAGGAAGAAAAGGATCCCAAGACATGGAGGTTTTAATGTAAGATAAATAATAGCGGAATCAGTAGCAGGGCCCTCCAGTTAGGATCCTCTCCCCTTGGTGCACACCTGGCACCTTACTCTCCCTGCCAAAGAGAAAAGAGAGCAGCGCTGGAGCAGGATGGCTGGCCCCCATCCTCCCCTAGTCCTCACTCTGCCCCTGGAAGGAGCTGCCTGTCTATGCTTGGGTCCCAGTCCCAGTGTGAACTGGGCAAGCTGGAAAGACTGTTTTAGAAAGGGACAGATTATATCTTCAGCTCCTTTAAGTATCAAAAACAACTATGATAATTACTGCTTTTAAAAGTCTCCCTCCCCCCAAAACTGAAACCACTAACCCCAAAGTGTTGTCTCTGATTTTGGGGCAGCTTGGAGTGATTGAGTATATATGTGTTCTCTTAGGCCTGGTATGACATCCCTTTAGCTTCTGGACCTCAGTTTTCACAAATGTTAAAGGAGGGGCTGGAGCAGTGGCTCAGCAGTTTCGTCGCTTGCCTGGCAAGCACGAGGACCCGGGTTCAAACCCCAGCACCATGTACACAACTAAGTGTTGAGCAATGAGGGCCATGTGAAAAACTCAATAAAGTTGTTCCTCTCTTTCTCTGTCTCTCTCACTGTCCCTCTCTCTTTAAAAAACAAAAAAACAAACAAACAAAAAAAAAAAAACAAATGTTAAAGGACCAAGGATTTGCATTCCTGGATACCCTCCTCTTCTCCAGCCTTTCAGGAGGTTTGGATGGTGCTTGGAGTCCTAGGTCTGGCCCTTTGCCCTCCACCTCTATCTGCCCCAGTCCTCTGACTGTCCAGCTGCACTGACCCCATCTGCAATTCTACAGGACATAGGAATGGACTCCAGGGTTTTTTTGTTTGTTTGTATACTGGGGATTGAACCCAGGAGCACTCTGCCACTGAGCCACATCCCTTTTTTTTTTTTTTTTTGAGGTGGGGGTCTCCTGCCTTAGCCTTCCAAGTAGCAGCTGGGTTTACAGGCATGTGCAGCTGCGTCCAGAAAATCCCAGTTAAATGGTGGAAACCTCAGCAGAGGAACCTGTCTCTGGATTCTGGCTGGGGGAGGTTGGTTTTGTATCAGAGGGTACAATTGTGGCCAAGTTTTCCAAATGTTCTTTGAGATCAAAGGTGAGTAAAAAGCTAGAGATCCTAGCACTGATCAAAGGTGAGTAAAAAGCTACAGAGATCCTCGTACTGATCTCTCAGGCTACTCTTTAGTATGGGGGTGGAGGGAGGGATGTGAAAAGCATGGGGGGAGGGGATAGAATTTTATTACTTTTTTATTTTTGTCCTTGGTGATAAGGTGATAAGACTTAAGAAGCACCAGCTCCCAAGCAGACTGGCTTTGAGGGGAATCAGAGCAAGGCAGGTGGTTGTTTCTAGCATATTCTATCATAGTCCAGGATGGTGTCTCTGGACCAAGCCTCTACCCTGGCTCTCCAGTCCTCATGTTGTCCTGGGCCTCCCGTCCTCACCATCACCCTACACAGAGGGACGGTGCAATTCTCTCCCTAGGGAGGTCTGTCCCAGCAGCTGTGTTGGAGCGAGCTTGGATCATCTGGGGAACAGCTTCCAGCGAGAGCCATAAGGGATTCTGTTCAGCCTCAGCCTAAGTAAAATGACTCTCAACCAGAGGAATGTCCTCAGCAGGGGATGTTGTTCTCCAGATCTGGCTGTAGGTTTTCCATAAGGTTTCCGCCTTAGTGGCTTTCTGGGCAGAGGTAGAGGGAAAGGGATTTGAGGCCTGCAAGGGGTAAGGCACAGGGGTTTACTTGAAGAGATGGGGGTGCCTTGCAGGGAACTAAGCAGTCACTGAATCTGTGTGGCCCTATCCCTCTTCCTCATACCTGACCACCTGTCTACCCTTCCGTCCACCCTCCCTCCCATCCCCTTGGTCTCCCTCTCACCCCACACTCTCCCTCCCAACCCCCTCTCTCTTCCTCTCACCCCCCACGCCCTCT
>PVKS010000467.1:0-194842 GCA_004027875.1 Aplodontia rufa
CGGGAAGGGAAGGCAGAGGACAGTTAAAAAGCAACTACAGGAAGACTGGTAGAGTCACTAGAATCTTGCCTAGGGCAACGCTGACAACAATACGCAATAAGCCAGCAGTAAGCGAAGCTAATGGCTGGATGATGTCGCATCAATAGCCTGCCTACCACCATGGGGGAAGAAGTTCCTCTGTGAGGGTTTCTCTCTGCTCTGCCTTATCCTTTCTGCTCAATCAGCACTCAGTCCTGTTATTGGTTCCACAATTTTGAGAATGAAAAAAGAGCCAGTTTTGGGTCAAAAATTGGTAACAGTGTGATGGCAATGTTTCAAAATATAAGAGATAGAAATTACATAAAAGGAGACCTTAATAGAAGTTGGGTAGCAGAAAGGTACAATAACTGAAGTAAAACATTCACCAGAGGATTCCATGATAGGGAATGTGAATAAGGGCCCTCCTACAACAAAGGGAAGGCAAAGAGGCACAATCAGTGTCTCTGTGTGCATGGGCGACTCTGTTGCAACTCTATAGCATAGAATATGTGTTACCACACAGGGGAGACAAAGGGGAACTAACAGGGTACAGATGACAATGTCCTGCTGGGCTTGGGGAATCACCTTTGGATGCAAATCCGCTGAGCCAGTGCTGTCACAAATAAACCTTGCTTCCTGCTCAAAGCCTCAGTGTCCCATCTCTGCAAGAACTCCACACAGTTCAACAAAAGCTTTGAACTGGCATAAGAAAGAATTAACAAACTGAAAAAAAAAAACAGATCAACAGATATTATACAATGCAAAGTACGCAAACAAGAAAGAATGAAGAAAAATGAACACAGCCTGAGACCTGTGGAGCACACCAACATTCGCATGGTGTGACTCTAAGAGGAGAAAGAGTAAGAGGCAGAAAAAAATATTTGAAGACATAATGTTCAATCATTTCCCAAATTTGATGGACATGAACTTATACAATTCAAGATACTCAAAAACTTCAAGTGAGATAAACTCAAGGAGATCCACAGAAAGACACATTATCAAACTGTTGAAAGACAAAGAAAAAAAGTGGAGATTGAAAGCAGAAAAAGGGATTCAATATATACAAGGGGCCGTCAATATAATAACAGAAGATTTCTTAACATAAATCATGAAGGCCAGAAGACTATGGGATAATATATTCAAAGTACTCAAAGAAAGAAGCACATATGGAATATTGTCCAGAATAGACCCTGTATTAGACTGTATCAAGTCTCAATAAATTAAAAGATAGATATCATCCAAACCATCATCTTCTATCACAAGATCATGTTACAAATGGGCATGGTGACACACACCTGTAATCCCAGCTATCTGGGACACTGAGGCAGCCTGGGCAACTTAGTGAAACACAGAATCAAAATAATTTTTTTTTATAAAGGGCTGGGGATGTGGATCAGTGGTACAGCACTTGCCTAACATGTGTGAGTGGCATTTAGTGAAATACAGAATAGTGGGGGCTGGATCGGTGGCTCAGCGCTCAGAGCATTTGCCTGGCATGCATGAGGACCAGGTTCAAACCTCAGCTCAGAGAAACAAAGGCCAGAGGAAAAAATAAGTAAAGCTGATTCTCTTTTTCTCTCTCTCCCTCTTTTCAAAATAAATAAATAAATAAATAAATAAAATTAAAAAATAAAAAAATAGAGAAACAACAGAAAATCAACAAACTCAAAAGCTGATTTTTGAATTTTTTTTTTTAAGAGAGAGGGACATTGAGAGAGAGAAAATCAATTTTGTCTAGTGTTTCATAGGTTTTTGTTGCTCTGATACTTGGTTGCATATGTGGTGCTGGGATATGAACCTGTGTCTTTGTGTATGCTAGGCAAGCGCGGTAACTGCTGAGCCACCGCTCCAGCCCCAAAAGCTGATCCTTGAAAAATCAACATAATTGATTAGCTTAGACTGACCAAGAAAAAGAGGATATCTCAAATTACTAAAATCAGAAATGAAATAAGGAACAATATTACCAACTATACTGAAATAAAAATGAATATAGGGCTGAAGAAACAGCTCAGTGGCAGAGTACTTGTAAGCTTATAGGAGGCCCTGGGTTCAATCCCCAGAACTGCAAAAAACAAACAAAAAAAGATTTTTGAGGAAATATCATATACAACCATATGCCACTAAATAAGATAGGTCAGATGAAATGGATAGATATCTAGAAATACACACAAACTGCCCAAACTGACTGAATAGAAACAAAATCTGAATAAAGAGATTGAATTAGTAATCAGAGTCACCCTCCACACAAAGCTCAGGCCCGATGGCTTCAGAGCTAAATCTTTTTTTTTTTTTTTTTTATAAAGATAGAGGGACAGCGAGAGAGACAGAGAAAGAGAGAAACAACTTTATTTAGTTTTTCACGTGGCCTTTGTTGCTCCAACACTTAGTTGTGTACATGGTGCTGGGGTTTGAACCCGGGTCCTCGTGCTTGCCAGGCAAGCGCCGAAACCGCTGAGCCACCGCTCCAGCCCCAGAGCTAAATCTTACCAAACACTTGAAGAAGGGTTAATATCCACTCTTTATAAATACTTCCAAAAAGAAGAGGAGAATCTTCCTAACTCATTCTATAAGGTCAATATTAGCCTTATGCCAAAATCAGACAAAGACATCATAAGGAAAGACAATTACAGTCTAAGATCTCCTATAAGTACAGCCACAAAATCTTCAGCAAAATGCTTAGCAAACTGTCATAGACCATCTGTACTGCTATAACAAAATACCTAAGACTGGGTAATTAATAAACTACAGAAGTTGATTTCTCCCAGTTCTAGAGGCTAGATGTCCAAGATGAAGGAATCAGCAGGTCTGGGATCTGTTCAATGCTGGGTCTGTTTCCAAAATATGGCCTTGTGGCCCTGTATTCGTCAGAGGGGAAAAATGCTGTGTTCTCACAAGGCCAAAGATGGAGGAGCAGACGGTGAGTCAGTTTCCTCCAGCCCTTCTATTAGGCATCCATGGCGGGATCCTTCATGACTAAATTACTTTCCAAAAGTGATTTTAATACTACCACAATGGGAATTTAAACCATAGCACAAATGCAACACAAAAACCTATAAAAAGAATTAAATGTCACAACCAAGGAACATTTATCCCAGGAATGAAAGGTTTGGTATAACATCTGAATATAAATCAGTGTAAAACACTGTTTCGATGGAATTAAAAACAATTAATGATATGATCATCTGAATAGATGGAAAGCATTTGACAAACTTAAGCCTCTTTTCAGATTTAAAAGAAAAACACACGATGTTAGAGGTTGAGGAAGAAAGAAATGACACTACAGAAGATTTTTAGGGCAGTAAAACTAGTATATATGATACTAAGATGCTGGATACGTGCCATTGTACATTTTCCCAAACCCATTAGATGTACACCACAAGTGTGCTCCTAATGTAAACTATGGCTTTTGGGTAATAATGGCATGTCAATGAAGGTTCATTGATTATAACAAATGTACCATTCTGGTGGGGGTATCCATAATGGGGAGGGTCTGCATGTGTAGGGACATATACTGGAAATCTCTGTATCTTCCTTTCAGTTGCACAGTGAACCTAAAAGTGCTCTGAATAATAAAGTCTATTTAAGAAGAAAAAACATGACAAAACCAAAAAACAAACAAACAAAAAACTCTTAGAAATAGGAAGGGAACTCCTCAATCTGATAAAAATCATCTATGCAAAAACCTATAATTAAAAAAAAAACTGTGCACTTTTTCCTAAAATCAAGAATAAGATAATTATTCCTGTTCTTACCATTTCTATCCAACACTGTACTGGAGGTTGTAACTAGGGCAATTGGGTAAGAAAATTAGATAAGCATTTAGTTAGGAAAGTAAGAAGTAAAACTCTCTCAAACTGCATATGCTATGATGTTGGACACAGAAAATCCTAGGGTGCTCACAAAATCTATTGTAACTGATAAGAAAATTTTAGGGCTGGAGTGGTGGCTCAATGGTAGCTTGCCTGGCATGTGCGAGGCCCTGAGTTCAAACTCCACCACATACACAACTAAGTGTCACAGCAACAAAAACCAGATGAAAACTAAATAAAGTTGATTCTCTCTCTGTCTAAAAAAAATTCAACAAAGTTATAGGATACAAAAAAAGATAAAAATTTTTTAAAAATCTACTGTATTTCTATATATGCAATAAATAATCCAAAAATGAAATTAGGAAAACAGTTCCATTCACAATAGCATCAAAAACAACAAAATACTTTGGAACAGAGTTAACAAAAAAGGTATGAAACTTGTACCCTAAAACCTACAAAATAAAACTGAAAGAAATTTAAGATCTAAATAAATGGAAAGACCTTTGATGTTCAGAGATCAAAAGACTTAATATTATAAAGATAGCAGTATTCCCCAACCCCATCTACAGAGTAACACAATTCCTATCAGGATTTCAGCTGACTTCTGTGTAGAAACTGGCAAGCTTATTCTAAAATTCACACGGAAACTCAAGGACTCAGAATAGCCAAAAATCTAGTAAAGAATAAGGTCAGAGGTCTCACGTCCTAATTTCAAAACTTACTACAGAGCAACAATGGACTAGGGAAGTAATTCAGAAGTAGAGGGCTTGCCCAGCAGGTGCAAGGTCCTGTGTTCAACCCCCAGTACAGAAAAAAGTAGAAAGGAAAAAAAAAGTAATTTCAGAGAAACAGTAATCAATAGTGTGGTTTTGGCATAGGAATAGACCAGTGCAATAAAAATGAAATCCAGAGCAAGTGTGGTGGCACATGCCTGCAATAACAGACTTGGGAGGCTTCGGTAGGAGGATCACAGGTTCAGTGCCAGCCATTGATAATTCAGTGAGACCCTAAAATAAAAATAAAAAGATCTGAGGATGTAGTGCAGTAGAAAAGTGCCCCTGGATTAAATCTCCAGTGCACACATGCACAAAGAGAGAGAAAGAAGGAAAGTGAGCTCAAGGAAATGTTAATTAAAATTATAATGAAATACCACTTTCCACCCACTAGAAGGGCAATAATGAGAAAGTCAGATTATAACAACCTTTGTCAAAGATGTACAGAAAAACAGAATCTTTGTACATTGTTGATCAGAATATAAAAACATGTAGTTACAATGAATAATAGTCTGAAAGTTCCTCAAAAAGTTTAACATGTTACCATGCAACTCAACAAATGTATTTACAGAAAAAAAAATGTTCACAGCAGTATTATTCCCAAGAGCCAAAAGGTGGAAACAATTCAAATGTCCATCAACTGATGAATGGATAAACAAAAACGTCTAAAAGAATACAGTACTGAAACATGCTATAACAAATGAACCATGAAAATATTACAGTAAGTGAAAAAGCTAATCACAAAAGATCCGATATCATATGCTTCCATTTATATGAAATGTCTGATTATAGACAAATCCATAAAGACAGTCAGAAGATTGATGGTTGATAGGCACTTGGGAAAGAGGATGAGGAGAGTAACCACTTAAGGAATGCAGGGTTTACTTTTGGGGCGATGAAAATGTTTTGGAAAGAGATAATGGTATACTATAGTTAATATGCTAAAATTACTGAATTGTACACATTAAATAGTTCAAATGGTGAATTTTATGTTATGTTATTTTATTACAATAATTTAAAAAAAGATAATGGGGACTGGAGCAGTGGCTAAGTTATTACAGGACTTGCCTGGCATGAGCAAGGATCCAGGTTCAAACCCCAGCACCATGTACACAGCGAGGTGTTGGAGCAATGAAAGCCACATGAAAAACTGAATAAAAATGATTCTCTCTCTATCTCTTTCTCTTAAAAAAAAAGATAATTGCAGATGATAATGATGATGCAGACAAACAACATAACAGAAGGAATCCACATGTGCCATTTGAGTGGCAAACTGGATGATGGGGAGTTTAAGGAAGAGCTCTTATTCACACAAAGAAAACTACTTGAAAAAGAAGAATGAAGGAATTTACTTCTTATCCATGAAAATAAATCTAAAAGGGAGAAAAAAGGGGAATATTCTTTCAGATAAAGAATGAGTTTCCCAGGGCTGGAGTGGTGGCTCAGCAGTTACAGGGCTTGCCCAGCATGTGTGAGTACGCGAGTTCAAACCCCAGCACCATGTACACAACGAAGTCTTGGAGCAACGAAGCCCACATGAAAAACTAAATAAAAACTGATTCTCCCTTTCGCTCTCACTGTCCCTTTCCCTTTAAAAAAAAAAAAAAAAGAATGACTTTTCTGCTGACCGGAAGAAAGCATGTCTTCCCTCACCCCTTCCTGGGCTGATGGCTGTGAGCGGAGGTTTGTGGTCGCTCCTCTTCTCTTGCCTCTGCTGTTGAGAAGCCAATGTCAGCTCCTTTTTTGCTAGCAGCCTGCCGGATGGGTAAAACAGGCCGACAGTCTGTGTGCCCATCTCCTTCTTTATCCCAGCATCAGATCTGGGCAAAGGAACATTTAGGGGCTGCCAGGCAGACTGGTGCTATGAGCAAGAGAGAAAATGTAAAAATTAGAATATAATTTAATCTCCCATATCCATTTTACTTATAGAAAACAATTCTAATCCAAATGAAAAATTATCCCCACAAAACTCTTCTTTGAACTACAGGGGGTTTTCCAGCCCTTGCCACATCTTCCTTGCTTCAGTCTTTCCTAGCAACTCCCAGCTTGGTCCATGAAAGCATCTCCATCCCCTTGACCATTTGCTGTCTCAAATTCGGGAAATTAAAGGAAATTTCCTGCTTTGCTAAATGCATGGTATCTATCTGGCTATCCTCTTAGCTCTACAAGTCAATGGAACATAGACTTCAATACTCTATACTCCACACTCAACTACTGGACACCAAAATTTTTTCTGATGCACTTCCTGTATCTGGACTTGGGCACCTGAGATTATTATATAGGTTTTATATTGTAGAATGTGCAACCTATACAACACCGTATAGGTAGATGACACAAATATTTATTATGATAATTTTTCTGGTAAAGAGAGGGAAGAAAATGCCTAATAAAATTTGTATATTACAGTCAATTTCAACAGCTTGCAGTCAAATGTCTTTAGAAAGGAATATCCATTTCATTTACACAAAGGTGTCATATGGGCTAGGGGGTTGTCCCACGATCTTTTTATCTTTCAATCTGGCTTTAAAAGGTCATAAACACCTTAAAACTATATGCAACATGTACATTCTCTCTAATAACATCAGAAACCTGGACAGTCTTCTTCTAGCTTAAAGAAATTCATAAAAGCTAACAGAAGACCAGCTGTTAAATCTTAATTGTTTCTGAAAATAATCATGTGGGATTTTTTTTTCAAACTATGCCCAGATGTTATAAATGGCAAAACAATCTTATACACTTGATGTAAATTTTCTAAACAGAGTAAGGGATAAGGTTCTCAGTATACTACCAGAAAAATTCAAGAGAAGTACATTCTACCCATGTATTTGAAATGTACTTCTCCCTAGTGGCATTATGCCCACTGCCTTGAAAATGCTATTAGACCTTAATATACATTGGACAAATGCATATTTTGATCTTTGATTTTTAAAGAAATTATCTGAGTGTTTAAATTCTAGATGATTACGTTTATTTACAAATCTATTTGAAAGTTCATGTAAGGGTTTAATACTGGCTTGCTTCCTGGGTTGATTCATAGGGTGAGCACACAAATTCAGAGTTACATCCTCTTGCTAGCACCAGTTCTTACTACAATAAAGGCCTCACCTCAGAAAAAGAGTGAGGTTCTCCAGCAACTATTGCCAGACTGCTGTCCCAGCTGAATCTGGCCATGGACTTCACATAATCTCCACAGGAGCCACAGAATCGGGCAGACAGGTGATTGCTGGCCCCACATTTAGGGCAAACAGAGTGGCTAGCAGGAATTTTAAGCTGGGGATAGAAAGTATGTTTATGACATTAGACTTATAATTTATTTCATATCATAAATCTTTAGCCACCAAAATAACATATGTACATACTCTCTGACTCAGCAAATCTACCTTTTAGAATTTATCTACAGATGAACAAATATTCAAAGAAAAATACTCCAGACCATCTCCTGCTTCACTGTAGTTTTAAAAGATATAACTGGGGGCTAGAGTGGTGGATCTGCGGTTTCAGCACTTGCCTGGCATGTGCAAAGACACAGATTCGAACTCCAACACCACATACACAACAAAGTGTTGGAGCAACGAAAGCCACATGAAAAGCTAAGTAAAATTGATTCTTTCTTTCTCTCTCTCTCTCTCTCACTGTCCTTCTCTCTAAAAAACAGAAAAGAAATAACCAAAGTATTCAGCAATAGAGGATGGCCTAAAAATATCACAGTAAGTACAGACAGACATAGAATTTTATGAAGCTACTGGAAAGAATGAAGAAGTTGTCAATAAGATCCATTGCTAGGTTGAAAGAAATGGATCAGTGTTCATAGTAAGCACTGACTAGTTGAAAGAATATCTCAGAAACCGGTTAACAACAATTCTTCTAGGGAGAAAAGATGCGGGACTAAGATGAGAAGGGAGCTAAACCCTTCAGTCCAAAACTTTTTATTATTTGCATGCAATATTTAAATTGATACATAAATAATTTTGATGTTTTGTTTTAAAGATAGGCAAGCACAATTCATTAAAGAGCTGTCAATGGTCAATAAATGAGTGAGAAAGGTTTAACCTCAAAGAAATGCAAATAAAAACGGCAATGAGAGACAATTCTCATTATAAGACAATCTTTTAGTTCTATCTCCAACTTTTTTATCCCTATCTCAATACAAGAGAATCTCTTATCTCCAAATTTTTATGTACTGAAATCAAAAGAAGTGACTTCTGTGAAATTGTGGGAGAAGAGCCTGATTCTTCATAGGCTGGTAGAGGGATGCTTAGATCAGAGAAACTCAGTTTTAAAATACCCATTGTGGGGGCTGGGGTAGTGGCTCAGCACTTATGGCGCTTGCCTGGCATGTGCGAGGACCCAGGTTCAAACCCCAGGAACACGTACTCAACAGAGTGTCAGAGCAACGAAAACTAAATAAAATTGATTCTCTCTTTCTCTTTCTCTCTCACACTCTCTCTCTTAAAAAAAAAAAATACCCACTGTGGCTCCACACCAGTCACAGAAGGATGCCTCGCAGAGGTTCCGGCGACCACAGGAGCAGGAAATGGTGTCTCCTTTCTGGGTTGGAAGAGGAGGGGCTTTATCTCCATTGCACATTGACTGGTGAAAAAATTTATAGGCAGGTTCAATACTAGATTCTTCAGTTCCCACTCCCAATCCAAAAAAAGAAAAAAGACTAAATCTCCCAAACAATGCAAACCCTGCAAATATACCATTTTCAATCCCAAAGAGTAAAACTATGTTGCACTACACCAAGTAATAAATGAGCTCAAAGAGCACACATTCCTTCATGAAACTGGTAGCTCCCACAACTTGATGCCCAGTAGCTTTAATATCAAAGGCAGCAAGCCTAATGTTGATATAATAAAACATCATTAATGAAGAGAGCATATATGGAGAACTGAGCTAGCTAAGGTGTCATGATCAAGGTTTATGTTCTATCCTTTGGGCTTCTGGTTTCCATAAGGAAATATAGATTTATTTTCCACACCTGATGCATGAAAAGAATTATTTTATTTTGGAGAAGGACACAGAATGGTTTCATGAGAATTTCCAAGAATCTTTTAGGTAAACCTAGATTGGAATCTTTGTTCCTGCTACTTATTCACTATTGCTGTGTAAAAGATTTTCTCACTTCCCCAATTGTGATGATAGTAACAGTGACCCCTAGCTACCTGATAACCTACTATGTGTGGACACTGTTCTGAGTACTGCCCACACAACAATGAGTGAGGTGTCATCACCATACCAATTTTACAGAGGTGGGAAACTGGGGTAGAAAGAGGGTAATATCCAAGATTTGAACTAGGCCATCTGACTCCAAAACCTGACTTATCTAGGACTCTATCCAGCCTCATCAATACCACAGCTTCCTCAAAGGTCTGTAGAGAATTTCAGACAATTAATGGCAAATAAGTATGTGGGAATGCTTAGCACAGGGTCAGCTTCCTTTCTTCTCATCTTGCTTGCCACTAGAGCCTGATTCCTTTAAGAGAACGGACCATAATTTCACATTTTCCCCCCACTAGCATAATACCTGATACATTGGCACCTGGAAGTTATTCAAATAGCAAATAGATGTACTGCCACATAGTCCACATATGTACTAGGAATGTGCATACGAAGGAACACATTTTCTAAAGACATTTTTTTTCCTTAAAGCAACCCATTTCAGTTAACTTTATTTGCTCAGCTATATCCTGTTTTGCTTCAGGGCACTCTTACTCTAAAACAGAAACCTTTCCAGAGAAAGACCACATCAGCCCCTAACATCCAGAGACCTGACCCTCATTTCTGTGCAATTAGAGAGACATTTTCAGGTAAATCAAAGGAAAAATTCCTTGCAAACTTTCACTTCAGACCTTTCATTTCAATCATCTTGGTGTTAAAGTTTTGATATGCAAATATTGCCAACCTGGGTTTCAAAACACAAAACCTTCAGACCTTTCATTGAAGTGCATCTACTGTTTGAGTGGATTTTTATATAACATTGCTTTAAAAAAAAAAAAAAAGAAAAGTTATCTTACCCCATCGTATTAATGCTGCTGAACAAAGAAAAGACATAAAGCTATCAGATTGAACATGCATTGTTACTTCTATGGCACTGCAAAACTCATATTCTGACACCTACGTTCCAATAAACCACTCAGATAGAAACACAATTTTTTAAACAAATTCAATTCAGGGATCATCCATGAAACAATTTTGCTGATATATAAAACCCAGAAATAATCACATCACTGACATTTAATAAAATAACTTTACTATTTATATAAGAAGTCCGGAAGACCTGACTTAGAAAATAAAACTTTTGGGGCTGGAGTGGTGGCTCAGTGGTATTGCGCTTGCTTGGCATGCACGGGAATGCGAGTTTGAACCCCAGCACCACATACACAATGAAGTGTTGGAGCAATGAAGGCCACATGAAAAACTAAATAAAATTGATTCTCTCTCTCTCTTTAAAAAAAAAGAAAATAAAAGTTTTGACTGGCAATCTATTTAAATCTATGAGCAAGATCATTCCAAGGACAATTCCACAAGTGCCACTGTTTTCTATTTTCTTTCTTTTTTTTTTTTTAAGAGAATCAATTTTAGTTTTACATCTGGTCTTTATTTCTCTGACATTCAGTTGTGTACGCAGTGTTGAGTTCGAACCTGGGTTCTCACACATGCCAGGCAAGCACTCCAACAGCTGAGCCACCACTCTGACCCTGTTTTCTATTTTTATGCTTTCCCAACCTCGTTATTATTCTCTCTAGTGCTTTGGAAAATTATATGGTATAAATTCATGATGGGAGAATGATAGAAAGTCTGAAACCACATTACCAGGCAACTATCAACAAAAGGTTATCCTAAAATCACATGAGATTTGATTGGGGAAAGTGTGTTTTCCAATAAATAGAATCCACCAGTTCATTAGTATGTTTCCACCCTCAGTTTTTCAAAAGTAACAGAAATAACCCCCCCCCCGCTTTTTTTTTTTTGAGAGAAAGAAAGGGGGCTGGAGTGGTGGCTCAGTGGTTATGGCGCTTGCCCGGCATGCGCAAGTTCAAAAAAACACAGGTTCAAACCCCAGCACCCTTGTACACAACTAAGTGTCAGAGCAACGAAAGCCATGTGAAAAACTCAATAAAAATTGATTCTCTCTCTCTCTCTTTAAAAAAAAGAGAGAAAGAAAGGGGGAGAGTAAGAGAGAAAGAGAGATTCAGTTTTTTTTATTTTTTCATCTGTTTTTTATTTTTCTGACAGTTGTGTACATGGTGCTGGTGCTGGGGTTCGAATCCATGTCCTTACACATGCTAGGCAAGTGTTGTTAACTGCTGAGCCACCGCTCCAGCCCAGAAATAATCTTTTTTCAAGTACATAGAGATTTTTTTCCTTCTGCTAATGGAATAAGATCACTGTAAAACCTGCTTATACTACAGGAAGACACTGGGGAAGGAAAAGAAGCAGGTAGACGTTTATAGCAAATACAAACAGTAGGAGGTGGGGAGTTATTCAAAGTCAGTTCCCACCCTCATGACTTTAGCCTAAGACTGAGGGCAGTCTACACAGTGCATATGAACTGCAGGACAAAGGGCAGTATTTCTAGCCAGGAGAATGAGAAAACTGAAGTACTGTTCCCTGCCCCCACTTCTCATGTACTTTTTAAAAGCAGAAATCATAACATTCCCATAGAATTTATAATGATATAAGCATGGCACACACACACACACATATGTATATATGTTATATATAACATATCTACTACATATACAATATATCATAATATATCATAAAGAGAGGAGAAGGAAATGAACCTATATGATATAGAAATCTTGCAACTATATTTATGTGCCTAACCAAATACATGATTGAAAACTGGGTCAGGAACATGGGAGCATTTTTTAATTCTTTAATTTTTAATTGAAAGTAAAAATTATATTCATTTATGGTATATGACATGATACACCTTGATACATCAATTGTGGAAGGGTTAAATCAAGCCACTTAATATACATTACCTCACATATTTTTTAAAAATTTTGTAAATACACTTACAATTTAGTTTCTTAGCAAGTTTCAAATATACAATATATTGTTACCAACTATTGTTACCAATGATTACAATAGATCGCTTGAATTTATTCTTCCCAACTAAAATTCTGGGTCCTTTGACCAACATCTCCCCAACCCCAGCACCTCCCAGCCTCTGGTAACCATTTTACTCTTGTTTCTATGAGCTTGATATTTTTACACTCCATGTCTGAGATCATTTAGTATGTGTCTTTCTGTGCCTGGATTATTTCACCCAACACAATGCCCTTCATGTTTATCTATGGCTGTTGCAGATGACAGGATTTCCTTCTTGTTCTAAGACTGAATAGTATGCCATTGTGTATATATATATATATCACATTTTCTTTACCTGTCCATCTGCTAATAGTCACAGGTTGAGTTCATGTCTTGACTACTGTGCATAATGCTGCAATGAACCCAAGAGTGCAGATATCTTTGTGACATGCTGACTTCAATTCCAGCAGTGGGATTGCTGGATCATATGGTAGTTTTATTAATTTTTTGAGAACCAACCACACTGTTTTCCATAATGGCTATTCAACTTTACATTTATATCAATGGTGTGCAAGGTTTCCATTTTCTCCTTAACCTTGTGAATACTTGCTTTTTTTTTTGTAATAGCTTTTCCAACAGGCATGAAGTGATATCTCATGGTGGTTTAACTCATGTTTCTCTGATGATTAGTGATGCTGAACCTTTTTTTTTTCCATATGCCCTGTTGGTCATTTGTTTTTTTATCATGAGTTGAATTCCTTACATATTTGGGATATTAATCCCTTATTGAATTATGGTTTGCAAATATTTTTTCCCATTTGGTAGGCTGTCTCTTCCTTCGAGGTAATCTCATTTATCTGTTTTCACTTTTTTTGCCTCTGCTTTTGGAGTAATTAAAAAAAAAAAAAAAATATATATATATATAAATTACCTGGACCAATGTCCTAAAGCTTTCTCTTTATGTTTTCATCTAAGTTTTTCAGTTTGAAATTTTTTGCTAAAGGCTTTAACCAACTTTGAGCTGATTGCTATATATAGTGTGAGATAAGGGTCCTAGCTTCATTCTTCTGCATGTGGCTATCCAGTTTTTCTGACACTGCTTATTGAAGAGATTGCCTTTTACTCAATGTGTGTTCTTAGCACCTTTGTTGAAAATCAATTGGTGGTAAATATATCAATTTATTTCTGCACTTTCTTTTCTGTTCCATTGATCAACATGTCTGTTTTTATGCTAGTAATATGCTGTTTTAACTTACCATAGAGGTTTGCAGTAAATCATGCTTTTATCTTTTTGTTCAAGGTTGCTTTGGCTATTCTGGGTCTTCTGTGATTCCACATGAATTTTAGGATTGTTTTGTCTATTCCTGTGATAAATTTCATTGGAATTTTGATAGATAGTGTACTGAATATGTACACTGATTTGGGTAGTATGAACATTTTTTCATATTTTTATTGATGCATTATAGTTGTACATAATGGTAGGATTCTGTTACATATTTGTATATGCACACGATATCAAACATATTTGGACAATATATTCCCCCGGCATTTCCCCTTTATCTCACCTTTTCTCCTCCTGGTCTATTTCCTCTACTGATTTCCTTCAATTTTCATGATATCTCCCTCCAAGCTTTCCTTTCCTTCTCCTCTCTAACTTCCACATATGATCCCTGACTTTCTGACTTTGGCTTATTTTGCTTAACATAATGTGTTCAAGTTCCATTCATTTTCCTGTAAATGATATAATTTCATTCTTCTTTATGGCTTAATAAAACTTCACTGTATATTTATACTATTTTTTCTTTATTCATTCGTCCATTGACAACCACCTAAGCAGGTTCCATAGTTTGGCTATTGTGAATTGTGCTGCTATAAACATGGGTATGCATGTATCTCTATAGTATGCTGACTTTAATTCTTTAGTATAAACACTGAAGAGTGGTATAATTAATCATATGGTGGTTCCATTCCTAATGTTTTGAAGAACCTCTATGCAGATTTCCATAGTAGTACTAATTTACAATTCTACCAACAACATAAAGAAGTGTTCCTTTTTCTCCATATCATCTCCAGGATTTATTATTGTTTATATTATTGATGGCCACCATTCTATTGGGGTGAGATGAAATGTCAGTGTAGTTTTGATTTGCATTTCCCTAATTGCTAATGATATTGAACTTTTTTCCATATATTTATTGGCTATTTGCATTTCTTCATTTGAGATGTGTCTGTTTAGTTCATTTGCCCATTTATCTTCTAAATTATTTGGTTTCTGGTGTCAAGTTTTTTTTTTGTTTGTTTTTAGTTTTTTAAATATTCTGGATATTAATCCTTTGTCAGAAAAGTAGCTGTACAGATTTTCTCCCATTCTGTAGGTTCTCTGTTCACATTGTTTCCTTTGCTGTGCAGAATCTTTTAGATTTGATGCCATCCCATTTATTTATTTATCTTGACATTATTTCCTGAGTTTCAGGGGTCCTATTGAGAAAGTCATTGCTGTTACACCTATATGTTGGAGTGCTGACTCTACATTTTCTTCTAGGAGTTGCAGTGTTTGGTTTAATTCCTTAATCTTAGACCCATTTTGAGTTGACTTTTGTGTAGAGTGAGAGTTAAGAATCTAGTCTCATTCTTCTCAAAATAGATAACCAATTCTCCCAGCACTATTTTGTTAAAAAGGCAGTCTTTTCTCCAATGTATGTTTCTGACACTTTGTCAAGGATTATATGACTATATCTGTTTGGGTTTATTTGTCTGGTTTTATGCTAGTAGCATGCACTTTTTATTACTATAGCTCTGCATGGCTTTTGGCTTAGAATTATTTTGGCTACTGTGGGCCTTTTTTATTTTTTGTTTCCAAATGAATTTTAGGATTTTTTTTTCTAATTCTGTGAAGAATGTTATTGGTATTTTGATGGAGATTGCACTGAATCTTTTGCTTTTGGTAGTATGGCCATTTTAACAATATAAATTCTGCCTATGTGTGAACATGGGAGGTCTTTTCATCTTCTTGTGTCTTCTTCAACTTTTTTTGGTGTTCTATAGTTTTTTTTTTTTAAAGAGAGACAGTGAGAGAGAGAGAGAGGGAGAGAGAAGGAGAGAGAAAGAAAGAGAGAGAGAGAGAGAGAAAGAGAATCAATTTTATTTAGTTTTTCATGTGGCTTCCGTTGCTCTGAGACCGCATTGTGTACATGGTGTTGGGGTCTGAACGTACTTGCATGCCAGGCAAGCACCGCAACCACTGAGTCACTGCTCCAGCCCCTATAGTTTTTCACTGTGGAGAGTTTTCACTCCCTCAGTTAGATTTGTTCTTAGGATTTTTTTTTTTTTAGGTTATTGTGAATGGGTTTGTTTTCCTGATTTCTTTCTCAGCAGATTCATTATTGGTGCAGAGGAAAACTATTGCTTTTGTGTGTAGATTTTATAACCTGCTACTTGCTCAATTTGTTTATTAGCTCCAGTAAGCAGTCTTCTGGTGGAGCTTTTGGGATCTTCTAAGTATAGGATCACACCATCTACAAACAGTGATAATTTTGACTTCTTCCTTTTATATTTTTATCCCTTTTATTTTCTTCTCTTTCTTAACTGCTCTGGCTAGAATTTCTGGTACTATATTGAATAGGAGAAGTAAGAGTGGATAATCTTGTCTTGTTCCAGATTTTAAAGGAAATCCTTTCAGTTTTTACCCATTCACTGTGGTGTTGGCTTTGGGTTTGTCATGTATAGCCTTTATGATGTTGTGGTAAGGTCCTTCTATCCCTAGTTTCTTCAGTGTTCTTATCATGAATGGATGCTGAATTTTCTTTGCATCTGTTGAGATATGTTTTTGTTCTTAATTCTACTTATTTGGTGAATTAAATTTATTGATGTGCATATGTTAAATCATCCCTGGGATACAACCAAGTTGGTCATGAGGTATGTTGTTTAATACAGTTTGCTAATTTTTTTTTTTTAAAGAGGGAGGGACAGTGAGAGAGAAAGAGAGAATCAATTTTTATTTAGTTTTTCATCTGGCCCTCATCACTCCAACACCTCATTGTGTATGCGGTGCTAAGATTTGAATTCACATCCTTGTGCTTGCCAGGCAAGCACCCTAACCACTGAGCCACCACTCTAGCCCCCAATTTGCTAATATTTTATTAAGGATTATTGCATCTAAGTTCATCAGGGATATTGGTATCTGTAGTTTTCTTTCTTTGATGTTTCCAGTGATAAATAGCTTCATTGAATGAATCTGGAAGTGATTCACCCCTTTCTGTTTCATGGAAAAAATTTGAGGAGCACTGGCATTAGTTCTTATTTAAAGGTGCAGTAGAATTCAGCTTAGAATCCATCTGGTTCCAGGCATTTCTTTGTTGGAAGACTTTTTATTACTGGTTCTATCTCACTGATCTTTTTAGGTTTTCTTTTTCTTTTTTTAACAGAGAGAGTGTTTTATTTTTTTCATCTGGTTTTTGTTTTCTCCTCCACTTAGTTGTGTATGTGGTGCTGGGGATTGAACCTGGATCCTTCATGTGCTCTACCCCTGAGCCACCTCTCTAGGCCTGTTCACATTTTCTATGTCCTCTTGATTCAATTTTTTTTTTTTTTTGCATGGTTATAAGGGATTGAATCAGGGGTGCTTAAGCACTAAGCTGGGTTCCAGGCCATTTTTCATTTTTTATTTTGAGACAGGGTCTCACTAAGTTGCTTAGGGCCTAGCTAAGTTGCTGAGGCTGGCTTTGAACTTGTGATCTTCTTGTGTCAGCCTCCCAAGCCACTGGGGATTAGAGGTGTGCAACACTACACCCGGCCTCTTGAGGGAATTTGGGTAGAAATGAGTGCATTTCTTCTAGTTTTTCCATTTATTGGAGTATAAGTTTTCAAAATACTCCTTAATGATACTCTGAATTTCTGGGATGTCCATAGTAATTTCTCCTTTTTTCTCTCTAATTTTATTAGTCCTGGACTTTTTCTTTTGGTTAGTTTGACTAAGGCCTTACCAATATCACTTATCTTTTCTTTCTTTCTCTCTCTCTTTCTTTCTTTCTGAGAGAGGGACAGTGAAAGAGAATCAATTTTATTTAGTTTTTCATTTGGCTTTCCTTGCTCAGACACAGTTGTGTACATGGTGCTGGGCTTCAGACCCGTGTCCTCGTGCATGCCAGTCAAGCGCCATAATCATAGAGCCACTGCTCCAGCCCCATCATTTATCTTTTCAAAAAACCAATTCTTTGTTTCATTGATCCTTTGCATTTTTAAAAACAATCTCTATGTTATTGATTTTGGTTCTGATCTTAATCATTTCTTTCCTTCTACTGGCTTTGGAACTGGAATTGGTTCTTGTTTTTCAAGGGCCTCGAGGTCCATCTTTAGGTTGTTTATTTGGGGATCTTCTTTTATGGAATCTTCTTTCTTTCTTTCTTCTTTTTGTACTAGGGCACTTTACCACTGAGCCACATCCCCCCACCATTTTTTAAGAGAGAGAGAGGGATAGTGACAGAGAAATAGAGAATCAATTTCTATTTTAGTTTTTCATCCGGTTTTTGTTGCTCGAACACTTAGTTGTGTACATGGTGCTAGGGATTGAACCCAAGTCCTTGTACATGCCAGGCAAGTGCTGTAACCGCTGGGCCACCACTCCAGCACTCTCCCACCTTTTCTGGAGACAGGGTCTTGTTAAGTTGCTTAGGGTCTCACTAAGTTGGTAAGGCTGGATTTGAACTTGTAATCTTCCTGCCTCAGGGATTACAGAAGTGTGCCACCATTTCTAGCTTTTGTTTTCTTATGTAGGCAATTATACCTATAAACTCTTCTCTTAGAACTGCCTTCAGAGTGTCTGAGAGGTTCTGGTATGTTGCATCACTATTCTTATTTGAGAATTTTTAAATGTTCCCTTAGATTTCTTCTATCTTCCATTCATCATCAAAAGCATATCATTCAATCACCATGTGCTTACATGATTTCTGTACAGGGTTTTTTAGTATTTATTTCTAATTTCATTCCATTATGATCAGATAATATGCAAGGCATTATATCTTTTTTTGTATTTGCTAAGAGTTGTTTGTGGCCTAAAATATGGTCTATTTTAGAGAAAGTTCCATAAGCAGCTGAGAAAAAGTGTATTCAGCCATTTTTGCAAGAAATATTTATAAAGTCTATAAATCCATTTGGTGTATATTATGTTTTAAGTCTGAAGAGTCTTTATTCATATTGATGTCTGGATGACCTAACCATTAGTGAAAGAGGTGTGTTGAAATCACCTGCTATTATTGTATTTCGTGGGGTCTGAGCCTTTAATTCAAGTAATGTTTCTTTTATGTAATTAGTGCACCAGTATTTTAGGGCATGAATATTCACTATTGTTATATATTCTTGTTGGATTTTTCACTTTATCAGCATAAAGTGACCTTCTTTGTCTCTTCTGATCAATTTTGGTTTGAAGTCAGCTTTGTTGAATATGAAAATTGCTACTCCTGCTTGTTTGGGGGCCCTGTTGGCATGGGTATACTGATTTCCATCCTTTAATTTCAGTTTGTTGGCTGTCTTTGCCTATAACGTAACAAACAACATATAGTTGGGTCTAGTTCTTAAATCCATTCTGCCAGCCTATATCTTTTAATTGGAGAGTTTACTCCATTTACATTCAACGCTATTATAGAGAGATGTTTGTTAATTTCTGTCATTTTATTTATTTATTTTTAAGAGAGAGAGGGATTGTGAGAGGGAGAGAAAAATAATCAATTTTATTTCGTTTTTCATTTGACTTTCATTGCTCTGACACTTCGTTGTGTACATGGTGCTGGGGTTCAAATGCACATCCTCATGCATGCAGGCAAGCACTGTAACCACTGAGCCACTGCTCCAGCGCCTTGATTTTATTTCTAACATTTGTTTTGGTCCTGTTTTTCATTTTCTTAGCTGCTCTTCAAATGAGATTTGTCAATTTGTCAGCTCTTCAGTTTGCTTTTGAATTCTTCTGTATGATCTTGTCTGTAATACTAACTTAGTAGTCATAAATTCTTTTAGTTTCTGCTTATCTTGGAAGGTTTTTATTTCTTCTTCAATTCTGAAGGACAGTTTTCCTGGAGATATCCATCTTGATTGACAGTTATTTTCTTTCAAGAGTTGAAACACATCATTCCAAGTCATCCTGGATTTCAGTATTTGCTCTAAATGTGACCTAACATTTTTCTCTTCTTTTTAAATTAAATTAAATTTTATTTTACATTTTTCTCTTGAGGCTTTTAAAATTCTATCCTTGTTCTGTATGTTAGGCATTTTAATTATAATGTGACAATTAAATAATTTTTCATTAATTTTTTTGACCTTGCTATTTGGGGTTCTGAATGCATCCTGTATCTGGATGTTTATCTCATTATCAAGGTTTGGGAATTTTTGTTATTATTTCCTTGAACAGGTTATCCATGCTACTCCAGTGGTTCTTAAATTTGGTTTCTTAATGTTGTCCCAGAGTTTTTATATATTCTGATCATGGTCACTTATTTTCTTTTCTTTAATGCTATCTGAATATTCAAGGCAAGCCACTTTGTCTTTCAGCTTTGAGATTCTGTCTTCAGCATGGTCTACTATTAGAGAGACTTTCAGTTATACATTTGATTTATTGTGTTTTTAATTTGCAAGATTTCTACTTGGTTCTCTTTCAATATCTCTATCTTCTTATTTTTCACTCATATCCTGTACTGACTTCCTTAATTCACTAAGTTGCATTTCTATATTTTCTTGGAATTCATTAATCATTCTTATAATCATTGTTTTGAATTATTTATCTTATACGTCTTTCATTTCAATATCTTTGGCGTCAACTTGTGGTGAATTATGAACTTTAGGAAACATTGTATTATTTTGCTTTTTCATATTTCTTTTATTCCTATTTTGGATTTTATGCAACTGTTGGAATGGATTTCAAAACACTGTTACGTGTGGGCCATTTTAGGGCACAACCTTCTTTTGCAAAGTGTCCTAGAGTGATTTGATTTAGATTTCGACTGCCTAGTTGTATTATCCATAGCTTATGTTAATTTTAAGAGTGGATGCCAATGAGTGGGATCTAAATGCTCCCCCCATCCACAGTTATTCCTTTTTCAGGCCTGGTTGTTAGTTTGGAGGGGTTGTCTCTTTTATTCTTTGTATTAAAATATCACTGAAGCATGATATGGTAATTTGTATGTAAACAAGGTACACTGTCTCTTGGCTGGGTTAAGACTCTAGGTATGAACTTGTAGCATCCTTGTAGATCCCCAGCCTTTCCATGAGGTAATGGGTTCCCACTGCTTGGATCCCAAGCTACAAAGCAAATGGAAATGCAGTCTTCCCCTATTTGCCATTTGGATTTTTTTTTTTTTATAATGGGGATTGAATCCAGGTGTACTTAACCACTGAGCCACATCCTCTGCCCTTTTTATTTTTATTTTGAGTCAGGATCACACTAAGTTGTTTAGGACCTTGCTAGATTGCTGAGGCTGGCCTCAAACTTGTGACTGACTGTCTTGCCTTAGCCTCCCAAGTTGCTGGGATTACAGGTGTGTGCTACCACGCCTGAAGTCATCTCAAACCTTTAGTATGAACATTTTAACAATTTTAATTCTTCCAATCCATGAACATAGGATATATTTCCATTTATTTGTGCTATCTCCAAATCGTTTCATCAATGTTTTATAGTTTTCAATGTACACGTCCTTTACTTCCCATAGTTGAAGGTTTAATAATCTTTTTCAGTATTTGCTAGAAGAACCAGACAAAAGTATAAAAACAACATAAAATATGTACCATATTCCACTTATAGATAACTCATAACACACATTATTTTGGAGTGCACCATATATGTTTTCCAAGTTAGATCATATGCTGGACATAAAATGAATTCCATTATTTAAAAAAACTGAAATCATATAGAGTGTCTTTTACCATAATGGAACTAAATTTTACATCAATAACAGTACGATAATTAGGACAAGTTCATTTGAGAAATAACCACCTTATCAATAAGTCACAGGTCAAAGAAGGAATCACACAGAAATTAGAAAATGTTCTGAACTAAATTATTATGAAAGTACTTTATGGATGCTAAAAAAAGCTCTTAGAAATTTATAGTTTGTGTTTGAAAAGAGAAAAAATATGGAATTAATCATCTGAGTTCTCACCTTAAGAAATGCGAAAAATAAGATCCAATTAATCCCAAGAAAAGGAAAAGATAAAAAATAAAATAGAAAAATAGAATATGAGAGAGAGAGAGAAGAGAGAGAGAAAGAGAGAGCGCAAATGAATATGAGACTCAATGAACCAGAAACTGGTTATTAGGAAAAAAATCAACAAAATGTACAAGTCTCTAGCCCAGCAGACAGAGGAATAATAAGAGAGAAAGAACAAACACACACATTATATATTACAAATATCAGACATGAAAGATCCTGTACACATTAAAATTGTAAAAAGAATATCATGAAATAAATCCGTGATTAATACCAAGTGTTGGTAATGATGCAGAGAAATTGCAACCTTTATATATTGCTTATAGGAATGTAAAGTGGCACAGTCATCTTGGATAACAGTATGAAACAGTGTTTTATAAAATTAAATGGGAACTTAGGACCCAGCAGTCCTAATTCATAGGTATTTGTCCAAAATAAATGAAAACTGTGTCCACACTATGACTTGCATGTGATTGTAGCATTATTCATAATATTAGGAAACTGAAAACAACACAAGTACCAAAGAATGAATCAATTAACAGTGGTATGATCATATTGAGGAACACTATTCCACAATCAGAAAATTCTAAAAATATTAATACATGCAACTATATGAACAAATCTCAAATCATTCTATTAAGTGAAGGAAATCAAATAAAAAAAAAACAAACTGGGCTGGAGCGGTGGCTCAGCGGTTTCGGCGCTTGCCTAGCAAGCACGAGGACCTGGGTTCAAACCCCAGCACCACGTACACAACTAAGTGTTGGAGTAACTAAAGCCATGTAAAAAAACTAAATAAAATTGTTTCTCTCTTTCTCTGTCTCTCTCACTGTCCCTCTCTCTTTATTAAAAAAAAAAACAAACAAACTACAAATTTCTATAGAAGGCAAAAACTACAGTATCAAAAGAGATGGGTATTTTCTGGGGACAGTGACCAGTAGAAGACCTCAACTCCCAAGAGGCATGAGAAAACTTTATATGGTAAATGAATTGTTCAATATCTTCTTGTGGTGGTTGTTAAAGTGACTATATATAATTACCAACATTCATCAAACTCTGCAATTAAATAGGTGAATTTTAATATGTATAAATTATACTTCAATAAAGTGAGAACAAAAAAGTTCCCTCAAATTAACTGGTCTTAAGACTGTTAAGTGATTAGACACAACTTTATGAGTATCTTGTCCAGGGCAGGGGATGTAGTTCAATGGTAGAGCACTTGGCTGGCATTTGTGAGGCCCAGTGTTCAATCTCCAGCAACACACACATGCAAATGTATCTTGTCCAACGCTCCTGCTGTTTCCCCAGAAAAATATATGTTGAGTCCCTTACATTCAGTACCTCAGAATGTATTTAGACACTATTTGGAAATAGTATCTTACAGGGGTCATCAAGTTGAAATGTTGTCCCTAGGTAGGCCCTAATCCTATTTGACTGTGTCCTTATAAAAAGGGGGAATCAGGACACAGAAGCAGATGCACAGAAGAAGGCCATGTGGAGGCACACAGGGAGAACACTGTGTGACAGCAAAGGCAGGAACTGGAGGGATGCTTCTAGAAGCTGGGCTGAAACTGGCACCTGGATAGGAAACAGGGCCCTGCCAACATTTTTAATTTCAGACTTCTGGCCTCCAGAACAATGAGACAATAAATATCTATTGTTTTTAGCCACCTGATTTGTGTAGTCTGTTTTGGCAGCCCTAGGAAGTAGCCATGTTAGACATAGTCCCCTTTGATGATAACCAGGCTGACCCCAGTAAACATCACATGTTGTTCCATTTCCCAAGGAAACTGTTTAAGACAAGAACAAACCCCACAGTTGAAAACACATATAGCAGCCCAAATGAAGCAGTTTTTATCTTCCAGGTAGGTTATCAAATGCCAGCCTTTTGGTACTATTAGGCCAGGACAAGAGTCACCTGGAATCTCATCAGAAACATTTTGTAAACACAAAATAAATCATATAGACTGATCCACCCATAGTATTTAAGTTGCATATTCTTTTAATCTTTCATTTCAACACCTAAAATAGACTGGCAGAAAACCTAAGAAATGGGTGGGTATGATGTTTTGGATTTCTAAAAGAAGCTTGTGCATCTGGACAGTTAACAGAGACATCTACCTGTCCTGCGAGTCCACTTCCCCATATGCTTCTATCAGACACCTTTGCAAAGTTCTTAAGAAACTGGAGATTTTGATGAATTCCCCTGAAGTTAAGACTTTGAGAACAAGTATGTATTGACAAATATATTAAGTCCTTTGCACAAATAGCAATGTTGCTTTCAGTTTACTATGAGGCTTTTTTGGTGAGGAGGTAAAGGGGCCTTCTACTTTCACAGCAGATTAAGCTTCTCTATTAATATTAACATCAAAGATTTAGCAGTTACTAAATACAGGATTGGCACATGCAGTCAACCTACCTCTTGTCCTGAAGGCAAGGTTCCCTCACAGGTGACACAGTATCTCAGGTGAGCAGGATTCCCCGTGCCACAGGTGCGGCAGACTACCTTCTCCTTATCAACAGAGAATAAGGACAACTGAGCAAATAACATTGCAGAGAAATAATCAGTCTTTGTAGCCAGTCATCCAGCTCTAGACCCTATCATAACACCAACACCATAAAGATTAGATTGGTTTAGGAATTATTACAACATAAATAATGACGAACATAGTTTTAAAAGAAACAAAAACACAAACAAACACAAAACCTGAAAATAGTATTTGGTCTTGGGAAGGCCATTAAAAAAATTCTTCACTGATTATATGTTAGGTTCTCCCTGGCTACTGCCCAATGGCGGAAGGAAGCCAAACAGTAGATTTTTCCAATTCATGGCTTAAATAGTAAACTGAAAAACTCAAGACTGACTTATCTGTATGTTTACAATAATCTTGTTTTGGGATGCTTTTACCCACAGGGCTTTATGTTATGAACTTAGGTTGTCTCTGTAGTTTCTCACTTAGAAATAGTAGAAGTGGCTGGGTCAACTAGAGTTCAGCATCAGAGATTTGCTAACACATGTCAATGGACCATTCAGTACTCTCAAGATACTATCTTTTCAATTTCAATGGCTTGAGCGTTCCTTTGTACTCTAGAACTGTGGTATCTACGTGTCCAAAAGCTGATATAGTATCTTCTGAAGATGGTTACAGGTAAAAAATGATAATCAAGAAAAGAAAGCCCAAGTTCTCAGGTTTTATTTCTAATACCACTAGGTAGCTCTATGAAACTCCAGAATTTGAAAGTCTGATTAACTCCATTTTAGTAGATGACTCTTACAGTCTTCCTAGGAATCAGAACTAACCTGGGAAACCAGTTCCCAACCTAGACAACTCCTAACAGGCAGAGAGGTTAACTGCTAGCAAAGTGGCACAGAATCACAGTTTTGTGCCTAATTCCTGACACTCCCTGGATCCAAAATTCTAAAGTTACTTAAAGCTGCTATAGCATAATTTACAATTGCCAGGGCTTCTCTGTGAAATTTAGGCTGCAACCTGCCTGAAGATGTTTCCTCAGACATGATCTGGTAAAACTCAATGAGAAGTGAAACAAAATTTTTGTTCTGGTGTTAAAAAGTACCAAGATTGAACAAAAATGATCTTATTGTTTGCTGTAGGACATACTTCCTTTAAGAAAGGAAGACTATAATCCAACTAAAACTGCTTACTTATTGAGTCCAGCATCTTACTTCAAGACCACCATCTTGCAGGGTCCACAACCAAAACTTGTATATTCCAGTTTTGCCCAATACGAAATCTGTCCAATCCTAGACCTGCCTTTCAAACCTTCTATTTTTAAATTTTCATTAATAAACCTTATTTTAAGAGAAATTTCACAGTAAAACTGAGCAGATATGACAGAAGGCTCCCATATACCTTTGTCCCTGCACATTCTGCCTTCCTCAGTGTTGACACTAGCATCACAGTGGTACATTTGTTACAATCCATGAACCTACAATGACACATCACTACCACTCACATTCCCCAGTTTATACTAGGGCTCACTCTTCTTTATGATTATCTATTCCTGCTGGGTGTGGTGGCACATGCCTGTAATCCCAGCGGCTTAGGAGGCTGAGGCAGGAGGATCACAAGTTCAAGGTCAGCCTCAGCAATTTAGCAAGGTCCTAAGCAACTTAGCGAGAACCTGTCTCTAAATAAAACATGAAAAGTGCTGGAGATATGGCTCAGTTGTTAAGCACCCTTGAGTTCAATCCCTGGTATCAAAAAAAAAAAAAGTTACTCATTCCCTCATTTGTTATATGAGGGAATGTATGAATATTATGTGCATATATGAATATGTAATAAGCTCCACTATTATGTATAATTATAATACACCAATTAAAATATGGAAAATTCATCCATTCATTGTAATAAATTGCTGTAAATAGTATTCTCCTTCTTTTCCCTTCTGAGGTACTAGCAAGAATCTCACAAAGTGGTGGTCTACCCTACTGCATTGGATCTACTAAACAGTTTTCTTGGTTTTTGTGATGGCTTTTGACACTGTGCTATGGCTTACTCCCTTCCAGAGCAGTGATCATAACAATCAATGAGACAATTTTATATCATAACCCACTACATTCATAAAATCATAAATGTTCATAGGAATGATCTGTAACTGAGGCCTCCATCAGATGACCTTAACAAGGATGCTAACCATCTACGGTGTGGACTTTAAAAAAGATCAATACTGCTGGGCACAGTGGTGCATGCCTATAATCCCAGAGGCTCAGGAGGTTGAGGCAGGAAGATCACAAGTTCAAAATCAGCCTCAGTAACTTAGTGAGACCCTGAGTAACTTGGTCAGACCCTTTCTCAAAATAAAATATAAAAAGGTCTAGGGATGTGGATCAGTGGTTAAGTGTCCCTGGGTTCAATCCCGGTACCAAAAAAAAAAAAAAAAAAAAAAAAGGTACCTTCATTTACCACCTCTTCCATAGCATTTTCAATATATTATCTAGTTGGATGATTCTAAACAATTTAATAGACCCAGCTTAGTCAACAGGATAAAATTTCTTCTTATAAGAGTTAGAAGATGAGAACAATTTTCAAATACTCAAATGATAAACCTTAACTGACTCAATAAAATGAGGAAGAATATTGGAAATGAACTTGTCGGGCATCATAACCTTAACTTGCCTGGAACAGCCCTTCTTACCAGTCCTCCACAAATGCCTACACATGAACCACTTCTTGTCCCACCACTTTTTCATCTGGCAAATTCTTATGCTTTCCACAGTATCCAGCCAGATGACACCTTTTCTTTAAAGTCATCCCTGGCTCTGCCCCTGGTAGAATTAATGAATTTCTCCAGTGACATAACCTCCATGACCAACATAGTACATAGGGGCCCAAGTCATTGGATCTACGTAGGGGGTGGGGTGAAGTCTCAGGGTGAAAATCTGGGGATTTGCAATGTGCAGAGCCCAGCAGAGTGGTCTTGGAAACAGTAGGCTAGAAAAAAGTCAAATCAAATTCAGTCTTTAAAATCCTCTCAATGCCTGAGGGCTCATGAAAGAAGTACAGGCAGAACGAAAAGAAACCAGATGAAGCTAAGGGAAAGAAGGTTCATGGCCACAGGACTGAAGGATACCAGCTATTTGACACAAGGCCCAAATGCCATGTGATCAATGGAGGCCTGGCCTAGAGACCTCACTCCTTCTAAAGATCTCTTCCCACAATACTTTCTGTTCAAGGGTCCCTAACACAGGTTTCCAGTGAATTCCTCAGGCTCATACAACTCCCTCAATCATTTTGGCACTACTAGGAGTTTATACTTCTTCAGTAAATTTTTACACCATGGAATATACTGTGTATGTGGTTAAATTTCCAAACAAAAACAATGAAGAGAGGATGCCAAGTAGTCAAGTGTTCATTGAAAGAAATAAATTAAGTGGTAAATTTTTAAAAAACCCACAAACGTAAAATAAGCCATGCATAGTGGTACATATCTGTGATCCCAGCTACTTGGAAGGCTAAGGTTGGAGTAAGGTCAGCCTCAGCAACTTAATAAAACCCTGTCTCAAAATAAAAAAACAAAAAATAAAATAAAAAAGGCTTAGACCGTAGCTTAGTGGTAGAATGCCCCTGAGTTCAATCCTCAGTATTGTACACACACACACACACACACACACACACAATCTAGTCATACTTTAGGGAAAAACAAACACAGTGCCAACAGATATGATCAGGAGAGTCTCACTTCTGGAGACAATAGTAAATAATGATACCCCAAACCATTATTTCCTGTGATTTTTGGAAAATTAATGTTCAAGAGAGCCCTTTATAGAAGTTGTACCAAATTCCAGGAATAGTTACTGTGAAACCAGTTTACTCAATAATTTCAAAGACTATAATTCCCTTTGAAAACTTAACATTGAAGTCCAGCAGCCTTGATTTTCTAAGTTTCACCTTTAAAGTCTTGTATCTTACATTCTTCCTTATAATGTATATGTTCTAATGTTGGACCACCCATGAAGTAAAAATAATATGCAAGTGGTCATCACTCTTTCATAGAAATTATCCTTTAATAAAGGGACCACTCCTGGATTTAATGCTACTAATCAATATAGTAGTTCTGTATTTATTCCCAGCACAGGATTTACAAAAAATTGAAGGAAAAATTACTTACACCTTTGTGTCTCTCACCCTTCCTAGAATGAAGAACTACAGATTTCAAATGTGGAAGAAAATGTGGTATATATTTAATTAAGTTCCTAACAAATAACTCTAAAATTCCTCCTGCTTTGAATATCCCAAGTAGTTTGAAAAGACATCTTCAAAGATCCCAAGTAAACATATTAATAAGAATAGGTTCTGTGATTGATAAAACATCAAAAATAACAGTGGTTTGGGGCTGGAGCAGTGGCTCAGCAGTTTCACGCTTGCCTCCCAAGCACAGGGACATGGGTTCAAATCCCAGCACCACATATACAATGAAGTGTCTGAGCAACAAAAGTCAAATGAAAAACTGAATAAAATTGATTCTTTCTCTCTCTCCCTCTCACCGTCCCTCTCTCCCTTTTTTTTTTTTTTTAATAACAGTGGTTAAACAAGAGAGAAGTTGATTTTTTCTTTCTCTCGCTCATGAATAAGAAGCCTGGAGATTGGCTAGTGTCTGAAGTTTAAGACTAAAAATAACTATCTAGCAAAACATTTAGTAAATTTTCATCTACCTGACTTTGGCCCAAAATTCTTCAAAATCTCTACTGACCGCTTACATATCCTGGGACACTACTGAAATTTTCACAGTGAAGGGAGCTTGGAGGTGGAACAAAAAGTGGACTTAGCTTTTTCTTTACTATATTTTGCACACCTAGAATCTACAAGACCATTTTAGAAATCTTACATTTATTTTTTTTTAATCAATTTTTATTGAGTTTTTCACATGGCTTTCGTTGCTCTGACACTTAGTTGTGTACATGGGTTGCTGGGGTTTGAATCTGTGTACTTGAGCATGCAGGCAAACGCCGTAACCACCAAGCCACCGCTCCAGCCCCTGAAATCTTACATTTATTATAATACATTTAAGTCCATGTACTCTCCTTTATTTCTAAAAATTCCTGCTTCTTATCCTTTATTTAAATTTATTTTATCCTCTATTGATATTTCCTTGGGATTAAAGAGGAGGTAAGTGGAATTGTAAATTGAGAAAACATATAGTCGTATGTATATTCAACCATCCTACCAAAAAAGTTTCAGGATTTGTCAAGTAGGTTTTTTATTTTATATGGCAATACATAATTTTTTCTTCCATGTGACAGTTATAAGCATTCTTTTTTTACATAATAGGGAACCATAATTAAACTAATCAAACTAAAGTATGAAGGCACTACAAGGACAAGATTATAAGCCAATAATACTTGCAATGTTAAAGTTTAAATATCTCAAGGAAAAAACTGTCTAAGTTAGTTATGCTGCAATTTGTCATCCAAATTCATGTTCAGGGAATACATTTCTATATTTTTTCTTAATATTATAGATCCTGTTGATAAGTTATCTCTTGGGAAGCATGCTTTCGCAAAAATTTGAATGAATGCTTTCCGCAAATGTTAGCTTATTATTTGTAAGCCTATTCCACCAGTTGGGGGAAAAAAACCCCAGAAAAGTGTTCAAAGGTCAATTTCTATGTATTTCATTCAGGTTTCGGCAGAATCATTTTTCATTACCTTCAAGTGGAGGCTTGCCTGTGGCCGTAGCTGTAGAGCAAGAGGGGCCTCACACACCACACAGATGGGTGTGTTCATGGGGACCATGCTTCCACACTCTGCACACAAGCCCATCTGCGCAAAGAAAAATCAGGTTTGCTTGGGATGCAAAAACTTAAGGTATGAGTGGATCTTAGAAAGTAAGGTTTAATTTGCTTTTGTAAAGGAATTTAAAATAACTGTCTTTATATTTTTTCATTCCTATTAAGAGTAAAAAAATGTTTATTGTAGAAAAGAGAAGCACATAAAAATATCCATAGAAAACTTAACTTACAGCATGATGGAGTGGGAGGTTGATAAATCCTTTCCCCCAAAAAAGCTATTAAAAAATCAAATAAAGCTTTTAAAAACAGCCACTTCAGCACTCTGACAGTCAACCAAAGGTGGACAACAAACTGAAAAGTCCCTGGAAATGACTGAACTTCAGATAGGACACTACAAGTCTGTGAAGTTCTGGCAGGCGAGGGTCGGAGGGCTCCATCTGGGTGGTAGCTCATCACAACAAGGCAGTCTGTGAAAAGGAACCGTTTTGTGGCTATTTATGAGCAGGGATCAATTGATTTGGAGCATCATCAAAATGACAATCTCAGTGGCAAGCGAACAGGGAGGACCAATGCTTCCTCTATTCTGAGATCGCGATCCTGTTTGTGGAAATGGATAGACTGGAAAACTGGCCAAGGATTTAACAGGCAGTTCCAGGAGGTAATCAGCTATACAGTGGCTTGATAAATTCTCCATAATTCCTTACGTGACTCAAGACTAGGCACATGTCCTGCACAAACTGGGTCCAAGCCACTTACACAGCCTTTGCAAATGAAGAATGCACAAGGAGAGGCAAGACAGCGCAATATAAAGTCAAAGCTTGGAAAACTTGAAAACAGGCTGCAGTTTAATGTTCTAACCCTGCCCACACAGATCTATCAGCTCAGGGTAAAAGCCTTACTGGCTTGAAGTGCTTGAGCAAAATTTCTGGCCAATCTTTAGTTGAAGACTAGGATACCCAAGAGTAACTCCAGGTTTAAATATAAAAACTAAAGAAAAGAAAGAAAGAAAGAAAGAAAGCCAGCCAGTCTGACATCAGTAGCCACACACAGAAGAGATAAATATTAAAGATTTAATCCAAATAAATAAAGTCAATCCCTTGTCCCCTACAGGAAAAAAAGTAAAAATTCAGAATTGTTACAATATATTATCTAAAAGGTCCTGTATTCAAGAAAAAACAAAGTGTGGCCCATACTAAGAGGAAAAATAGTTAAGAGAAATTGTATCTGAAAACACTCAGATGACAGATTCAGCAAAGATTTCTCTTTTTTAATACAAGTTTGAAAAGCAGACTTTTAGGCATAATAATGTTTTAGACTCTTTTTCCTTGCTGTGTGTGTGTGTGTGTGTGTGTATATGTGTGTGTGTGGTGCTGGCAACTTAAACCAGGGATTCACCCATGCTAGGGACCTTGCAGATTAGAGATGACAGAAGAAATAATCAGTTACCTTGAATATAGTTCAATAGAAATTATTCAATCAGAAGAACAGAGAAAAAAAGACTGAGGAAAATCAGTAGATAATAAAAGACCAGTGGAACAACATTAAGCACAATAATGTGCACAGAATGGGAGAGAGAGAAATATGCAGAAAGATATTTGAAGAAATGATGATTGAAAACTCCCCACACTGGAAAAAAATCTACAGATCCAATAAACTTAAGAAAGATAAACACAAAAGATTCACATTTAGACACATTAAAATCAAATTGTTAAATATTAAAGAGAAAAATTTGAAAGCGGCAAGAACAAAGACTACTTACCATGTACATAAAAAAAAAATGGAGGCTGGGGCTGGAGAAGTGGTTCGGCAGTATTGCACTTGCCTGGCATGTGTGAAGATCCAGGTTAGAATCCCAGCACTACATACACAATTAAGTGTTGGAGCAATGAAAACCAAATGAATAACTAAATAAAATTGATTCTCTCTTTCTCTTTTCTCTCTCTCACTCTCCCTCTTAAAAAAATAGAAGCCAGAAGGTAGTAGAATGGCATATTCAAGAGGCTGGAATGAAAAATGACTGCCAAATAAGAATTGTATAGCCAGAAAAACTATGCTTTAAAAATAAAGGCAAAATAAGTATTATCAGATAAAGACAGAGAAATTGTTGGCAGACAAGTCTTATGAGAAATAAGTGACAAGATAAATAAGTGATAACCTGAATTCACAGGAAGAAATTAAATAACAAGATACAATAAATATGTGGGTAAATACAAATGACTCTACAGATAATTTTTTTATCTTTTTTAAATCATAAAAGATTAACATTATATTTTTCAGTTTATAACATGTAAAAGCAAAATATATAAAAGAGAGAGGGAGAAAAAAAGAAGATATATCAAAGGAAAAATTCTGTATTTTACTGAAATTAAGATACTCTAAGGCTGGAGTGGTGGCTCAGTAGTTACAGCCGCGAGGACACGAGTTTGAACACCAGAACCACGTACACAACGAAGTGTCCAAGCAACAAAAGCCACATTAAAAACTAAATAAAATTGATTCTCTCAGGTGTCCTGCTTCCTGGTGCCCCTCCGCCTTGCGGAGTCTCTGCTCTTCTTCCTAAATAAATCCTACTCCTTTAAAAAAAACAAAAAACAAAAACATTGATTCTCTCTCTGTCCCTGTCTCTAAAAAAAAAAATGTATATTCTAAAACAGATGTGACAAATTAAGGTCCATATTATAATCCCTACGACACCAGATAACTTTTAAAATAGTTTTTTAAAAAAATCAACAGAGGAATTAAATTGGCACAATGAAAATTTTTATTTACCAAAAAAGAAAGTAATAAGGATGGAGCAGAGGAATAAAAAATATAAACAGAAAACAAACAACATATGTAAATCCTACCACATCAACAATGTACTTAAATGGGACTAGACTAAACGCCATATCCAAAAGGTAGAGGTTGTCAGATGGATTAAAAAGTAAGACCCAACTACATGCTATCTACTAGAAATACACCCTAGATTCAAAGACACAATTAGGCTGAAAGTAAAAATATAGAAAAAGAGCCATGTGTGGGCCCACATCTATAATCCCATTATCTTGGGGGGGCTGAGGCAGGAGGATCACAAGTTCAAAGCCTGTCTCAGCAACTTAGTGAGACTGTCTCAAAATAAAAAAATAAAAGGGCTAGGGATGTGGCTCAGTGGTTGAGTACTCCTGGTACTATGAATGTATGTATATATGTATATGTCTGTATACATACATACCCTAAGAATGCCAGAGGGGCTACATAAATATCAGAGAATAAAGGACTTTAAGACAAGGAATACTTCTAAAGACAAAGACAGACATTTTTTTGATAATAAAAGTGTAAACAAATCAGGAAGATACAGCACTTAAATGTGTACATGAGCTGTTTTAGTTCATTCAAGTCGCTATAACAAGAAATTAAGTGCCTTAAAAACAACAGAAATTTCTCACAGGTTTAGAATATGAGAAGTCCAAGATCTGAATGCTACTGACTGCCTCACAGGTGCCACTTTTACCTGTGCTCTCACATGATAGAAAGGCAAACAGTCTCCCTTGGGCCTCTTTTATAAGAGGACTAATCCCATTCATAAGAGGTCTACCATCATGACCTAGTTTACCTCTAAAATGCCCACCTCCTAATACTATCACCTAGGGTGTTAGGATGATGAATTTTGGGGGACACAAACATTCAGACCATAGCACAAACATAACAAACCCCCCTAATACATGAAGGAAAAACTACGAGTTAAAAACTTGAGGAAGAGTTCCAACAATCACCTGAGCCCCCAAAGCCTCAGTTTTTACTGGCAGATCACATTGATGCTTTGGATCTCCAAGAATCAGCTTGAATTTAGAGTCAGTATCTAGCAATCCCCAAGCCATTTGGGCATTACCTTTTCCCCAATGTATAGTCAGTATATTGAAAGCCACCAGTCCCCTTGGAAGACTTTGAAGAAGATTTATGACATGTACTTGCAAAGTTGCAGGGTCTTTCTCTAAGGAGAACTAGTCTCTTCTTCAGTCAACAGACTTTAGGTTGGTGAACCTGACTTACGTCTGGAAATTAGGTGAAAATTTTGGGTGTTCCAATGTAGTGACTCCAGTCAATTTTGGGCTACCAGATCAATTACATGGGCCAAGCAATACATTAGTGGGCTACTTGGCTATTTCGTTCTTAGGAAGACTATGATCAGTCATATTCTGATTATTGCAGCAGCTCTGCTGTCCTTATCTTTGGCAGTAAGTTGCTGCTACTTGACCTCTGCTGCTCTGGAATCTCAGTAGCCCCACTGAGATCACAGAACCCATCAAAATGGCAGCATCTTCCATGATCATATCTGGCCTACAAAAGGAAGAAGTCCTAGAACTCTTTAAGAATGCAGGGGCTCTTCTCACTAATGTATCCCTTAAGACCTTCTTAAAGTAAGTGTTGTCTTCTGGACCTTACTGTAAAACATAAGTGAGAGCTGAGGGGTTCAGGACACATATGATAACCCCCACTCCAACATCTCTACCTTCCTAAGTCTTTGGATTCCCTCCTGCACATTTGGGTATTAAGAACTGAACTGCATCCTCTAAAATTCATTAATTGAACCTTAACCCTTAATTTGACTGTATTTGGAGACAAGGTATTTAAAGAAGTAATAAGGGAAAAATGAGGTCATAATGTTGGGAATCTGAATTCAGTATGACTGATATGTTTACCAGAAGAGTAAGAGACAATTTGGATATATGTGCAGACAGAGAAAAGGCCATGCAAGGACACAGTGGGAAAGTGCCATCTGCAAGCTAAGGAGAGAGCCTCAAGAGAATTCAACCATGCTGATATCTTGATCTTGGGTTTCCAGCCCACAGAACTATGAGAAAATTAACTTCTGTTGTTTAAGCCAACCAGGCTATGGCATTTTGTTATGGCAGCCCTAGCAAATTAATATGCCAGAGAAAGTTCTGGAATCTCTATCTCTATCTTATTAAACGTAGGCCACTACTAAGTCCAAGTTTTAGTCTAGCAAGCAGGCTGTGTTAGCTAGCACATTAAAGCCAAGGTGTGTACATATCAACAAATTTGGCCCATTTTAGTATTATATTGTCTTCATTTAAAATCAATTCCCACCTGTTCTCCAAGATTCTGCCAATATAGATTAGCAAAATCTTACTTGTCTTTCTGTGTGTAAGCTATTTCGTCCTGGATCATACTTCTATAGCATGCTGGAGTAGAACCCAAGTAATGTTGCAGGTGGTTGTGGTGAGTCTTGGAAAGAATGGACATCCCCTATCAAAGCATCTACCCCAGGTGAGATTGTCACAAAAATTTCAAGCAAAAGAAGGCTAATAACTTGAGACAAGAGGGCAAGCTCCATCTATAGGCAAAAAGGCCCAACATGCCAAGGGTTTTAAGATTGTCAGTTTCATCTAGGTCCAACCTAATACCCACATTTAAGGGTTCCATTCTTTTCCAATTAATGCCCTAACTTTCACATAAGAAATTGGTGATAAGGCAAAACCAGCATACACAGTTAAACTTTTTGTTTGTATAAATATAATCCTGGAACTACAAGAAGTATATTTTTTTTTATGGAGAAAAGAATGTGATATTATGGGAGCTCTGTTTCTCAAGACTATGACTTAAAGGTTCTGTGAATGTTCCCATGGACTCAGGAGAACACATCCTTTACCACAATCCTTGTAGCCATTGTTACTGCCACAGCAGTCAAGTACAGCAGCTACTCCCAGGCACAATGGAGTATGCCCATAATCTCAGCTGCTCAGGAGGCTGAGGCAGGAGGATCACAAGTTTGAGGTCAGCTTCAGCAACTTAGTGAGGGCTGGTGATGTGGCTCAGTAGTAAAGAGGCTTTGGACTCAACCCCCAGTAAATCCTGCCCCCCCAAAAAAAAAGTATCACAGCTACTTGGCTACTCAGAATACTTGCTTCAGTTGATATTCATTACAATCAGTCACTGGTAATAGCTTGATTAATTGTGATGCGGATTCATGCTATGGATTACCAGATTCCCATGTCTCATTAGCAAAAAGCTCAGCCCTGCTGTAAGAGCTGGCAAGAAAAAGGTACCCACGTGGTCTAATGGAGAGCAGGACACAGTAAGTACTCAATATTTTGTTATTAGTTTAAATTATAAAATTATTTACATATTATGGCCTGTTATTTTACTAATATAAATATAATTTGGGGAAAACATGTTTTATAGTTTATTCAAAACATAACGTTTGATAACAGTTTCTCTCTACAAAAACAAAAACAAAAAGTTCTGAAAATCTTTTTCTAGGCATATAGAAAATAACTTTGACATTGTACTAACTGATAAAAACAAAAAATCCAAACTAATGGGAACTGTTCATATTTTATTTTCTGTATTATCTTCTTCAAAGAGTTCTCAAAGATTTAAAAATATATCACAGAGGGCTGGTGCAGTGGCTCAGCGATTACAGTGCTTGCCTGGCATGCGTGAGTACACAAGTTTAAACCCCAACACCACGTACACAGCGAAAGCCACATGAAAAAAATAATAAAATTGATTCTCTCTGTCTCTCTTTCTCTCTCTCACTGTCTCTCTCTCTTTAAATAAAAAAAATCATATAAATAAATTAAATTTACTTTTACAACAATCTTGAGCAATAAACTGGAGGAAGGCTTTAGTACCTGACTCCTTGCTTACGGGCATAACTGAATTCTAAAACTCTGGACTCTGAGTGCATCGAATTAGTACCTTTTAAATTACTATCTTTAATCATTTTAGACATTTCTTTCTAAAGGTAGTCACTTTCACTTAACATCACAAATCCCTTTATTCATTTTGTAGGCCCCAGTTTAAAAAAAAAACTCAAAGATCAAGTGCTTAAAATATGAATATATTTTGGTGAAAGTTTTGCCTGTTAGCAAGCTATGCATCTCTTCTAGCTACAAAACTAGTGATAGGATAAAAACAATCATTACCTACACTTAATCAGCCAGTCTTTAAATTTAAATATACTGATCAATTTATGGCTTCTTTGGACAGAATAATGCATCTTATAGACATGCAGATATAAGCAGTAAAGTAATTAGTACTTTTATCCATTTACTTAAAGAATATATTTCCTTACTATACCCAAGTTATAAGCAGAAATAGTAAATAGATGGGAAACATTTATTTATCCATGCATGTTTCATTAAACCAAAAAGATTTCAATCTTTTTCTGAGACTGTACTTCTGTAAGACACTGAAAAGAAATGTCACTGCAAATACATTTTTCTGCCAGACATTTTTTCAACAAGCTTTTATGTTTGTGATTCATGTGTACAGGTACTGTCTTACTGCTGCAAATAAAGATCACATAAACAGTGAAAGATGTTTTTGAGACTTTTTCTGCTCACCTGTGCTCCTTCTGGGGGCGGAAGACGATAGGCAAATATGGGTGGGACAGGAGCACCACATTCTTGACAGAAGCGAGCAAAGGGATCAGATGGGCGGGGAGCCAGACAGTGGGCACACCTGTAACAAAACAGGTTCTTGACTGGCCATGTGAGGATGGGTCCACTTTAAGATTTTTGAAAATCTAAGTGTTCAAAAAGTTTTAAAAATGAAACAAAACACAAGGAGACCACTCTCAGCAGCTACGGGACAAGTCTAAGGAAGGAGAGTCTTCTCTAGGTCATTTTATTACAAAGTGGCCTCATAATGGAAAACTGTGGTTCAAGCCCAGCCTGGGCAACTCAGCAAAATAAAAAAACAAAAAGGGGCTATAGATGTAATCCAGTGGTAGAGCAACCCTGGGTTTAATCCCCAGGGCCCACCCCCCTCAAAAATACATAGAGAAAAACATCAACAGAACAGAATACAGAGTCCAGAATTGGACTCACACAACTATCATTATCAATGGAACTGCACACAGAGTTCAGAACTGGACTCACAATTATCACCAATTGATTTTCATATATTTCAAAACTAATCGCTGAAAAAAGATAATTTTTTCAAGAAAATGAACTGGAATAATTAAATATCAATATAAAAACTATGAACATCTACAAGCAAAAATCAACTAAAATGTATCAAACTACTAAATATAAAAGCTAAAAGTACAACTTCTAGAAGAGAATATAGAAGGAAATCATAGTGCATGAGGTACATCATGGTTTAGGAAAGATCTCTTTTTATTTTTTTATTTTTATTTATTTATTTATTTATTTTTAAAAGAGAAAGAAGGACAGTGAGAGAGACAGAGAGAGAGAGAGAAACAACTTTATTTAGTTTTTCACATGGCCTTTGTTGCTCCAACACTAGTTGTGTACGTGGTGCTGGGGTTTGAACCCGGGTCCTCATGCTTGCCAGGCAAGTGCTGAAATCGCTGAGCCACCGCTCCAGCCCAGGAAAGATCTCTTAAATATAATAAAATTAGAATGAAGTGTCAAAGGAAAATAGATAAATTGAATTTTACCAAAATGAAAAGCCAAAGACTGGAAGAAAAAGATTACAAAACATATATCTGACAAAGGGGAATATATGCAACTCTATAATAAAAAAAAAATCTAACCCAATTTTTTAAAGGGCAAAAGGTTGGATCAGGGGCTGGAGCGGTGGCTCAGTGGTTACAGCACTTGCCTGGCAAGTGCAAGGACAAGAGTTCAAACCCCAGCACCCACATACACAACGAAGTGTCTGAGGAATGAAAGTCACATGAGAAACTAAATAAAGATTGCTTCTCGATTTCTCTCTCTCTGTCCCCTCTTTTTCTTTAAAAAAAAAAAAAAGGTTGGATCACTTTATCAACGATTATTTATGGATGGCAAATAAGCACATTAAAAGATAATATCATTAGTCACTAGCAAAACGAAAATTAAAACCACAGTGAGACATGAATACAATCTCATTTGGATGACCAAAAATAAAAATAAGTGTTGGTAAGAATGTGGTGAAATTGGCCAGGCGTGATGGTTCATGCCTATAATCCCTGGGGTTCAGGTGGCTGAGGCAGGAGGATTGCAAGTTCAAAGCCAGTCTCAGCAACTTTGTGAGGCCCTAAGCAACTGAGCAAGACCCTGTCTCAAAATATAAAATAAAAAGGGCTGAAGATGTGGCTCAGTGGTTAAGCGATGTTAGGTTTAACCCCCAGTACCAAAAAAAAAAAAAAAAAAAAAAGTTGTGAAGAAGTTGGAATTCTCAAACACTACTGGTGAGAATATAAAAACGGTACAACTTTTTCAGAAAATAATTGAATAGGTTCTTAAAAAGTTAAATATATATCTATACTTATAGATATATATTATCTATTATATCTATTATAATACACACATATATTATATCTATATCTATATATCTATCATATAACCCAGTCATTCCCCTTCAAGATACTTTCCCAAAGAGAAATGAAAGCATATATGCATGCAATGACTTGTATAAAATGTTCATATCACCTTTATGTGTAAAATGTTCATATCAACCTGGAAATAACACAGATGCCCTCAATAAGTGAATGTATAAGCCAAGTGTTGTATCCATAAAATGGAAACTAAGCAATAAACACAATAATTCATCAACAAAAAGAACAGATATTTGCTATAAGCAATAACATGGATGAATCTCCAAATAATTATGGTAGTCAAAGAAGCCTGACCAAAAAACAGAAAACATACTAAATTACTCCATATATATATATACAAAATCAAATGTGAACTAAGCTATAGTGACAAGAGCAAATCAAGAGTTACTTGGGGATGAGAAAGGATGAGAAGGTACAAAAGGTCAGAAACTTTTGGAGGTGATGAATTTGTTCATTTTCTTGATTACTGTGATAGTTTCATATATATAGTGTGTGTACACACACACACATATACAGGCTTATACATACATATATCAGTTCAACTCTTTAAATATATGCAGTTTATCTTATGCCAATCATGTCTCTTAATTAATTTTAAAAGCTATGGCCAGAGGCTGGAGCGGTGGCTTAGTGGTTATGGCGCTTGCCTGGCATATACATGAGGCTGCAGGTTCAAACCCCAGCACCACATACACAACTAAGTGTTGGAGCAATGAAAGCCACATGAAAAACTAAAAAATAAAGTTGATTCTCTCTTTCTCTCATTGTCCCTCTTTCTAAAAAAAACAAACAGAAGAAAACTATGGCCAGGCCAGGCGTGGTGACGCATACCTGTAATCCCAGCAACTTGGGAGACTGAAGCAGAAGGATCACAAATTTAAAGCCAGCCTCCGAAACATAGTGAGGCCCCAAGCAACTTAGCGAGACCCTGACTCAAAATTAAAAAAAAAAACAAAAAACAAAAAATAGCTGGGGAGGGGCTGGGGTGGTGGCTCCGTGATGGCATTTGTCCGGCATGTACAAGAACATGATTTCAAACCCCCCATCACACACACAAAGTGTTGGAGCAATGAAGGCCACATGAAAAACTAAATAAAATTGATTCTCTCTTTCTCTCTCTCTCACTGACCCCCTCAAAAAAAAAAAAAAAAAAAAAAAAGGTGGCGGGAAGCCGGGGTGTGGCTCAGTGGTTAAGCACTGCTGGGTTCAATCCCCATACTCTCCCCCAGCAAAAGCTATGGCCAGGCCAGGCATGGAAGCACATATTTGTAATTCCAACTTGGGAGGCTGAGGTAAGAGTATTACAAGTTCAAGGCTTGTCTCCATAATTTAGCAAGACCCCATCTCAAAATTAAAAAAGGGCTAGGTACAGATATAGCTCAGTGGTAAAGCACATTTGAGTTCAATCCCAAGTGCCTAAATAAATAATAAATAAAGTTATGAGCAGGAAAAGTACATTGACCATAAGGTTTTGTGGTAGGCTTTAAGAGAGAGAAAGTGATACATACTTGAGGAAGTCTGTCTCCCTTTGAATTCTCATGATCTCTGTGCTTGTCAGACTCTTCTGGCCAGTTATGTGTGCAAAACCAGGGGACTAAAATTAAGAATACAGATAGATAAAGGCGTAAATATATAAAATCAATATAACTTGGTAAAGGCTATGGGATACTAAAATGAATGGAAACTTTTATTTTAACATTAACATTCATTGTATAATATCCAACATTCATCATTTTAAAAACATGGTCCTAAGTAATTATTACTCCAATCCTAAGTAATTATTAACATTTTAAAAATTATTCAGACTGGGCTAGTGCAGCGGCTCAGTGGTTTTGGCACTTGCCTGGCATGTTCAAATCCCAGCACCACATACACAATTAAGTGGTCAGATGAAAAAATAAGTAAAATTGATTCTCTCTTTCTCTCTCTCATTCTCCTTCTCAAATAGAAGTTTACCATAGACAGACCTGATTTTAGAACTGAAAAACCTTCTGTTTTCATTTTTTTCCACATTTTTTATTGGTGCATTGTAGTTTGTACATAATGATGGGATTATTGTTATATAGTCGTACATGCACAAGATATAACAATATAATTTGACCAATATCACTATCCAGTACTTCTCCTCTCCTCCCCCTCTCCTCATCTCTTTCCTATATTCTATTGATCTTTCCTTTTTCTTTTTCTTTTTTAAGGGGGAGAGAGAGAGTGAGTGAGAGGGAATTAATTTTATTTATTTTTTTAATCTGGTTTTTGTTTTTCTGACAGTTAATTGTGTACATGGTGCTGGGTTCGAATTCAGGTCCTTGCACATGCCAGGCAAGCACTCTAACCGCTGAGCCACCACTCCAGCTCCATCTCCTTATTTTTCTTAAAATCTCCTCCCCCACTTTTGTTTCCCTTCTTTCTCTCTAGCTTCTACATATGACAGAAAACATTTGACTCTTGACCTTCTGAGTTTGGCTTATTTTGCTTAATACAATGTTCTCAAGTTCCATTTGTTTTCTTGCAAATGACATAATTTAATTTTTCTTTATGGCTTAATAAAGGTCCATTGTGTATATATTCACTCTCCTTTGATGGTCACCTAGACTGGTTCCATAGTTTGGGTATTGTGAATTATGTTGCAATAAACATGGGTATGCATGTATTGCTGAAATATGATGGCTTTAATTCTTTAGGAGAAATACCAAAGAGTGGTATAGCTGGGTCTTACATTCCTTTTTCTCAAGGATTATATTTCTAGGAAACTCAAAAGGACTCATGGGTGCAGCAACTGATATTAGCCAGAAATATTTAACATATTTGTATAAATTTTTATATTTGAGCAACCACTTTGTAATAGGCACTCCAGTATCTAACACAGATACATGATCCCTGCCCTCAAGGTACTGAACGTGTACATAAACAAAATAACTGAAACATGATGGGGTCACCAATAATAACACGTTTGGGTTGGAACTTAAATGAGGGAATAATCACATTTACTTGCTCCAGAGGAGAAGGGCTTCTCAGAGTGGTAACAACTAAATGGGCCTGGGAGAACACAGAAGTTTGTCAAGTGGACGGAAAGACAAAGTGAATTCCCAAAAGAGGAAACTCATTGGCAAAGGCACAGTGCCACATGGCAGGGCAGCGCATGACCTTTTCCATGGCTAGAAAATGAACACGAAAGGAAGAAGCTAATCTACATGGAGGGTTCCATAATAGTAAAACGCACCTAGCATGTTGCAGTCATTATCTCCTTGACATTCACAATGACCTTATGAGGTAGGTCACATCATCCCCATGTTATTGGAGTCTTCTAACATCTTATTTTGAGATCATTTCAAACTCACAGAAGAGTCACAAGGATGGTACTTCAGTCTAGCCAGCTTGACCAATTGTTTATATTAATATTTTTCTCCATTTTCTTTCTTTCTGTCTCTGAATTATGTGAGAACTAAGTGCAGGCATGATGTTCCTTTGCCCCTAAATAACTGAGTGTGCTTTTCCTAAGAAAAAGGCTGTCCTCTGATAGAACAAGAGTATCCAAGTCAGAAAAGTTAATAATGGTACAATAAAACTACCATCTCACCCCCAGATCTTGATTTAAACTTCATCAGTTGTGCCAATAACGTCCTTTACAGTTGTGTAGTTTTTCCTGGAATAGGATTCAGTCCAGTACCACACTTAGATGTCATGTCCTTATTGTCACCTCTAATCTGTAGTAATTCCTTGGTCTGTCTTTATCTTTCATGATCTTGACTTTTTTTTTTTTTTAGAGGGAGGTCTGATCTTATTTATTTGTCATTCTTAAAAATTCTTATTTTTGACTGGACTCAGACTTAGAAGTAGAAGCTCTCAGAGAGGACAGCCTGCGATGATCTTGACATTTTAAAAGAGTAACACATCAGTTAATTCACAGGATATCCTTTGATTTGGGTTTGTCTCTTGTTTCCTTGTGATTGGATTCAGTCATGCATTTTGGCACAAATTTCAGAGAAAGGATACTGTGCCCATCTGAGTGTATCATAGCAAGAGACATAATCCTCATTTTTGAGATGAGGATGAGTCATAGAAAGGTTGAGTCACTTGCTTGAGTTCATGTTAAAAGTATGTGTAATGAACTCTAGACTTAGCTTTCCCCTGTAAATTCCTGGTCCACCACATGCCTGTTTGCTAGGGTTAGGACTTCAGACTTTACTCTGTAGGTAATGGGGAGCAGCCAGAGGTTTTTGTTTGTTTTGTTTTGTTTTTATTGCTTTCAAGTTAAGTCTAACATGGCCTATACCAGAAGTCACAAAGTGGTCGTCCAATTGGCCAAATATGATGCGCCACTGATTTTCATTTGGTCTGTGAACCATTTATGTTGGCTCCCATGGTGTTTCAGAAGAATGAATTGTCAAAATTTTAAATCAGGTCATCACACATAATGATGTAAATTTCTGGCTTCTCATGCAAATCCATCAGATGCGGCAACACTGAATCTGCAGTCTCATTTGTCACTGGTTAACTAATGCTGAGTAGAGTGACCCCTTTAGCTGGCTGGGGCATTGCACATCATCACAGAACCCACACCCGTTGTGCCCTTACACTAAAGCCAGGTATCAGCTTTCAGTTTTCTTTTACCCAGCTGGCTGGCCCTGAAGGCACTCCCTAGGCCAGAGGCTAAACTCAGAGGTTAAGCATGGTCTCCTTAGAGGTTGCTGACATGTTGTAACACTCAAAAGTATCACTGATTCTGATATTTGATGAAACAGTTTCAGATAGGACTGAGCTGAAATGTTGAGAAAAATTGGTTAACAATATGAACAACAGTGGAAGAAAAACGTTGTGTGGTTTTTTTCAGGGTTCCCAGGCTTTCTGGTGTTAGTCAAATTCCCCAACTTTCTTTGTCCCTTTATTCCTAGTTCTTTCAGATTCTGGATCTTGGAATCTTTATGTATTTTTCACTCTATCTTTCCCTTGAAAACTAAGTGGGCAAGGTAATCCAAATACTCATATACACAGAAAATAATTATTTCTAGACACATGACTAGGCCCATATGAGATTATTTTGTTAAAAATAGCTATTGTGTTTTGTCCTATACCATTCATTCTTCAAAGTGATACTTTTTAACCTCAAAAGCATTATTATTTGAGCCACACTGCTGTGCACTGCCCATAGGAGTTAAGTGCACTCACTGGTCATTCTGGTGACCAGGTAATCATTCTTTCCAGAAGACCGAAGAGGGCAATTTTCCATTGTAGAGATGGTTGTCTTTTTGTTTAGTGGAGTTTGGAAGCAGAGTTTACCAGATCTGTGTATGGCCTCTAGCCTGGACTTTGTGGTTCTCTAAAAAGTATGGTGAGTGAGCAGCAAGAACCCAGGAGAGCAGGCTGAGCTATACATATCTCAGCAATACAGACTGGAAATGAAGGCAATTGTTTGACCTCAGAATTAGGAAAACTGGCTTTCTTGGCCAGTGATTCTCAGACTGGACGGAGTAAATGGGGACTTCATCCAGGCTTACAAAAAAACTCTCCAGGAGGTTTTCAAATAGAGGTAGTGGGAGTTTACACATACAAAAATCCCTTCTGAATGATTCTGATATAATACAAAAATCCCTTCTGAATGATTCTGATATACAACCATGTTTGGGAACCAGGTTTTTTGCCTCCTTTATACTTGATGATAATTGTGAGCAGCCTTGGAATCATGGGTGCACCAGAAGTAGTTGTGATTAGATAGAAATGTAACTGCTGGTATGTTTTACTTAGTGCTCAAACAGGAAGAAGAGAGTAAGGGCTCCCGAGCTGACCTTAGATGACAAAAAAATCTGAATTGAATCTTATAATATTAAAAAATCAAAATACTGTAATAGTAGTAGGCAATTAGTATAAGTGCATCCTTCTTGTGTTACAGTAGTAATAATACATTAATATGGCTTTTACTAGAGTTATTAATCACTTTCATCTTGTCAAGTCCAACAAGCAAATCTCTGAGCTTGTGTAGGTTGACTCCTCAGCAACATATGACATAGATGATCCCTGCCTTCTCCATGAAACTCTTCCTTCTCTTGGCATCACATTCTTCTGGTTTTCTTCCTACTTCTCAGACTCTCCTTCTCTGCATAGCATCTAAGTTGAGGATTTTTGTCTTGCGCCTTCTCCTCATCTTCTGTCCACCCTTGTAAAGTGATCTCATTCAGATTCAAGATCTAACCACCATCTACATATGAAATTGCCAAGTATGTATCCTTAACTCTGACCTCTTGGCTGAGTTTGAACTTAACATATACCCTAGTCTATTGAACACCTTCATTTGAATATCCAATGAGTATCAGCACACTTGCTCCTCTCTCATTGTCCCCACCTCAGTTAATGGTACCACTGCCTCAGGATGCTCAAGCCAAATCCTAAGAGTCATCTTTGGCTCCCCCCATGTATCTGACACCTCAGCCAAACCTGTCTGGACTCACATGACCTGCTGTCCTCACTACATCTACAACCTTTGTCCAAGACACCATCATCTCTTGCCTGGAGCAAATATCTCAGAAATGATGTTTCCCTTTTAGTCTAATCTATGGCACAAGAGGGACTTTTAAATATAAATGGGATTATTTCTTATGCTCCAAATGTATTCAATTAAAATAAAATCCCAGTGCTGTACAATGGGACTAGCATTTGTGATTCTCAACATGTCTGCCCACTAGAATCACTTGAGAATGTGTTTTAAAAAACAAACCATTCCCAAACATCAGACCAACCCAGATTTTCAAGTTTAGGTCCCAGGATTGGTTTGAAGCACCTTAGGTGAATTTGATGTAAACTTGAGAACCATTGATGTAGTGCTCTGGTCCCAGTCTACCTCCCATCTCATCTCCTACCTTGCTCATCAAGCTTCATCCACACCAGCTTCTTTACAATCCCTCACTTTGCTATCCTCATTTTGACTGTTGGGGGGTGAAAGCTTTCCCCCAAGACGTTTCTAGGACTGGCTTCTGTTTATCTTGAAAGTTCAATTCAAATGTCACCTCTTCAAGGAAGCCCTCTCTCATCATCACAATTTAAAAGGACATTTGTTCTTCCTCCACAGACATTCTCAATCTTAGGGACTCTCAAACTTGAGTGTGCATCAGAAGGAGGGCTAATTAAAATGAAGATTACCCAGACTGTCTGATTCAGTAGGTTTGTGGCAGGGCCTGAAAATGCATATTTCAAATAAGCTCCCATGTAATGCTGATGCTCTGGGTCTGGGGACCTCACTTTGAGAAACACTGCTGTACCTCATTACCTAGCCTGTCTTGTCCATGAATCTCATCACTGTGATTACTGACTTGATTATCATCTGTTTTAATCTCACCACTGTGATTATTGACTTATTATCTGTTCACCCACAACCCCAATAAAATGTCAGCTCCATGAATATACAGACTTTTCTTGTGTAACACTGTATTACCAACCTGGGCACATGGACAAAAGGCTGCCTTAAATTAGTTCACGAGAAGCATTAAAAACACGGGAAGTGGGGCTGGAGCGGTGGCTCAGAGGTTACAGCGCTTGCCTGGCTTGCACAAGTACACGGGTTCAAACCCCAGCACCCATGTACACAACTAAGTGTCAGAGCAATGAAAGCCACGTGAAAAACTCAATAAAAATTGATTCTCTTAAAAACCAAACAAACAAACAACAAAAACCACGGGAAGTATTTTTGCATCCTACAGATTTTCCTTTTAAGTTACCTGGGACTGGTGAGTTGATGGTCTCGAACCTGATCCTTCACGGTAAGCTGGGATTTCCAATAGACTCTCTGAGAAGCGAAGATCCTTCAGAGTTTTAGGGTCAGTTCTTTCCTCTATCTCAAGGTCTACAATTATATTAAAAAACATTGTTCTGTGAACATCTGTAATTATATAAAATTATGCAAATGTCTTTATAGTTGGAAACCTTTTTAATAAAGGACCACCATCATCACATTCTCTCCCTAGATGTTAACACCCTCCTCAACTCAGTGAATTAGAATTGACAAAGGAAAAATAAGCTCAGACTGAGAGAAAAATCTTCCCAGTTATATTTGTAGCATTCCATATCAGGCTGGGAAAACAAATAGATCAGTCCAATTGGAAGGCTAGCAGGTAACAGTACTTCTCCCAAGGACATATTGTAATTGAGAAATGATATAACAGCTTTCTCTTAAAGTGATCTACTACTTAATTGCTGAGAAAAATTATTATCTAAAATCACAGATTATCAGAAATTCTTCTCTTTGAAATTATTAGTAAGAATGAAATACCTTATATATTACAGGATCTCACTTACATGTGGAATCTACAAAAGCTGGATTTATAGAAACAGAGATTGGAGCTAGGTTGCCTGGGAGGAGGGGTTGGGGGAAATGGGGAGATGTTGATCAAAGGGTAGAGAGGCTCAGTGATGTAGGATGAGCAAGTTCTGGAGAGCTATTGTACAGTGAGGTGACCATAATTAATAGTAATGTATTCTACACATGAAATTGGTGATTCTACACATGAAATTGGTAGATTTTAAGAGTTTGTTCTCCCTACCACAAGCAAAGTCATGGCTATATTAATTAGATATGTTAATGATGGATATGTTAATGGATTGGTTTTGGTAATCATTCTATATGATAAATACATGACAAACTTAAAAATAAAAAAAAAAGAACGAAATATCTGACTCTTCTCGGGAGGATCTAAGTCACATAGACAAGCAGACTCAATTTCCTATCCTTGTGCTGAGCTTCATATCAGGGTCTCTGAAAACAATGTTTCATGTGTATCTTTGTAGTTTCCAAGGTAAAAGAACTTCAGTTTACACCTGATGCTGACCCCTTTACATAGTCTAGCTTTGCTTTAAACATATCAAAACTCTGCTTTCATTTATTCTTTAAAATTGTTATTTATTTATGCAGTGCTGGGGATTGAACCTAGGGCCTTCCACATGCTGGGCAAGTGCTCTACCACTGAGCCATATCCCAAGCCCTCTGCTTTCATTTAAACTTCACTCTTCCCCCAATCCCTACAACTCTCATCTTTTCCTTTGATGAGACATGCATGAGTCCTTGGTATGTCGTCTCCCTCAATGCAATGTATCAATAAATCCAACACTGTTGGACTGGTTGGTTATCCTTTGTGATTTTAAATTAGTTGGATAGGACAGCACATGTTTATATTATAGCTCACTTACCTATTCTGGAGTTTCTCATTCTAACACTTCAGCAGATAAAGAAACATGCAATGAATCTGTTTGGTGGGTTTAGTATACTAAACCTTATCTTCATTCTATCACATTACCTGAAAACTTTCTAAGGTTAACATTCCAATTAGGTTTATTTTCAGCATTCTTATATTTCTTCCTTTGTTTTGATCCAACAAATCCATTTTTCAATTCCTAGGAATAAAGAGATACACATCATTTGATACCCATTTAGAATGTGATAATTAAATGCTACATGACAGAGACAGTGTCATGGCATAATTTCTTCTTTGCACTGGTTCACAGTAGTTTTTACAAAGTGACCTCTGTTCCACTTTACTGTAGAAACACATAGCTTTGAATCCGGGTTTCTTGGTTAGCAATCTGTCTAGATCCCACCAAGTCAATTAGCCAAACAGGGAAGCAGGGAGCAGCACATGTAGGCAGGATTTTACACTAATGGGAGATAGTAATATCAAGGGGATCAGAAGATCTAGTGGACAAAGATAGGGTGGGGTCAGACCAACATAGGACTTATGTACACAGCCTGCCCACACAGCTTTAAATACTCTTTTTTCCTCTCCATGAATTTAATTCCTAACACCTGATTCAAACCTGAGTACCTGCTGATGCATGTGGGGTCAGTCTCTGCCAGATCCCCTTGCCTTGTATACACTAAGAGCACCACCTCATGCCTACACCCACTGAGTGGTCCCACAGCTTCCTCTCTGACCTCAGGTTCACCGATGGGCTTAAAGGACACCACCAAAAACACTGTGTTGACTCCAAGAAGACCTCCATAACTGAGACTGTTGGATGGTTGCTTTACCATAGACCATCCCTTTCACTGGCCCTGATACTTGGATATGTACTCCTCCATGCCAACAACCCAGGGACTGAAGTTTCAAATGTCCTTCCATAGGTTGAATTAATTCTCCAAAAAGATGAAGCTTTCAGAATGAAAATTTCAACATAAGAAGTCTATGCCCACTGGCAGCTTCTGGCCTAATTAATCTACTCACCAAATATATACTCATCACCCTCTCCTGCCTTCCCCTGAGCAAAGCTTTGAGTATGGTAGTCATACCCTCTGCCATCTTGGAGCTTATTGAACATGTCAAAAACTGACAAGGAACTAAGTAATCACACAAAGAATTTTTAAAAGAAGACCTAGCGCAGTAATAGAGCATAGCACATACCTTTTGGTTTAGCTGGAGTTTATGTAGGGCAAAGTGACAGACAAAGGAAGACAGTCTATCCAAGGATGGACACTGTATACTTGGATGCAGGCTAAAAATGTCTGCTTTCTTCAGTAGGTAATGAAGAGCAACTGAAGACACTGGACTATGGGCAGTGATGTTGGGTAGGAATTTTAATCTCCAGAGAGGAGGAGAAATTAATCAAAGGTTGAAGAATCAGTGAAGATATTTTGCAGTGTCTGGTACTGACTTTAATTATTAGGACAAGACTAATAGTTAGGAAAGAACCCAGAATATAGTGATAATCTGAATGTATTATAGTTTAATTACTTGCCTGTTTTGAAGAAACTTTGAGAACATTTTCGACGTTGTCTTCGGAAGGGACAATATTTGGTGGTTCAGAGTCTACCTGAAATACCTTAGTTACAATTCCACTCTGTCTGCAGTCTCTGAAAATTATTTTTAAAAAAGAAACAGCCTGTGTTATATAAAGATTCAAAGAAAAGATAGCTAGAAATTAAAATGATTCTATTTAAAGTCCCTTAGCTATGAAATGTGTCACATTTTAAACTGGAGAAATCAAAACTTAACTCCCAAGTCTTTGCTTGCCTCATCCTCTTTGGAAATCTATACCTATGTAACAAATCACCTGTTATAGTTTGAATCTTAAGTATCTCCTCAAAGCTCATGTGTTGAAGGCTTGGTTCCCAACCGATGGTATTACTGGTGCTGGGGCCCACCGGAAGGAAGTCATGTCATTGGGGCATGCCCTTAAAGAAGTTATGGGGACCCTGGCACTTCCCTTGTTTCCTGGCCACCATGAGGTAAGCAGTTTCGCTCCACCACTTACTCCAGGACATGATGTTCTGCCTCGTCACAGGCCCAAAGCAAGGGGGCTAAGTGACCATGGCCTGAAACCTCTGAAACTATGAACCAAAATAAAGCTTTCTTTAAGTCGATTTTCTCAAACACTTTGTCACAGCAATGAAAGCTAACACAGTACCCCAAAATGTACTGCCTTAAAACACAAATATGTGGATTAACTGGGTTCAATTGTGTAGCTCTCATTTGATTTATTTCATGTGGTTGACATCAGATGTTGGGAGAAGCTAGAGTCAACTGAAAGCTCATTTGGGGTGGATGTCCAAAATGGGTTCTTCCCTCACAAATGCACAGTCTGAACTGGGATAACTGCTTGCTGTTTCTCTCTCTCAACTTCACTCTCTCTCGCTCTCTATCACTCCCTCCTTCTCCTGTCTCCTGACCCATTTTTCCATATGGTTAGCTTGAGCTTCCTCACAGTATAGAAGTCTCAGGTGGTCACGCTGCCAACATGCTTTCTTTAGTATCACTTGGTGTATTTATGTGATGTGTTCTAACTCCCCAACTTACCTGTACTGAAGACTATGCTGCTCTCTATGTAATTATGTCTAGTTGCTGACTCACAAGCTGCCACTCTGTTTGTCCTACCCAGACACTTAATACTTATGCATTTCAACTATCTTCTTTCTGTCCTTTGTCTGCTTTGCTTTTATTGATTTTCATGTTGGTCTCTGATACATTTTGTGTCAGTTACACTAGCATTTCTTCCACAATTTCTCAGACTTTTTTTTTTTTTGGTATCAGGTATTGAACCTAGGGATGCTTTACCACTGAGCCACATTCCCAGACCTTTTTATATTTTATTTTGAGACAGGGTCTCAGTAAGTTGCTTAGGGCCTTGCTAAGTCACTGAGACTGGCTTTGAACTTGTGATCCTCTTGCCTCAGCCTCCCAAGCTGCTGGGATTATAGGTGTGAGCCACGGTGCCCAGCCAACATCAACCATTTTTTTTTAAGAAGATAAAGAAAAGCTTGCTAATAATTAGTAAACAGGTAAAAAAAAATCTCATCATAAAATTAGAAAGCTGTAAAACTTAATGAAGCCTGTTTCTCCCACTTGTTCTACTCCTGTAAGGCCCAAGTTGTCTTCCCCAACACAGCTGGGCCCTTTCCTCAGGGACCCAGCTAAGGCATTCACCAGTGGACTCGATCCCAGCCAAAAACAACCCAAAGTCCAGCTTAAACTGCCTGCTAAATAGAAGGACTTCATCCTGATCTAGTTGTCATAACCAAAGTCTTTCTGGCCATCATCCAATGTCCCCTGATGGGAAATTATGCCTAGCTGAGAACCTCCAGTGTAGGAACATGAAAGGGTAGAGCAAAAACCATTTATTCACCCAGGCATAAACTTTTCAAATATGAGACATGCCTTTTAAGTTGGTTCACACTATAGGAATCTTTTAGTCCTTTGCTGAGAATTAGAATAACAAATAACAGCTACGGCCAGTGTAATCCCAAGTGTTGTATTAGGTGTATTATCTCTAATTATCACAATGGCTTTCAAATTCTAGTAACCTTGTTTAACAAATGAGGAAAATGAGAGTCAGCAGCCTACACAATTTAATCAAGGGCACACAAGTTAAGTGATGGAACCAGGATTAAAATTCAAATCTGTGGGTCTCTAAGCCTTGTTTTCTTTCCACAACTTTAAGCAACATCTCTCAAAGTAGTTTTCTTCTTGCCTTTGTTGCTGCCTATGTAGATAACATTTGCATCTCCTCCAAACAGAACATACTGCACAGTTTCTTGGAAAAAGCCTCCACAAAACAAGCTTGAATTATGACCTCCAGGTAGGAAGTTGACATTTTAGGGCATATTTTATATACCAAGGGGCTACAAATGGGTGCCTGTGAGATGAGCTGCTAACACACTGAGAAGTCTGTTTTATCAACCATTATTGAAAAACTGGGGAGTCCCTCATAGTTCTACCGAAGAAAACAATTATTTTCAGAGGACTCTGAGTCCCCCAACTCTATATCTTTAGTTCAAGGTAATTTTTAATCTCTTATTGTGACCCCTATATGAGGTCAGTGGGGGAGAAGGGAGAACCCTGCAAGCTCATTGCCAACACGCTACAAAATGATATCATACTGAGATGGGACATTGCTGATCACAAGGGAGGCTTTTAAAGAAGCAAGGCAGCCAGGCGTGGTGGCACACGCCTGCCATCCCAGCAACTCAGGAGGCTGAAGCAGGAAGACTGAGAGTTCAGAGAATTCAAAGCCAGCCCCAACAACATAATGAGGCCCTATCTCAAAATAAAAAATAAAAAGGGCTGGAGTGGTAGCTCAACAGTTATGGTGCTTGCCTGGCATGTGTGGGGATGCAGGTTCGAACCCCAGACCACATACACATATACAATGAAATGTTAGAGCAATGAAAGCTAAATGAAAAACTAAATGAAATTGATTCTTTTTCTCTCTCTCTTTCTTTTAAAAAAAAAGGAGGTGGGGGCTGGGGATGTTGCTCAGTGGTTAAGCACCACTGGTTCAATCCCTGGTACAAAAGAAAAATAAAGTGAAGAGAGAACCTACAAAATGGGAGAAAAATCATTGCTTGCTACTCTGCTGACAAGCATTAATATTGAGAACATATAAAGAACTCTTAAACTTTACACCATAAAAATCAAATAACCCAATTACCAAATGAGTAAATGAGTTAAAAAGCTGCTTCTGAAAATAAGAAATCTAAATGGTGAACAAATAAATGGAAAATGTTCAACATCATTGGAAATTAGGTAAACACAAAGCAAAACTATACTGAGATTTCATCTCATACCAGTAAGAATGGCATTCGTCAAGAATACAAAGAATAATAAATGCTGGAGAGGATGTGGAGAAAAGGAAGACTTTTACACTATTGGTGAGACTGTAAATTAGTACAACCACTGTGGATATCAGTAGGGAGGCTACTCAAAAAACTAGGCTTGGAGTCACCATGACTCAGCTATATCACTCCTCAGTACTTACCCTGAAAAATTAAGTCATCTTACTACAGTGATACTTGCATACCCATGTTTATAGCAGCACAGTTCACAACAGCCAAACTATGGAACCAGTCTAGGTGTTCATCAATGGATGAATGGATAAAGGAAATGTGGTCTATATACACAATGGAGTTTTTATTCAGCCATAAAGAAAAACCAAATTATGTCATCAGGAAAATGGATAGAAATAGAGACCGTTAAGTGAAATAAGTCAAATTCAGAAGGTCAATGTTTTCTCTCATTGTGGAAGCTAGAGAGGAAAAGGAAAAGAAAGGTGTAGGGTGGGCACTCATGAAAATCAAAGGGAGATCAGTAAAGGAAAGGGACCAAGGAGGGGGTAGTGAGGAGGGGGGTGAAGTGCTGGGGACTGATGTTGGTCAAATTACATTGTTACATTTTATACAAGTACAAATAAGTAACAACAAATCCCATTCTTATGTGCAACTATAATACATCTATTAAAAATGTGGAAAACAGGGGCTGGAGTGCTGGCTCAGCAGTTCTGGCATTTGTCTCAAATGCGCTGGGATGTAGGTTCGAACCCCAGCACCACATATACAACGAAGTGTAGGAGCAACGAAAGTCAGGTGAAAAACTAAATAAAACTGATTCTCTTTTCTCTCTCTCTCTTTTAAAAAAAATGTAGGAAAAAAATGGGTTCTGATGCACCACTATACCTCCCTGCATCCACACCCTTGTAAAATTTCCTACCACATTGACTTTGGGTGCCGCAGTAATTTGCTTTGGCCAAGGAAACAATAAATATAACATAAACAGAGGCCAGAAAAACATCTACAGGGCTTACCTTTCCTCTTACTGCATTTTGGAACTGAGGCACCATGTGAAAAATTTAGCAACACCCTGTTAGAGACACAGGGCTCAGTCAACAGTCAGCACCAAACATGACATGCCAGTCAAGCTTTCTTAGACCATCCAATTCAAGATGAGCCACATCACTATCCCAGGCAAGACCAGCAGAAGAACCACCCAACAAAATACCCACAGCCAGGCGTGGTGGCACAGGCTGCAATCTCAGCAATCCAGGAGCATGAGATAGGAGTCTCAAGTTCAAGGCCAACCTCAGCCATTTAGCAAGACCCTAAGCAACTTAGTAAGACTGTCTCAAAATAAAAAACAAAAAGGGCTGGGAACATAGCTCAAGGATAAAGTGCCCCTGGCTTAAATCCCCTGGCCTTTGTTTCTCTGACAGTTGTGTATGTAGTGCTGGGGTTTGAACCTGGGTCTTCGCACATGCCAGGCAAGCGCTCCAACTGCTGAGCCACCACTACAGCTCCTCTTTATGCATTTTTTTTTTTTAAGAGAGAGGGACAGTGAGAAAGAGAGAGAGAAAGAAAATCAAGTTTATTTAGTTTTTCATGTGGCCTTCACTGCTTTAAAACTTTGTTGTATAAGAGGTGCTGGAGTTTGAACTTGCATACTCGCGCATGCCAGGCAACCCCCGCAACCGCTGAGCCCATCGCTCCAGCCCCTTCTTTATGCATTTTTAAACACAGAGTACTGAAATGTGAACTTATATCCTAATTATTTCACTTTTTATGTAATAAATATTTTCCTGTCATTTGAAATTTCATGATCATAATTTTTCCTCTAAATACATTAATGATCTTCAACTGTTAACACTCTCATTTAAAGTTCTTTGTCTCCTCGCTAAGAAACTACCTGAAATACCTAGAAAATGACTTCTCAACGAATTGGGAGGCTGATCCAAGAGGAGCAGGAGGATCACAAAAGCATGAGGCCAGCCTGGGCAACTAAGCACATCCAAATTCAGAGTCACTACAGCACTTAGTGGGTACATAGAAAGTTGGTGAGAGACATAAAGAAAAATCTCAATTTTTAGACTCTCTGGAAAGTTTGATTAATTCCTTCAAACTACATAGTCATCAAACTTCTTCTTCATTCGAATATTACTTGCAGCTCCTATAGGGGCTCTCTGCCTTACAGTATTTCACATCAGAATACTTAGGTTCTCTCTCTTTTTTTTTTTTTAAGAGAGAGGAATGGTGAGAGAGAGAGAAAGAGAGAAACAATTTTTATTTAGTTTTTCACATGGCTTTTGTTGCTCCAAGACTTTGTTGTGTACATGGTGCAGGGGTTTGAACTCATGTACTCATGCACAGTGGGCAAACGCCGTAACCCCTGAGCCACGGATCCAGCACTTTAGGTTCTTAATTTTTAATGATAATTGAGATGATTTGTTTTGATAGAAGTGGCTTAGCGAGTGGGGAAAAAACTCCAATATTTAATAATAATGTGTATGAAGGAGGTATCTTGTTTCATTTTATCTTAAATATTATTTGTTTTAATTTTCAGATGCCAAAGCTATCATCTTTGGTATAGAAGTTGCCTCTCTCTTCAAAAGGTCATGCAGTGGGAATGGAGCGGTGGCTCAGTGGTTGGAGTGTTTTCTGGCTTGCAAGGATCTGGGTTTGAACCCCAGCACTACATACACAACTAAGGGTCAGAGAAACAAAGACCAAATGGAAAAATAAATAAAACTGATTCTCTCTCATATTGGTTGGGCGGGGTAAGGGTGGGTAATTGGGGGAGCTTTTGGGGGTAAATCTAATTTTCTGAATTTATATATATTATATTGTTTCATTATAAGCATGTTTGATTGTTCAACAAATAAATTTCTTATTAAAATAAAAAAATGCATATAAAGTAACATTAAAAAAAAAAAGAAAAAAGTCATGCAGTAGTTCAGCCAGCAGGGGGAGCATGGGGAGTCTTTCAAAAGTACCTGGGTCCACCAGGGAAATTTGGTTTGGGGCTTAAATATATTGCCCAAATGTGGCCAAACCAGTCTTGCTGAACAAAACAACTCTTCCATCACAGTCACACCTCTACATTTCAAAATGGAAAAGAGTCACTGAGTAGGAAAGACAAGATAACAGAAAAATAAAGTGGCTAATTTCCTCCAAGGTGAAAAGAGAACAGCTTCGAAGGTCAATTAATTCAACATGAAATCAAATAGAGAATGCTGGTGGTGGTGGTGGGCTGTATCCTGGGGATTAAGAACCATCCAGTAAACACAGTGCTTTCCTCAGTTAGGTGAAGCTCTTCGGCAGTTCCCAATCCTAGGAATTATCTTTCTTCACGAAACCCCAATGTGGAATTTGAAATAAAGGCAGTGTAATAATACACATAACGCTTCATTGAGCTTATTGATTGCACTTCAGTGAATGCATTTAGGATTTGTGCACTTTACAGTATACTTCAGTAAAATGCAAATAAAACACAAGTTACAAGTATAAGCTAAAATTAAATTTTTCATTAGTGTTCTAAAATAACACTGATTCTCACAGGAAGAAATAAAATCAGAACATAACGCCATTACATTATAAATCATTCTCTTAACTTACTTAGAGACTGCAACAGCTTTTACTTGTATTTTTCCATCAGGCAGAGTAATAGGTTTTGTATACTTAAATGTAGTATTTTCTCCATGACCAATTCTCTTCAGAAATTCAGGTTTGCTGCCATCCAGGGTATAATATATGGTGACATCTGGGGTGTCTGAAAAATCCAAAACAGGATAACTATAATTAATACTAAAGTGACTAGTCTCTCAATAATGCCTACAGGTCAGTTATTTGAGGAGACTTTGTATATACATATATATGAATATACATGAAAATAACTAAGAATAATTTTTTCTGTTCGCACAGTGTTTTACATGAATGCGCTCACTTCTGACTTCATTTGAATAACTCTATGAGGTAGGTCTCTTTTCATGCCCATTTTATAGATAAGGTAACTGAGTCCCTGAGAGATTAACAAACTTGCTAAATAATAGATGAGTTATGGTGTGACTTCTGATAGGCTGAAACAATAGTCCGTGCTCTTGAAACATTATGCTCTGTGTCCCTCAAAAGGAAAATGATATAAATAGAGTAGGGATCACTTTTAAGACAACACCATCCCTGTAGAAAACAGAAGCCAAATTTTAATTTTTTTTTTTAGCACTACTTCATTCAGTTTTGTGGTGCTGAGGATTAAACCCAGGGCCTGTGTATCCTAGGTAAGTGTGCTACTACTGAGCTACACCCCCAGCCCTCAGCATTTTTAAAGAAATGCTTTATTATATTTTATATGGACTTGGTAAATGATTCTTATAATTCCTGAAAAAAATTTAAGTTCAATAAATTCACATGATTAAAAATTCAAAAGATTAGGAGCAGGTGAGGTGGCTCAGAGGTTACGGTGCTTGCCTGGAAAGGATACAGATTCGTTCCCCAGCACCATGTAAATAATGAAGTGTCGGAGTAATGACAGCTGCATGGAAGATTAAATAAAACTGATTCTTTCTCTCTCTCACTGTCCCTCTCTCTTTAAAAATAAAAATTAAAAGATTAACAATGCTATACTGTTGCAGGGACAGATGAGACAGATGCCTGAAGAAGAAATCCAGGAAGAAGTTTTATTCAAAGCTGTGGGGCTTGGTCCAGGGGACTTAGATGTCACAAATCTTGGACTCTGAGCATGAAAATTCTTACAGTTTTATATTCAGTGACAGTGGAAGGTTATAAAACATTTAATTATTTTTTTCCTTTTGACAAATCAGCCAGCAGTTTAACAAATTTTTACCAAAAAGAGCAGAAATAACATCTTTTGCCCAGAGTGTCCTTCTCTGGGATGAAGTCATCCCATAACTCAAACCCTTGTAAGATAAGCACAGCACACAGTTATGTCTCAAAAGAAGTTAGAAACCACAGGCAGCCTCTGTGCAAATCTTGCAAACACCCTGGCAAAGGTTTTGCTGACAGAAGCCAGTTTAGCTAGTTTAAAGTTACACTGTTACCATAATTTGGGGCAGGGTCCTAAAACCCCTTCCCCAGCCTCCTTCTATACAATGAAAATTCTCCCTCCCAAACATCAAACTGGCTGTGCAGACAACCAATGATATCTTGACTGTCCTTCAGAAAATACTTTATAGGTACACATGGTCATGCAGGTACATACTCTTATTCCCCTCCCTTTTAATGGGGTATATTATACCCCATTCCACATATTTCTTTTTTCACTTAATAGTATGTCTTGAATACTGTCCTATTTCTCTTTATGTGTTATAACTACATTCCATTCCCTCACATAGATGAACAATAGTTCGATTTCTACAGAGTTACACTTATGTTGTTTGCTTTTTCCTTTTCATTTTTTCCTTTTGCAATTATTAGTTCTGTAATGAATAATCATGGAAAGAATTTTTTGTAAGTACACTTATAAAACAAATATGTAGAAACAGTACTAATGGGTCAAAAGGTATGTACATTTGTAAGATTTGTTTTAGAGCAGGGTCTTGCTATGTTGCCCAGGCTGTCCTTGAACTCAAAATTTTTCTGCCTCCGCCACCTGAGTAGGAGGGACTCTAGGCACATACCACTGAACCTGGCTTTGCATTTGTAATTTTGATTAATATTTTCAAACTGGCCTCCCCGGGTGACTAAGCAACTTACACTGCTACCAGTAGTGCATGCAAGTGCTTGTTTAACCACAATGTCCTCCATATTGTTCATTACCTATTTTTCTAAGGTAAAAATTTTTTTTTAAAAAAAATGTATCTTTCCAGGCACAGTACCACACACCTATAATCCCAGCTATTTGGGAGGCTGAAGCAAAAGGATCATAAGTTCAAGATGTGCCTCAACAACTTACTGAGACCTTGTCTCAAAATAATAACTCAAAAAAGAGATGGGGCTGTAAAGCTCAATGGTAGAACACCCTGGGTTTAATCCCCCAGTACTGCAAGAAAAAAAAATACATTGTAATCTGAACTCACCCTTATTGTTTTATTTTTGTCTTGCTTTTGTTGCAATGGTAAGGACTGAAAAAACCAGTGCCTTGTGCTCTATTTACCACTGAGCTACACCCCTAGTCTCTTCTCTTCCATGTTGGGCAAGATAAGGTCTGTCCAGCAAGCAGGTAAAGAGGTGGGTTGAAGCATATTTTCATAAATTTAAGAGGCATTTATATTTCCTTTTGTATATTTTTTTTAAGAGAGAGGGACAGTGAGGACAGAGAATGGAAGAAAGAATCAATTTTATTTAGTTCTTCATCTGGTTTTCATTGCTCTGACACTTTGTGGTGTACGTAGTGCTGGGGTTCGAAACCACGTCCTCATGCATGCCAGCCAAGCGCCATAACTGCTGAGCCACCATTCCAACCCCCTTTTCTATATATTTTTACATCCTTTGCCCATTTTGAGGGATATTAAGTTGTATATCTCTTTATTTAGTTCACATTTAAATGTTAGAGAATTTGAATACCCATTCATATCATTATTTGTCAGTGATCACCCAACTTCTATTAAGAACTACAGGCAAATATATTTGCATTTTTATTTTGATTTCTTATTTTTAAAAATCACATTAGCATTTAAGATAAATGAGGATGGGGCTAGAGTAATGGCTCAGCAGTGTGGCACTTGCCTGGCATGTGTGAGGACCTGGTTTGGGCCCCAGCACCACATACACAACTGGTTATCAGAGAGACTAAAATCAGATTAAAAAATGAATAAAAAATTGATTCTCTTAAAAAAATGACAACGTAGTATAATGTAATTATATTCTTAGTTGGAATTCTTAGTCTAGGAAGCACAGGAGACATGCTACAAATGCAGATAAAATGCAGTCTGTACGCATTTTAGTTATTAAAATATACAACTGGATTTTCAAAGTCTTTTTTTTTAGTTTGTTTTTTTTTCTTTTTTATTTGTGTTTCCTTTTTTGTTTTTCAAATTCTTTTTTAAACAAATATTTGTTCATATGTTGGGTTTATAAAGCTTTCATTTCTCATGTTTATTATACATGCATATGTGTATAAATATATATTAACACATTTAAGAGTTTGAAGAAACAAACATTACTAGGAAATACATTCTCTGCTTTATTTTTATAATAATAGTTAAAATATATTTCATCACAGGCTAAATCGCTGTCCACCTCACACGTATACCAACTCACTTAATACTCACAATGGCTCCAAGTGGCAGATATAATTAACCCTACCTTACCACAAGGAAACTGAGACTCAGAAAGGCTAAGTAACATGCTCAAGGTCACCAGAAGTTGTCAAAGCCAGGATTCCATTTCCAAAGCCACACTGGAAAGCCTATGTTAATAGGTTAAATTTATTATCCTAGAAAAATAAGAAGCTTCCTGGGAAAATCTGGAAAGGCAACTAAGGTGAATCAAGGTAGTATTGGAAATAGGTACCTATACAAATGAAAGTTTAATCAAAACTAACCATTTTAATCAAAATATATACTATGCTATAAACCACCAAAGTATAGTATAATACTAGGGGGTGGTTTTTTTGTTGTTGTTGGTTTTTTTAGAGAAAGAGAGAATCAATTTTATTTTTTATTATTTCATCTGGTTTTCATTGCTCTGACACTTTGTTGTGTACATGGTGCCGGGGTTCAAGCCTACATCCTTGCAAATTGCCAGGCAAGCGCTGTAACCGCTGAGCCACTGCTCCAGCCCCTACAATACTGTTTTTTTTTGTTTGTTTGTTTTTAAGAGATGAACAGAGAGAGAGAAAGAGAGAGAGAGAAAATCAATTTTATTTACTTTTCATCTGGTTTTCGTTGTTCCAACACTTATTTGTGTACATGGTGCTGGGGTTTGAACCAGGGTCTTTGTGCCTGCAAGGCAAGCACTATAACCACTGAGCCACCACTCCAGCCCCTACAATACTGTTTTGAATTGTGAAAGTTTCACAAATTTCCTAGAGTCCTGAGTTTAAAAAGCCCGTAAAGAGATGAGTCAGCAACCCCATGAACATGAAGAGTATGACAATGTCATTTTAAACAATTTCAAACACAGGTGATTCCTACCCGATTTCATTTCCAAAAGAGTATTGTTATCAATTTCATGATTTGCTTTTCCAGGCTGAGGCACTCGTAGTGGTATGATCTGGGGGACACATACTGAACCAGCAGTCATATTCTCTCTTTATACAAAAAAAAAAAAAGAGATAAAAATAAAATTCACTGTGCAACTATCGTCTGAACACAAGAGTTAAAGACAGCACCTTATTTAAATGCAACAAAATTAATAAAACCTAAAGAGAATATTGTAAGTATGCCACCTACAAATATCATCCCATTTAAAAATGAAGTAATTATTACATTTCAGCTTTATTTTTGTTTTTGAGGTCTTGTGTGGGGATTTATCTAAATACTTACCTCACGTCTAAGATAGATCATGAATGAAAGAGATGGGGGAAATGGAGTTACTTTAAATGTACAAATTAAATGGCTAAAGCACAACAAAGACCAGCACTAATATTCCAACCTCAGTTCCTCCTAGATCATTATCACCCTTGCTTTTCTTCAGTTAACAGGCCATGTCTCTTGACCTCAGGGAAAATAATCACAGAGGGTGACCAGAAAGAAATAACTATGCAACATAAAATGTTCATTTAGAGCCATTTTGGGGGGGCAGGGAGAAGCCCCAGGGGCAAGTAAGGTAGTACAGATATAAACAGTGACTAAGAAAGAAATCCAAGAGTCCCACCACAATCTACTGTGTTTTAAAATAATTAACTACCAGTACAAGGGCTCATTGGTCTACTTTTGGGGGACTCTCATAATTTTCAAAGCACAGAAGGTATCAGGTGGGGGAAAAAAACCCCTCACCTTAGTGAGGCAGAAAAGTTAGGCAGTTCAGTGTAGGCAGATCAATGTGGGTTGATAAGGAGATCATCTTTCTGAGAAGGCAAAGACATCCCCCAGTGCTAATGAGGGTCTGACAAGAGAGGCCCAGATGCAAACACTCCCTGCTGCTAAGCAAGGAACCACATTCTTTCTATTGGTGCCTAAGGCATGGATCAAAGAGCCTAAGGCATGGATCAAAGACTGGACCTGTGCGCTAGGTACAGGGGCAGGGAAGCAGTGACCAATCCAAGAGAGGTCGTCATATAAAAAGGGCAAAGCTCACTGCCTCATCGGCTCTGCCCCCTTCCCCCACTCTGGGGGAAGTCTGTTCTTTTCCCTGTGCTTTACTTTCTATAATAAAAATTGTCTACTATGCTTGTCTGGTTTCCCTCGGTTTCATTCTTTGACTCCTAGAGGACAGGAATCCCACGAACCTGACATCCACATCACTGGCAGCATCAACCATTTACATTTCTGAAAAGCCTTTTCAAATTTCAATGACTCTGATACACAATTACTCAATTATAATCTACATATTCATTCAAGTTTTATAGTCTACTTTTTGCATCCTCATTTTTTAATTTGCAATTTTCCATATACTTAATTAAACATAATTTACCAATTTGTGTTTGGGCAATTAAACTATTTCTAGCATCTTTTTAGTTTTGGTTGTGGCAACTCTTGAGTTTTGTCAGGCTGCGATAACTAGGATAACTAAACTTAAGCAGTGAACTTAATGCCTTCCTTCTTGAATAGTTTCAGATCGACAGCCAAGAACATAAACTGCAGATATTGATAGCACAACACTGGGGCCTACAGAAGTGTGACTGGACATAGTGGTTTTGAGGTACGTGCCCATAAACATATTTCCCTTCAAGAGAAAGGCATTTAAAATAAAAATACTTGAAAAAAATAGAAATAAAGAGTTGGGGAGAGAATAATTAGCGTGTGGAAACTAACAGCTGCCCTTGAGAGGCCAGTGGGCCTCAAGCGAAGGGGATCGAGAAAAAGGCTGATCCACTAGATTCCACCGCAAAGGGCGGTCAGTAGCACCCACCACCACCACCTCCCATCATCTCCCTCCACCTGCACCATCTCCCTCCACCTGCACCATGTCTCGCCACCGAGATTCCGGAACCCCATCGGGTCTTGGCCTTGGTCCATCAAGGGCACTCAGGACGCCTGCATCCTTAGGTTGGTGTAAAGGAGGCCTCCTAATCGTCCTTCAACCACGAGGACACAGATCAGGACCCCCAAAGCAATTCAGCCTCCCCCAACCCAGTTGCTTGCCTCTCACCGCCTCTCCTGGGCTCCTTCGCCGCAGTCCGGGTTACCACAGACGCGGCAAGTCACGCCCCGCCCACTTGGAAATGGGCAGATGATTGGCGAAAAAATCAGCCTCCTAGCAACTAGCCCCGCCCCTGTCGCTGGGCGGAGAGACGGGTACCAGTTTGGAGGGCCAATTTCTAAGCGTTTACCGTAGACGTCCAAAAATATGCCTTGGGAGAAGTGGGAAAGTGCTAAGAGCGGGAGTTTCTATTCAGCATAAGGGACCAGCCTCTTTTGTCCGACAGGCGTCGACATTCTGCCCAAGATGAAGACTTTCCGTCAAGGTCGGCGAGTGGTGCGGGCAGGCGCGGTTTGGCCGCCTCAAGCCGACAGACAAGGAAGGACCGGCTGCGACACGAGGAAGAAGGCCCCATTTCCCGGCCCACAGCTGTCTTCCGTGAGTTACCGCTGTTCCCCTAGTTATCCGGCGGCTCCGTGTTTCTTCCTCCAGGGTTCTGGAACTGAGCTCTCATGGCGGAGGTGAAGGTGAAGGTGCAGCCGCCGGACGCGGATCCGGTCGAGATAGAAAACAGGTAAGCCAGTGAGTAAGCCAGCGAGGCCCGGTTCGCGGTTGCAGATGCCCCGCCCCCGCGGTCATCTGGACAAGTGGACCGGTTCTCCAGGGTGTTTGAGAGAGGACGGAGAAGGTAGTGCGCATGCGGGAAAGTGAATTGCAGGGTTCTGGATGCCCTTTCCTGGGAGAACAGAACGCTTAAGAAGTTGTAAACGGGTTTGACAGCTTGCAGTGCTGTGTTAATGGCTTTGCCCGGATATTCTTTGGGAAGTTACAGTGATGCACAGCCTATGTTAAGGAAATCAGTGCCCCGAAAAGAGATCTGCCTTTCCCCCATAGTAGTTGTGGATACATACTCTATCTACTCCAGGATTGCTCTGTCACTAAGGGATAGAACGTTTGGACGAAGTTAGGATTCAGTTTGCGATTACAAAGCAACGTTAAGCAGAAAAGTTTAGATGAAGGGTTGAACTCAACATTTTAGGGCACCTAAATCTTCTCCCAATGTTACATAATCTTAATAATGCACAACTGTTCAACGTTATTACATAGTTTTAAAAGACCCCGGTTTTCTCAAACTGTTAAGAATACTACATTTATTAATCCTAAAACAAGATCTGGACTTCATTGATGTAGGAATAATTACAAAAACAGGCCCCAGTTATGGTGAATTATCATAACACTTCCATTATTGTAACCCCCTCTGTTATCAAGGTGCCTCCCAAACTTCTCTTCCTGGCTCTAACTGTCCTGGTTATAATCTTCCTGGCTCTGATCCTCCTGGCTCTAACTTTTCCACAGGCACAAGCATACACCCAACGACCTACTTTCACCACTGTCCTTGGGGCAGAGAACCAATCAGCATCTGCCCTCTGCTCCTAACTACCCCAACCCCCATGAAAATCCCCTATAAATGCTCTTGTACACCCCCAATAAGTGGGAACCCATCTCCAAGGATTGGTTTTGGTCTTGGTGCGCGGGATTATTCCTTTCAATTATTACTTCCCACAGGAAATGTCCACATTTGCTTCTTGCTTACAGATTTAATTTTGTTATACTTATTCCAGCTGAGAAAATTGGAATCTCAGCTTTGATATTTTTGTTTTTATTAGACTTTTGCTATAATTTAAAATATATATCATAAATATATGATGAAAAGAACTGTTCTTAAATAACACTAAAATATAAACGTATTATTTAGAAAGTATCTTCCTCGGTTTTTAACATGTTTTGGTTCAAAGTCATAGAAACCCAGATTTCCTGCCAAGTGTGAGAAAAGGCACAATTTCAAACTGTTCTGCTTGTATTTCTTCCCCATTTGAGATCATCAATACCTTTGTTTCTAGGATTATAGAATTATGCCATCAATTCCCTCATGGAATCACAGACCAAGTAATTCAGAATGAAATGCCTCACATAGAAGCCCAACAGCGGGCAGTGGCCATCAATAGACTATTGTCCATGGTAAGGAGAATCCAATTAGCTAACTTGTTTATACATTATGATTTTCATTGATTTCTATTGTTTAGTCTTTATGATTAATTTTATGTGTCAACTTGACTGGGAGATGGAATTCCCAGATATCTTTACATTTAAAACATTATTTCTGGGGATGTTCTGGAAGAGATTAGCATTGAATTGGTGAGCTGAGGAAAGCAGATGGCCCTCCCCAGTGTGGACGGGCATCAAATAATCATTGAGGACCTGAATAGAATTTTAAAAGTAGAAGGTTGAATTTACTCTGCCTGACTGACTGGGCTGGGACATCAGTCTTCTGCCTTTTTGCACTCTTGGTAGGTAGGCTTTCAGATTCTAGTAAGGATCTACACCCTTGGCTCTCTGGTTCGCAGGAGTTTGATCTATACCACTGGCTTTGTTGGGTTTCCAAATTCAGAGGGAATATCACAGGACTTCTCAGCCTCCATAATTGCATGAACTGATACCTTATAATGATTTTCTTCCTAGTGAAATATAACTATGTATGTCTCCTGTTAGTTTTTTTTCTCTGAAGAACCTTGACTAATATACTAGCCATAAAACTAGAAAGTGTGTTAATATATGATTAATATGATCCTAAACCAGAAAACAGCCCAGACTGTCTGAATTGAAAGAAGTAGTAATTATGAACCATTTTTATTAGACAAAATAAATGTATTTTGTTAAAACTGTTATTAACATAATTGGTATGTAAGGGCAATAGACATAGTCTGTTTTCACCTTGTATTTGCTTCCTTCTGCCAGTTTTAGACCATTCCTTATAAAATATCTCCCCTCAGAACCATCCTAGAGCCCATTCATTTGGGTGTCATTTTCCATAATGTCACTCCAGACTTTTCAGGAGTCAGGAATAAGTCCAGTTGAGTGCAGCCTCCATCCTTGGATATATTGCAGTGGGATTTTTCCACGAAGCCTTTATGCCTACTCTTACCTATTCTGTCCTTAAGAACTGGTTGCCCTATTGCCATTTTCCTCCAACTTTCCAAAAATACCTCAGTTGTGGTACCCCATGGTCTAAATTTCCATCATCAAAACTCCCATTTCTTGAGAGAGTTTCAGTTTGATTTTGCTAGAACTAGGTAAAAGAATTCTATGCTAGGCCTTATGGTTGGTCTGCTTATTAAATCTGCCAGCTTTGTGCGATTTGTAAGGGCTTTGGATGTGGAGACTTGAGAACCCATAAGCCTTTTGTTAAACCATTTCCTTCAACTTTACAGTTCAGGAATTGATAAGTTGTTTTTTTTTCTCTAAAGTGCTAGACAGTGTATCTTTAAGGTTTGTGAACCAAATGGTTTTTGTCACAACTACTCATGTCATTTTTACAAGAAGCAACCCATGGACAATAACAATCAAATGAGTATGACAGTGTTGCAGTAAAACTTTGTTTATAAAAAGCAAGCAGTGGACCAGATGCTGAGCCCTCTTTTAGCACAAAGATAAAGGAGTGTTGTGATCTCCAGTTGTTTCACCATGGTAAAGGTTTATAGCACCAGGGAGAATTGAGAAAGAGATTCTGGGAGTTTACAGCAGTGGATAAAATTCCTTTTTGTCATCTGAAAATTATCCTCTCTGCTTCCTTTTCTTTTACTATCTCAGTATCTGCTGTATGCAGTGGTAGAGCTATTGAAGGATTTTGAGCAAAAGCATGATTATTAAAAAAGTATTAAGTGTTCCTGGTCTTAGCCCGTAATCACTGTTCAAACTTAAACCTCCATTTTCATTCCTGTTACTTCTCTGGGTTCAGGCTCTTAGATTTTACCTGGACTATTACAGTAGCATTCTAACTGGTTTCTCTGACTTCACCTTTCTGAGAGCAGAATACAAGTCCGACCAAATTATTCTCTTGCCTCAAATCTGTCAGCACTGGAAATTCAAGCCCAGACTCCTGGGCTTGACCACACTGAGCCCCTGCCTTCTTAATCGGACTTACCTCCTCTACAACTCTGCATCACAAGTTAGCTGTCAGATGGAATATATTGTTTTTAATTTTTTGTCGCATCAGCCTGTTTCATGCCTCAGGATCTTGGCTTGTGCTGTCCTCCCTGCTTGGAAGGCCCTTCCCTTTCTTCATGTACTATCTCCTTATAACCCTTTAGGACTCAGCTCTACCATTATCTCTAGGAATTCACCTGCATCCCGACATTAGGCCATAGCCTTTTCTCTGGTAACTCTTTTATTTTTTCTTTCTTCCCTTTCCTTCCCTCTCTCTCTCTCTCTCTCTTTTTTTATTTTTTTTTTTGTGGTATTGGGGATTGAAACAAGACCTGGGCATATGCGCTATCATGTATTCTCAGCCCTTTTTATTTTTTTTATTTTGAGATAGTCTCACTAAGTGCCCACATTGGCCTTGAACTTGTGATCCTCTTGCCTTAGCCTCCTGAGGCTCCTTAGCTTTTTCTTCATGCCAGCCAGATATTATTGAGGTTTTTTTATTTGTGTGTTTCCCTTTTAGTATTTATGTTTGTTCGACTGTGCGTGTATCTCAGTGGTAGAGGCCTTGCCTAGAATGCCTCAGGGACCTAGGTTCAGTCCCCAACAACACACACATACACATGTAAAGAATTTATGTTTATCCCCCAAAAAAACTATCTTAACACCTGCCACAGTGCAGATGTTCAGTAAATGTTTATAGGCTGAGTAAACAACTGAATGGCACCTCTAATATAGGACATAGTATTGATATTTTGAAATATTTTGAGATAAATGTATTTGAAAAATGCATTGGTGCTAGTGATGTACCTCAGTGATAGAGAACTTGCCTAGCATGCGTGAGGCCCTGTGTTCAGTTCTCAGTACTGCAAAAAAGAAAAAGAAAAATACATTGTATGGGACCTATTCTCAAAACCTTAAGTCTCACTAGGTGTGGTGGTGTATGCCTTTAATCCTTACAACTGGGAAGGATGAGGCAGGAGGATTGCAAGTTCAAGGCCAGCCTCAGCAACCTAGCAAAGCCCTATCTCAAAATAAGCAATGAAAAGGGCTGGGGATGTAGCCCAGTGGTAAAATACCTGGATTCAATTTCCCGTACCAGAACAACAACAACAAAATTAAGTCTCAGGCTAGAGTGGTGGCTAAGTGGTTGTGTGCTTGCCTGGCATGTGTAAGGACATGGGTTCAAACCCCAGTACCACATACACAAAGAAGTGTCAGGGCAACAAAAGCTACATGAAAAACTAAATAAAATTGATTCTTTCTCTATTACTGTCCCTCTCTCTTTATTTTTTAATTTTATTTTATTTTTTATCAAATTTAATTTAGTTATTCATGTGGCCTTCATTGCTCCAGCACTTAGTTATGTACGTGGTGCTGGGGTTTGAACCCGTGTACTCACACATGCCAGGCAAGGGCTGTAACCACTGAGCCACTGCTCCAGTCCCCATCCTTCTTTCTTTAAAAAAAAAAAAAAAAGTTAAGTCTCAAATGAGGAACTGAAAACTAAATAAGAAATGAAGAGTATTGTACTTTGTTTAATAAAAATATTAAAGAATGCATTAACATCTGTCACTGTAGTTTATGTGTGTGTGTGTGTGTGTGTGGTGTGTGTGTATATATATATATACATAATAACTGAGTCTTACTTTCTATTTAAAAAAAATCATTAGGGTCAGTTGGATCTCTTAAGGAGCAATACAGGCCTGTTATATAGAATAAAGGACTCTCAGAATGCTGGGTAAGCAACTTTTTTTTAATTTTAAGAAAATAAATATTACAAAAGTAATGTGTGTGTTAGAAATAAAAGCTAATAATACAGAATTGTATGATATAAGCTTTTTGTGCATATCATCCCTGCTTCCTATCATATATTCCATTTCCCAGAGTAACCACTCTTATTAATTTGGAATAGACCTTTTCTTCTAGATATATATGATTATATATTCATATACTATATATTTATATATAATCTTTTTCTTTTTTTCTTTCTTTCTTTTTTTTTTTTTTTTTTTTTAACAAAAATGGGATCACACTATCCATACTGCTTTGTAACTTGTTTTTTTCACTTACCATATCTTGGACATCTTTTCATGTTGGTACATACAGCTCTGTCTCATTCTTTTTAAGGTAAGCCTTTTTTTGGTAAATAAGTCAGTGTGATAACCTTGTCTGCTAATTCATTTAAGTAGTGATATAGATTTTTAGGTATCCTATACTCTTTCCTGTTTTAATTCTACTTTATTTTCCTACAGTAAAATGAAGGGATCAGATAATCAAGAAAAACTAGTATATCAGATTATAGAGGATGCAGGAAATAAAGGTAAGCATGTGAAGAATGAAGCAGGAAAAAACAGTTGGGACTAGATATAGAACTGAGAGTCTGGCTTCCCAAGGTAAAACTTAGTGTGTAGAGGGCATTGCTGCCATTTATGTAAAAAGTGGAGAAAGCGGGCTGGAGAGGTGGCTCAGCAGTAGAGCACTTGCCTGGCATGCACAAGGACCCAGGTTCAAACCCCAGCACCACATATACAACTAAGTATCAGAAAAACAAAAATAAGATGGAAAAATATATAAAATTGACTCACTCTGTGTCTCGCTGTCTTTCTCTCCCTTAATTAAAAAAAAAAAAAAAAGATGGCTGAAAAGAACAGAACATGTACTCATGACATACATATACTTGAAGGACACCCAAAGGTAATCATTGATACCCCGAAAGAGGAAGGAACTAGACAACTACAGCCCGGCACGGAAAAAAGTCTCTGAATTCTGAGCCACATGAATGAATTATCTTTGCAAAACTAGTTTCTTATCTTTTTTAACTATATGACTGTTCTTAGTCTGTTTTCTATTGCAACAGACTGAGTAATTTTTATTTTTAGTTATTTTTTCAGATTGAGTAATTTTTTTTTTTTTTAAAGAGAGGGACAGTGAGAGAGAAAGAGAGAAACAATTTTTTATTTAGTTTTTCATGTGGCCTTTGTTACTTCAAGACTTCGTTGTATACAGGATGCTGGAGTTTGAACTCCTGTACTCATGCATGCCAAGCAAGTGATGTAACTGCTGAGATACCGCTCCAGCCCCAGATTGAGTAACTTTTTTTTTTTTAATTGCACATCACTCCTTTATTATACTGATCCAGAAAAAAAGATGTAGTACAGTTACGCTTAACATGAATACTGGGCCTGTGTGGCAGGGCTAAGCAACTGGAACATGATTCAGAAATCAGACACAATGAAAGACACACTTGGACATGATCAAGAGGCATTTCACTGCCACAAAACAAGGCAGAGCAGGGATTCTCTGAGTTACACTTCTAAACCTTTGAGACCAAAGTTACCCCATAATGTGTGAGGAACAGCTTACTTTCTGGTGACCGCATGTAGGGCTATTTAACCAACACTGTGCAGCCATAGCTTCCATTGTTTTACGAACAGTCTCTTCATCCCCCAGGAGCTGCATGGGCTTGATGGGCTTCAAGTCTTGTCCAATTCATAGACAATGGGAATACCAGTTGGCAGGTTCAGCTCCATGATGGCCTCTTCAGAGAGACCTTCCAGATGCTTGACGATGCCCCTAAGACTGTTTCCGTGGGCTGCAATCAGAACCCGTTTCCCCTCCTTGATCTGAGGAACAATTTCTTCATTCCAGAAGGGCAGAGCTCTGGCAATAGTGCCCTTCAGACTCTCATAGGAGGGCAGATGATCCTCCGTGAGGTCTGCATACCTGCGATCCTTACTGATATTGCTGTAGAAGGGATGATCAGGCTCCATTGGAGGTGGTGGGACATCATAGGAGCACGTCCATATCTTTACCTGGGCCTCACCGTGCTTGGCAGCAGTTTCTGCTTTATTGAGGCTGGTGAGACCCCCATAGTGCCGCTCATTGAGGCGCCAAGTCCTCACCACTGGCAACCACATCTGGTCAGTGGAATCCAGCACTGTCCAAAGGGTTCTAATTGCTCTTTTCTGCACCGAGGTGAAGCATATGTCAAATTCATAACTGCCTGCCACGCTTCGCCTCCTCTTGGCCCTCCCGGCTCAGGTCGGCATCGTACCAGCCGCTAAAGCGGTTCTCCAGGTTCCAGGCGCTCTCGCCATGCTGGATGAGCACAAGCTTGTAGGTGGCCGTGGCGGCGAAGTGAGGATGCGGCACCAACTGGGTCTTGCATAGATTCCGGAGTCCAGATTGAGTAATTTTTAAAAGAAATTTATTTCTTACAGTTCAGGAGGCTGAGAAGTCCTGATTTGAGGAGCTACATTTAGTTAGAGCCTTCTTGCTGATGGAAATTCTTCGTAGAATCCTACTGTATGTTTTGGGATTTAGTCCTTGATATTAACTTGAAAAAAATACAGTAGAATCTGAAATTGTATAATTGATTTTGTATGTCCTAGTTAGATTAAATTAACATTTAATTTAAATAGACCTAAAATAGACCTCTGAGGGGCTGGAGCAGTGGCTCAGCAGTTATGGTGCTTGTCTGGCATGGGCAAGGACACAGGTTCAAACCCGAGCACCACATACACACAAAGTGTCAGAACAATGAAAGCCATATGAAAAACTAAATAAAACTGATTCTCTTTTTCTCTCTCTCACTGTCCCTGTCTCTTAAAAAAAAAGTCCTCTGAGTCCTCTCTAGAAAACAAAAACAAACAAAAATAAGTCTTTTTATCTCATTATCCTTCTACATTAGGAGGAAAATAAAATAAAAATATTTTAAAATATATTGCCTTTCCACATCTAACGCTTATTTCCTTTTAATTATGGCTTTCCACAATATGCATTTAGTGGTTGTAAGACCTATATACTTCATTTTTTACCTTGTTAGTATAGTGTTGCATAAATAGCCAATGCATATGCATACAGATGCTCAGCTTAAAAGTTTTTTTCCCCTCCCAATTGAGGATGGCAGTTGTGATCCCTGATCCAAATATAAGCTTGTTTTCATATTTACAGTCTCAAGTGAAAATATCAGAAAACAGAGATCAGGGTACAGGAAGGATGGAAGTGATGTTGTAAGTTAATTCAGAGCATTTATGTTTTTGTCTTCCATTACGAAAATGTCCTTTTTGGGGGTGGGAGGGATGGCTCAGCCATCCAGTGATTGCCTGGCATGCACAAGTATGTGGGTTCAAAAACTCCAGCACCGTGTACACAACAAACTGTTGGAGCAACAAAAACTACATGAAAAACTAAATAAAATTTGATTCTCTCTCACACTATCCCTGTCTCTTTAAAAAAAAAAATGTCCTTTTCGGGGATGGAGCAGTAGTGGTTGGACCTGGGTTCAAATTCCAGCACCACATACACAACAAAGTGTCAGATAAAAAAGGGCCAGATGAATAAATAAATAAAATTGATTCTTTCTCTCACTCTCTTAAAAAAAAGTCCTTTTCATGTGTTATTTTCAAGTTAGACTATAAAGAATAGGATTTATTGCTGGGCATGGTGATGCATGCCTGTAATTCCAGCAACTTGAGAGACTAAGGCAGGAGAACTGAAAGTTCAGAGACAGCCTCAGCAACTTAGCAAGGCCCTAAGCAACTTAGGCCCTGTCTAAAAAGGGGCTGGGGATGGATCTCAGAGGTTAAGTGCTCCTGGGTTCAATTCCTGGTACTTTAAAAAAAAAAATTTGGAATAGGACTTTTTATCTTGTGTAATTTTTTGTTTTAAATCCAGATTTGTGCCTTTTGTTTGTTTTTTTTTTTTATCTGAGTCACTTGAATTACCTAAAAGTTACATAAAACTTTTTTGTGAAAAGATGGGCTGTCAACTTTATTTTGAAAGTTTTAGAATGAGATATATATTACAGGAATAGGAACTAAAAGCCATAAACACCGTAGTTCAACTTATTCTATTTTACTTTCTTATAGGAATATGGAGCAGAGACATTCGATATAAAAGTAACTTACCATTAACAGAAATCAACAAAATTCTAAAGAATTTGGAAAGTAAAAAGCTTATTAAAGCTGTTAAGTCTGTAGCAGTAAGTAGTTTTCTCTTCTTTCCCAAAATATTCACTTAAATATGTTGTTCCAAATACATTTCAAGTTTTTATTCTTTAAGCTAGCTATATTGTGATTTAAAACAGCTGATTACAGAAGACTAAAAATATTTTAATTCATATTGGATTGATGGGAGATTCTTTCTTGACATGGTGTAGCTTTGTCAATACCTAGTTAATACTTGGTGTCTTGCCTGCTGTAAACTCTAAAACTACTTTTCTATAGTGAACAATTTTTGGTCAGGAGCATTTTTCCTAGATTTTGTGGTTGTCAGATAATTTACTTTTTCATAACATATTAGCTTACAGATACAGATACCCATTGAATGTTTGGTAGGTGTGGGCAGTGCTCTGGGTGATTGGGATACATTAATGAATAAGTTAGAGAAACATCTCTGCTCTGCTAGAGCATCTCCTCCAGTACATTGGTGTTTTTCTTCTTTTCATCAAATTGGAATATTATTCAACAATAAAAAGAAATGAGCTATTATGAAAAACATGGAGGAATCTTAAGTTCCTATTTTTCAGTTAAAGAAGCCATTTAGAAAAGGCTGCATACTTTATGATTCCAACTAGATGACATTTTTGAAAAAGCAAAACTATAGAGACAATAAAAAGATGAGTGACTGCCAGGGTCTGGGGGTGGAGTGGTAGGGAAAGTTGAATAGGTATAAAGCACAGGAGATTTTAAGGCTGTGAAACTATTCTGTGTGACATAAGCATTAAGCATGTGTCAAAACTCGTAGAACTTTAACAGTACAAAGAATGATCTTAAAGTGGACAGATTTTAAAAAGTCTAATTTAGGGGGCTGGAGTGGTGGTTCAGCAGTTTCGGCGCTTGCCTGGCAAGCACAAGGACCCGGGTTCAAACCCCAGCACCACATACACAACTAAGTGTTGGAGCAACTAAGGCCATGTGAAAAACTAAATAAAGTTGTTTCTCTCTTTCTCTGTCTCTCTCTAAAAAAAAAAACAAAAAAAAGTCATTTAGGGGGCCTGGAGCAGCGGCTCAGCAGTTATGGCACTTGCCCAGCATGTGCAAGTACATGGGTTCAATCCCCAGCACCCATGTACACAACTAAGTGTCAGAGAAATGAAAGCCATGTGAAAAACTCAATAAAAATTGATTCTATCTCTCTTTCTCTCCCACTGTCCTCTCTTTAAAAAAAAAAAAAAGGTCGTTTAGGAGGTATGGGGATCCCAGTGTAGAATGCAGAACGTAATAAAAGAAACTAATGCATAACAAATGGAGGAAAGAATCTTTCTGAAGAGGATGTAGGAATATGGTGCTGACCTAAGTAACTGGAAATGAGTGGTTTCAAGTTGGGTGTGGTAATGTGTGTCTCTATTCCCAGCTGCTTGAGAGGCTGAAGCAGGAGGATTACTTGAGCATAGAAGTTCAAAACCAGCCTGGGCAACATAAGGAATCCCTTCATCAAAATAGAAGGAAGGGTGGGTGGGAGGGAGATGTGTTAAAGGCAAAGGAGAGGGGCATGGTGGATCATGCCTATAATCCCAGCAGCTCAGGAGGCTGAAGCAGGAGGATCACAAGTTCAAAGCCAGCCTTAGCCAACTTGTAAGGCCCTAAGCAATTTAGCAAGACCCTGTCTCAAAGAAACAAATAAAAAAATGGGCCAGTGAAGTGGCTCAGTGGTTAAGCACTCCTGGATTCATCCTGGTACCAGGGATGGGGTGGGATGGGGAGGAGAGGCAAAGGGAAATGTACATGAGCCCTGTACCAAGTTGATGAAGTTCTTTCCCATCAGGATTCTGTTTAAATCATTCTGATAACACTGTACATAATGTATTAGAATTGAACAATTATATAAGTAATAGGGGTGTGTTGGTTGCAATGCAGTTCTGACACAGGGTAAATGCATAGTCCTTTCTGCCTCATCCCCTGCTCCTCCAAGATTGTCTGGATTTTAGACAAGTTGCAAGTTCAGGACTTCCCTGGCCATCCATACTTTGACCAACTGAATACAAATTTAGGGACTCCAGTGACTCCCTCAGGTTCAAAAAATTTGTTAGAGTGACTCATGGAATTCAAGAAAGTGCAGTGCTTACCATTACAGTTATGCAGGCTACAAAGAACCAACCATTTGAAGATACACAGAGGGCAAGGTCAGGGAGGATTCCAAAATTAAAAACTTCATATGTTCAGGAAACATCACCGTCCTAGTACGATGTGTCGCTACCAACCATGGAAGTTCATCCAAGCATTAATATTCAAAATTTTCATTGGAATAGGTATGATTAAGTGAATGCTTGATGTGACTGAATTTAGGCTTGCTTTAGTCTTGCCCTTCTCCCAGGAGGTTAGACTGATGTCATGTGGCTCAAAGTTCCAACCCTCCAATCATGTTGGTCTTCCCAGCAGGGAAAGCTCCATTTAGGGGTTCACGAGAGTCAACTTGTTAGGAGTGGCCCACGGGACCAGTAAGTAAATAATAAAATTTCTTATTGGGAAATTCCAAAAGTGTAGAAGTTATTTCCCAGGAATCAAGAGACTAAGGCTAACCCAATTCTTTTTAAACAACAGTGAGAATCAGATTTCTTACTGTTGGAAGAGGAAGTTAAAGCTAAATGCAGGCCAGAGGCTGGAGTGATCCATGTGGTAATGGATTAGCATTGGAGACATCATTTTGAATTCATGTTTGATGTAAATGGTTACATATAGAAATACTCATTATAGATGTGTACATATGTACAGGGGTTATTATACAGCTCTGTCAGCTTAGAAGGCCTAGAAATAGTAGCACCCCAGTAGGAATGAAGATACCTAGTGCCCAAGTCTTGGTTTCTAATACCATTTTCCAATAAAATCAGCCAGGTCTTCCTGGAGTAGTGGCTAATTCTAGGATGAAGACAGGAAATATAAAAGGTAATCCTGACATCTTACAGCACAAGAAAGTAATAAGTACTAAACACACACATAATGATTGGGGTATGTCAAAAGAAGTAAAAAACCAGCTGAAAAAATTCCTAATGCTCAAAGCTAGAACAATTGGAATAACAAAGTGGTATTGGATTGTAACTCAAAGTATAAATATTCATGAATCCATACTGACAAGTGTTTTAAGAAATTGTCACAACCAAAAAAAGCCTAAAGAGAGATGACAACTACATGTAATATGGTATCTTGAATTAGGGTCCTGGAGCAGAACAAGGACGTTAGGGAAAAAAAAAAACAATGAAATCTGAATAAAAAATAAACTTAACTTTAATCAACTTGGGCAGCTACCTCAGAAGCTGAAGTGGGAGGATCTCTTGATCCCAGGAGTAACAGAGCAGCATGGGCCACATAGTGGGACCCTGTCTTCAAAAAAATTTATATCAGGGGCTGGAGCGGTGGCTTAGCGGTTTCGGCGCTTGCCTGGCAAGCTCAAGGACCCGGGTTCAAACCCCAGCACCACGTACACAACTAAGTGTTGGAGCAACTAAGGCCATGTGAAAAACTAAATAAAGTTGTTTCTCTCTTTCTCTGTCTCTCTCACTGTCCCTCTCTCTTTTTAAAAAAAATTTATATCAGTATTGGCATATAAATTATGAAAAGTGTACATACTAATATAAGATGTTAATAATAGAGGAATGTGGGGCTGGAGTTGTGGCTCAGGGTGGGCACTTGCCTGCCATCCTTCAGGACCCGAGTTTGAATCCCAGCACCGCATATACAACTGGGTGTCAGAAAGACAAAAACCAGGTGAAAAAATAAATAAAACTGATTTTCTCTCTCTCTTTAAAAAAAGAAAGAAAGAAAAAGAAGAAAAAATAATAGGGGAAATTGTGAATTATTCAGGATCTGTACTATATTTGCAATAGTTCTGTACATCTAAAACTTCTAAAATATAACGTTTCCTTTTTTAAAACTTTCATGTTTGGAAGCTGTTATCTTATACACACATGAACTGTGCATATTCTTTTCTAGGCTTCCAAAAAGAAAGTTTATATGCTCTATAACCTGCAGCCAGACCGGTCTGTAACTGGTGGAGCCTGGTATAGTGACCAGGATTTTGAATCTGAATTTGTAGAGGTACTCAACCAACAGTGTTTCAAATTCCTACAAACCAAGGTAAAGTGTAATTGAGGAAATATCACAAGTTATTGTTTTAAAATGTTTCTTCATAAAGGATGTTTAATCTTATATATCACACTTCATAGGATTGAAAAGAATTGAAGTTAGTAATTTTTAGTAAACAAAATGTTTTCTGCGGCTGGTTTGACTCAGTATAAATTGCATTCAGAAAGCATTCATTATATTCTTGCTTAGATCTCTTATGTTCAACCTGTATAGGCAGAAACAGCACGAGAAAGCAAACAGAATCCAATGATACAACGAAATAGTTCATTTGCTTCATCACATGAAGTGTGGAAATACATCTGTGAATTGGGAATCAGTAAGGTGAGAACTAACTTTCTTACCTTTTTGTATGAAATTTATTCTTCATCATAGGAATATAATGTACAATGTATTCCAAACATTTTTTGACCCAGGTCCCATTTTCAGGTGATAGTTATGAACATTCTATGAGCCCCACTTTGGAAAAACACTGTTTTTTTTTTTTTTTTTTTTAAAGAGAGAGGGACAGTGAAAGAGAGAGAGAGAGAATCATTTTTTTTTTCTTTTTTAAAGAGAGAAGGACAGTGAGAAAGAGTCAATTTTTTATTGAGTTTTTCACATGGCTTTTGTTGCTCTGGCACTTAGTTGTCTACGTGGGTGCAGGGGTTTGAACCCTTGTACTTGTGCATGCTGGGCAAGTGCCGTAACCGCCAAGCCACAGCTCCAGCCTCTAGGGAACCAATTTTTATTTAGTTTTTCATCTGGTTTTCATTGGCTCTAACATTTCATTGCGTACATGGTGCTGGGATTCAAACCTGCATCCTTGTGCATGTCAGGCAAATGCTGTAACCGCTGAGCTCCTGCTCCAGCCCTGAAAGAATACTATTCTAAACTTTAGGTAAAGGCAATCTTTGCCATTGCACATAGCCTGAACTATTCTTGAGTTTGGGTCATGGAGTAGCCAAGTGCACGTCTAGTGGGGCTTTTCACCACCCAGAGTCAAAACTTTGTTCTGACAAGTTCTTTTTTTTTTAAGAGAGGGACAGTGAGAGAGAAAGAATCAATTTTATTAGTTTTTGATGTGGCTTTCATTGCTCAGACAGTTGGTTGTGTACATGATTCTGGGGTTTGAACCCACCTACTCTTGCATACCAGGCAAGCGCCATAACTGCTGAGCCACTGCTCCAGCCTCCATTGTTCTGACAAGTTCTTAACCTTCTCAGGAACAGTTTTGCGTACGTGCAAAAATCAGTCATGACATCAGTTGTCATTTATTGGTATTTACTTTGAGCTATAAGTAGTGTTATCAGCATATTCTTTTCAAGACCTATATACATAGGGATACCAGTGTTTTTCATAGTCAGAAACATTGCTGAAGTGGCACTTGGTTTAATTTTTTTTGTGTGGGTGCGGTGCTGGGGATTAAACCCAGGGCCTTATGCACGCTAGTTAAGCATGCCAGCACTGAGCTACAGCCCCAGTCCCTGAAATGCCACTTGGACAAGTCATTTTCATTTTCTGGACCCCAGATTTCTTATTTATAAGGAACTAGAAACTTTGACTATTGAATGTCTAAATTATCTGTCTGTTTAAGCAATTTAAGACTCTCCATTAAATTCCTGCCTGGGAAATGTTACTTTCAGAAAGTGTCAAACTCAACATGCAGTTAGTCTTCTGTTCCTGGCATTTCAGTGGTTTGTACTGACTTGGACCTTTGTTCACCCTCCTTGTGCTTTCCATTCTTCTCTTCAGCACAGTGCTTCCCCATTTCACCAAAGAATTGTGACCCTTTTTACTGTTTATAGCACCCTTCAAAAGGATGTCTCCATGTCTTTTGTGCGTCCCTTCTAATGTATCCCTTTTTTAGGTAGAACTGTCCATGGAGGACATTGAAACCATCTTGAATACACTCATATATGATGGGAAAGTAGAGATGACGATCATTGCTGCAAAAGAAGGCACGGTCGGCAGTGTAGATGGACACATGAAACTGTACAGGGCAGTCAATCCAATCATCCCACCCACTGGTTTAGTTCGAGCACCCTGTGGACTCTGCCCGGTAAATTAAAATGACTTAACTTTATTTTCAGTTGCCAATTCCACACAGCAAGCTCATTCAGTTTTCTCTAAATCATTGACCTAAGAGCAACAACAATTTAGAAGTAGCTATCAGAATTCAAACCCAAAGATAATGTCTTTTTTCTCAGTATGCCTTGGCACTTCAGTTCATTTATTCCCAGTTGAGTTGTGAGCACCAACTGTGTGCTATGAGCAGTGAGGCTACAACAGAGAGCAAGAGACTGTCCTAGGTTCTCATGGATTTATATTCTTAGGCTGCTAGTCTATGCTATATTTCATTATACTGGCCCTACATCTATATGCCCACGCTCTGTTCTAGACAGAAGACTAACATATTGGGAATTCTTTTTAGTACCGTCTACAAGAAGGAAGATAGCTAAACATGGAGCATTTAGTTAGTCAAAATTAAGTCATTTATATGTGTAAGACTCCCTTCCTGCATTCCTGTATTACCTACTGGTAGTTTTTACCCAATGGGCAGGTAAACGTAGTCATCTTAATTCTACAGTAAAAGGCCTTCCTTCAAACTATGATCACAAAGCAGGCCCTCTTAAATACTAACCTAATCCTCTTCAATTTGAAAAAATTTTTAAAACATTGCTTTAAATAAGTGATTGATTTTTTTTTAAAAAATTCAGTTTGAATATAAACCTTTTCTTTTTTAAAGGTTTTTGATGACTGCCATGAAGGTGGTGAGATTTCACCATCTAACTGTATTTACATGACAGAGTGGCTTGAATTTTGATGAAGAATGATGAACTTTACTGATATTGTGCAAATGAAATTGCTTGGACAGCAAATAATTTAATTCATGATGGAACATCACATTTCCTTGAAAGCAGATTCACAATAATGGATACAGACACTGCTATGAAAACCTATTTTTATATTTATGAAGACTAAATTTATATTGGTAGGGTGGCCAACAGAATATGAAACAGATGAGGTTAAGAGTGAAATCTGTTCTTCAATAAATAAAATGCTTTGAAGCCCTGGAGGACAATATCTTTTGAAGTTTTGAAGACTTTTCATGGTTCAAAGAAAAAGAAACCAACAAACTCATTTACCAAGTACTGAGGAAATGGCTACAGCATAAATATGTTCATTTTAAAGTTATTTATTAAGGTTGAAAAAAATTTCCATCTTACATTGAAAATTTTTTGTTCTGGCTCATTACCAACATCATTTCTGTTTTCTCTGTGGTTTCATTGAGAAGAAATTAAAAGTGGTGGAGACAGGAACAACAGGAGAGTATATGAAAACTTGAAGCATGAGTGAGGGAGAGTACAACATTCCTTTTCTATACACTTTTAATTCCTTTTTCTATCAGTATATTCATTCAAAGGATTATGATGCCGTACCTCAAACCCAAAGGATGAATTTTGCCAAGGATTTGTTTTCAGTGCATAAATATTATCATTTTCATCTGAAAGGATGTTTCTTTGTTGTTAAATTTTGTAAGTTTTATTATGTGGGTCAAGTATATTCTTCACCAGATTTTCCTGGATTGTTATATAATACTACAGTGTTTGTGTGCCTGAACCCTCCTACCCGCTGCAGATTCAAATGTTAAAATCTAACTCATAATGTGGTGGTATTTGAGGCCTTTGGAAGTTGATAGGTTGATCGTGGAGTACTCATGAATGGAATTAGTGCCCTGTTAAAAGAATCCAAAGAGCTTTATTGCACCTTCTGCCATGTGAGTACCCAGGGAGAAGACAACCATGTGTGAACCAGGAAGTGGTCCTCACCAGACACCAAATCTGCCAGTGCCTTGATCTTGGACATCCCGGCCTACGGAATTGTGAGAAATAAATATGTTGTTGGCAAAACACCATTCTGTGGTATTCTTTAAAGCACACAGAAGGGACTCAGACAATATCTATCCATTAACTTTAGTTTTAACTAAAGACTAAACACAAGGCTGGAGCAGTGACTCAGCAGTAGAGTGCTTGCCTGGCATGTCCGAGGACCTGAGTTCAGTCTCCAGCACCACATACGCAACTAAATGTTGAAAAAACAAAAACCAGATGAAAAAATAAATGATTCTCTCTCTCTCTCTTAAAACAAAAACTAAACACAAACTACTGTCTTCCTTTCACACTTTGTTTTGAGGGTGGTGGGGACCATTATTCTTTTATGCTGTTTTAGATTTGCTCCTTATTCTGTTCTAAAATTCATGGTTTCACATAAGCAAAAAGCTACTGCTGTGTGACTGTCCTGAGTTCTAATAGCACTTCTGGTTCCAGTCATCGGCCATGAAGAAAACACAAGGTTATTTAATCCATTGTTGCACAGAAGATAGTGATACAGCTTTTTAAGATCTCAGCTGTTATATTTTCACTTTGTAGTTTATGTCCAGGCCAAAATCACAGAGCTAACCTAAAAGAATTCAGAAAGCTCCTCCTGAAGGCCTAGTTCTAATGCCAGTTTGGAAATGTTCTAAGTGGATAACTTCGAAAGAGTCACTTTGAAATAAATGGTCAGCAAAATCCAGCTCATTAGCCAGTATTTATTATATAAATTCTGTGACCAGCTTCATAGAATTTGCATTTAATATCACTAACTCTTTGTAATTAAGATCATTCTTGCATTGGTTGTAGATAAGATAAAGGAAGATCTGGAAGCCTGAAGCTACAAAGGGTTTCTCTTCCACTCTCTGTCTTTTCTGGGACCTACCTGACCTATCAGAGGCACTAGTCTCATTTAATAAGAAAACTGAATTTGGACAAGAGAAGAAATGGGGAGATGGAACCAGTTTATGTTTTAAATACAGACTTTTACAATGTGTCTTAATAGCCAGTGATTGGTTTTTAAAATTGATAATTGGGGCTGGAGCTCATTGTTTTTGGCAATTGCCTGGCATGCGTGAGGACATGGGTTCAAACCACTTACACAACAAAGTGTTGGAACAACAAAAGCCACATGAGAAACTACATAAAATTGATTTTCTCTTACTGTCCCTATCTCTTTAGAAAAAAAATGATAATCAATAGTTAAACAAAAATATTCCCTGCCTCATCAAAATAAAGAGGTCCTTTAAGCTTATTTCTCTATAGCATGTATTTTATTCTGAATATTAATTGAAAAAGGGATAATAATTTAAAAATACAGCACCTCAGATACATATTTAATGGCTTAATTATCCTACAGGAATAAACTATGATCAAAACATGATAAATACAACACCAAAAAATTAAATTGTAAATAAATTCTTAAATAAATTCTGTAGTTGATTTCCTGCAAGAACAATTAAGTTCTTTATTATTAGGTCTTAGATATTTTGCTCATCTGAGGATAGTAGATACTTCCCCAGAATCTTTTAGGACTCTCTCTGTTTAATAATGATCTATGGATTACCAAACAAATTCTGAGTCCATGATTCTGTGGTTTTTATGAATAATTGACTAGATTCTTGCATGAAACTTCCAGTTTAGTTTGGTAGTGAACAAATTTTGAAGGTCAATGATTTTGATGGTAATTAACTAAGGAAACCAGTCAAACAAGTAATTTCAGAGTTTAGGATGTAGCTTAATACTAAAGCACTTGCCTAGCAAATGTGAGGTCCCAGGTTTAATTCCTAGCACCACACAAACAAAAGTAATTTCAAATGGAGTCACTTTTATTTTGAATTATTAGATAATGGGTGAAGAAAGCCCTAGACCAGTGCTGTCCATTAGTTTTCTATAATTTTGGAAATAGTCTGTATCTGTTATCCAATAACAGGTTGGTGAACATTTGAAATATGGCCTATGTGACTGAAGAACTGAATTTTTATTTTTAACTACCTGTGGTTACTGCTTATACTCTTACAGGAATAATATCAGAATTATTTCTTAGTTGTATATATTTGGGTTATTTTTTCCCATGGAGGAAGAGGAAAAAAATTGTAAACTGTTGTTATAAGTTTGTAGTTTTTAAAGAAAAGAACTTTAGAAAATGAGGCAGAGTAATACAATACTACTTCCAAATAAGTCAAATACAATCAATCTTTGACTATAAGTTTGATCAAATCAGTGCTAAACAGCCTCTTTAAGAACATTGTTATTCAGCTGATGTATCTAATCACTTTTTACCAACTTGTCAAACAAGTTGTTTTAAATCTTAATTATTAAAGTAATACATGTTCAGTAAAAGAAATTCAAATAATCCCTAGGTGAATAAAGTAAAATGAGGACATCTAATACATTGTACCTCCCCAAATTCCTTTCAATCAAAGGTAATGTCAAAAGTTTAGAATATCTTTCCTGTGTCTAAGTACATTTAGAAACTAAATTTTCCAGTTTAACATGATGGCTCTTGAATCCCTTTAGGAATAAACAATGTAGGAAATCATATTTCTGCATCAACTCAGAGTCTCTAACATCAAGTTTAAATTCACTGGAAATTGTGTGAGGCAATATTTGGGCATCATAATAGAAAATATTAGGAAATGAACAAGGGTTTCTTTGTGGTTGGTGGTATTTGTTTGTTTTCCTTTTTTTTTTCTTTTAGGGAGTAGAATCAGAAGAAAAATCTTGGAATGATGCTTGAAAGACATCTTTAGGAAGTTAAAATGTTGAACTCTACATAACAATGGTTGAAGTATGAAAAGTCTTATTTTTGAAATAAGACTGTAGCAAAATCCAAATTGTTCTCATGTTCTTCATCCTTTGAGGTTATGTTCATTTTGTTTACTATGCTTTTCTTGTGGTTTGTAGAAAATCATCTGCATCAACTGGCTAATGGATGACTTGGATTTTATCTTGAAGTATTTTTGAATTTTTTGGTTTATAGTGTTGTTGCCAACTAACATAATCCATATGAAAAAGGACTCTGCATAGTTTATGTGCCTATGTATTCCCTGAATTTAAAAAAAAGTATAAAATTTCCTCAAGATGTCAGAAAGCTGGGGCAGGAGCAGTGGCTCAGCTATTGGAGCACTTGCCTAACATGCACAAGGATCCAGGTTCGAACCCCAGCATCACATACACAACTAAGTGTTGGAGAAACAAAGGCCAGATGAAAAACTAAATACAATTGATTCTTTCTGTCTCTCACTCTCTCTAAAGAAAAATAAATCAGTTGGCTGAGCACAGTGGCACATGGGTATAATTCTAGTGATCTAGTGATTCAGAAGTTGAGGCAGGAAGATTGCAAGTTTGAGGCTAGCCTGGGCAACTTGGTGAGATTCTTGTCTCAAAAAATAAAAAAGGACTGAGCATATTACTCAGTGGTAGAGCACCCCTGGGTTCAATTCCTAGTACAAAAGATTTTAAGAAAATTTGCAACACCTTTTCACATTTCAACACAGCAATAATTCAGGTAGGATATAAGCTCTCCACATGATCTAATCTCATCAATATTATCTTACAAAAATTGGTCTTTGCTGAAATGCAGATAGGCTGCAGTTCTGCTCCCTGAAGGACTCAGGCATGTCCCTGACCCAGCTCATTATATTTTGGTCTCTCTCAACCAAGGACCCAAGGGGAAGGAATGATGGCAGTGAAGGCCTAAGTCTGGGTTTAATATCCAGAGTCAGACTGAAATAGCAGCTAGCATGTTGTGTTCTAAGCCAATACTCTGGCCTTAGTCATGTTTTCTTTCCCTAATAAAACATAAAAGTTTTATTTCAAAGAGGAAAAGAATACTATTCCATAACATACAAGAAAATCTATTTAGTTTTAATTTGGACTGAGAATCAGGACACCTGGGTTCCATTTCTGACTATGCTATTTGGATCAATAAGGATGGTTAAACTGTAGGTCCCTTACCAAATGGGGTGGGGGAAAGAGGTGTAGGGGACATAGTTCAGAGCAGTTTGGGAAGATTTAGATTCAATGGAAAATGCAAATGCTGTCTATAACTTAGTGTGAATGTTAAAACTTGTGTTTGTTTTCCAGGCACATTTTGAACTAAACTGGATATTTTATGTCTAGTTATTGTCTCATATTGGAAGTAATTACCCCTATACTGGGATGCAAAATAGCAAGTCATCCTGACTATGCTGGTACTTTCAGCATAGACTTTACCACATTGATCAGTTCATGAAACTCTGTGTTCTGAAAGTGACCACGATCAGTGAATTTGTACAATTTGGCTTCCAACCTATCTGCCACTTCTTGTTGTTCCTTCCAGGGAAGGAACGGGTCATCAGTGGAACCAAACTGCACAATGTGAGGGCAGTTGGCCTTAATCTTCTCCCACTGCCAGGGGCGGTTGAAGTATCCTACGGGGAAAAAAATAACTTGTCAATGCCCATGAATAATCTCCAATCCAGACATTCCGAAATATCCACTGGAGATCCTTCCTTGCAGGACACAAAGGATCAGGGTCCATGGTGAGTTAGAAGCACTTTTTTTTTTTTTTTAAGATTATCAGTGCTTGATACTATGTGTAGCTTTTTGTAAAAAGAGAGCAAATGACTCAAATAAAACCAGCCCTTTTGGAATTGGAGTTGGAAAGAGATCTATCACCTTTCAAAATCCCTTATGTTGAAAGATAAGTGGTAGGGGGCTGGAGTAGTGGCTCAATGGTGAGAGCACTTGCCAGGTTCAAAACCCAGCACCACATACAAAACTGTCAGAAAAAAATAAAAATAAAAAGATAGGTGGTAAATCTTTCTTACATGCTGTTAGGTTTCCTTCCTTCCTCCCCCATTTTTTTCTCTCTTTCCATTGTTTTAAATTCTTTAAAAAATTTTAGCCATTCTGAAAGAGTACTGTTTTGTAGCCTGAACAAGTAGCCCCATCTAAAAGGACTTTTTCTGAGATTTCTGCTTTCAGACTTACCACTTGCACGCTCATTTTCATCCCCCAAGTCTGATGTGTATGCAGACACTAATACAATAGCATATACTTGATGTGTTTCTGCATATCTGGAGAGAGAAAAATGATGTCAACTAATATATAATGTAAAATCTCATCATCAAAAAATCAATAAACCACTTAACTCATTTAATTTACAGGAAGAATGCTATTGAGGTTGATATGAAAAATAGCAAGGAAATTGTAGGACAAGTCCAACGCTCGCTGCATGATGAACTCCTACTCATTTTTTCGAGGTAGCTCAAACCTCTTCTGCAATTCTTCCTAATGTGCAAAAAACATGTAAGCATTCTCAGTGGGATGTTTGTTCATTCACCTTTAGTATTCTTTGGTGTTGTTTTGTTGACATGCAAAATCCAAGGCTAGGCCTCAGAGCATCTGATTCAGAGGATTGGGTAAAGGCCCAGGAATCTGTGTTTTAAGGGATGATATCTCCCCCAACCCAGATGACTCTAATGTGAGTGATCTGTGAGCCATGTTTTAAGAAACACTGTGCAATATGAGAAGTAAGCCTCGGTTACCACAAATTGCACATTGCATTATTCATTTGTGCTGTATTACATCTTTTTTCCCCCACTAAACTTTGAGCTACTTGAGCATTGTTGATCTGTGTCCGCAGTGCCTAGTACAGCACCCAGCAAGCAAATACCCAGTTTACTGTCTATAGGTAGTACCCTCACTCAAGTGAAGACTTGACTAAGAAAAGAGGTGGAATAGGAATTGTTTCAAGATGGCTTTGTGCCACAAAAACATTTAGGGTTGGTATTTTGTTCTTGGTGTAAACTTTATGCCCCAAACTATTTGTTTTTAAAAATATCAAACTTACAGAAAAGCTGAGAGAACAAAAAGTAGCTAGAATTATTGCATTTGTTGCATTTCACCCTTGCTTTATGATGTATTTCTCAAGAACAAGGTCTTCTCTTATATAACTGCAGTACCATTATTATACTCAGTAAATACTGTTACAGTATTATTACCTGTATTCATTTTTCCCCCATTTGTACCAAAAATATCCTGTAGGGATGTGGGAGGGAACAGGTAAGAAGGAAGGGAGAGGGAAGGATGGATCTAGGGGGGAATCAACAATGTAACTTATTCTTTACTCTTTACTCCCCTGAGAAGCCAAATAATATTTACGTAATCATTTAACTCTGGAAAATGCAGAGAGATGTGTGAGTGTGTGGGGAGGAAATATAGAAGAGTCAAGAGACTGGGGTGTGGGTGATAGGGTGATTTTGGATTAGGATGGGGCATATTATATTGTTATTACATATGCATTTATGATTGTACAACAATAGAACTCCTCAATAAAATTAAAAACTAAAAAATGCAATCACACACCAAGAAAATCCGACAATAGTGAAATTCCATGTTCCTAATTCAACTATCACATAACATTTTGCTAAATAAAGGAAAGTTTGACAGAATTGTAAGGAGAGTCATAAAACTGTGGTTTTATGGAGCTCATAAACTGAAACAAAAACAAATTCGTTTTGAATAATAAAATTAGCAAGTGTGAAAAAAAAACTTTTGCAAATCCTAGTCAAGGATTATGCATTGCATTTGGTTTTCATGGCTCATTAGTTACTTTAAAATTTTTGTTTTAAATTCCATTGTTTAGTAAGATTTTAGGCCAGTTGTACACTACTCCCTAAACTTGGTTTGTTTTCTCATAGACTGAGATTCAATATTCTTGGCAAAAATACTACAGAGGTCATGGGTCCTTCCCAATCCATCCTTTCAAGGTCACATGATGCCAGTCCATCTCATTATTGGTGAGGTTAAGTCAAATCACTTGTTGAAGGTGACAGCTACCTGTCCTTTCCATAATTGTAAATGCAGTTTCCCCTTTGTGGCTAATAAGCAGTGTCCACTGACGGTTTTGGCATCCCTTTTTCTCCTTGACTCACTTAACTTCAGAAAACAATTCTTATGAAGTTGTTGACAATCTTGCAATAAATTTAGGAATTGTTAAAAGAAGGCCCATCTTTACTAGCTAGTGATTTAAGAAAAATTCAGCTGACTTCAGTTAGGACAAATTTCAGCAATAAAGTAATTTCTTCATTTTGTAGACAATCCTTGGCAGTTTATTAACATCCTTTACACTATAATTGTACAATTTGGTAACTGTACTAAAAAGCATTATTATTCCTACAGCTTTGATTGTTGTGGCTAAAAGGTTATGGAATTTGGCAAGATTTCCTTACATGTGCTTGGAGAAGTGGCTATACAAATAAAAAACTGCTATCCTTTGTCATTGAGCCTGATAGGCTTACTCAGTCAGCTAAGTCCCGACCCCACAAAGCTAAAGAGAGAGATGTGAGGTTCTAATGGAGAACACCAGGGATGTGCCTATGAATCCTAGGACTAGGAAGTTGCAGGTAGACAGGGGGTAACAGCCCCAAATCCTCCAATAAATATTTATTAAGCATCTACCATATACCAGGCTCTCTTATAGGCAGTGAAGTTTCAGTGTCAGAGCAAACAAAGCTTATATGACGCTTATATTCTGTTGGCAAGAGACAGACAAGAAATAAACAGGATGTCAGATGATGATAAGTGCTACAGATAATAGGCTATAAACAGAATAAGAGCCAGAATGGGGAGGCTGCTGTTTCATACAAAGTGATTGGAGAAGACCCTACCAAAAGGGGACATTCTAGCAGAGACTGAACAGGGAAAAGAAAGCCATGCAGCCTCTAAGGACAGTGTCCCGAGTAGAAAGCTGAGAACAAGATAACTTGGGATGTTCCAAAAGCTGTAATGAAATCAGTAGATAGACCTGGTTGGGAAGAGAAGGGGAGAGGGTACAAACATCGGAGGTGAGGTACAGGATATTGCTGGGGTTTGGAGCCACTTAGATTTTAAAAGTATCACTGCATCCCAATAAGCAATTTTTTTCAACCCAATAACTAAACCAGGAAGGAATTAAGATAGATTATGTTACCACTTTTGAGGCCAGCACTGTTTCCTCTGCAATGGAAACTTAAGATATACACAGGTATTTCCCAAGGAAGTATGGCTGGCACCTATGAGGGGGATGGCAATTCAACAAAGATCTCACCTCATGGCTGCGATGGCCCCAGAACTGTGGCCTATGATGATGGTCCTCTCATCACAGTGTAGCTCTGTTTCCATGAAGGGCACCCAGATACTCTCTCGAGCCGTAACTAAGGTTCAGGGTTAAGAAAGAGTCTGTCATTGGATAGGGACAGTCTCAATCTAATGTCACTCCACCTATCTAACAGACCATTAATTATTCAGCAGCTTACAGCTTTTAAACTGCACGACCACAATGGGAAATGGGGCTGATTTAACTGAGTGTGATGTGGTTTGAAATACTCAAATCCATAGTTTTGGAGAATAGTTTTGCTTTTGTTTTTTACCATGTTCTTATTTAAAGACTACTACAGTAATAATAAAATATAACTCTGAAGCTTTTTTTTTTCAAGAGAGAGGGAAAAAGAGAGAATCAATTCTATTTAGTTTTTCATGTGGCTTTTGTTGCACTGACACTTTGCTAATGTGCATGGTGCTGGAGTTCGAACCCACGTCCTCAAGCATACCAGGGAAGCGCCGTAACTGCTGAGCCACCACTCCAGTCCAACTCTGAAGCTTTAATGTAAATGTAAACTTTCAAGCTTAATAAAAATACTTCTAAGGAGCTGGAGTGGTGGCTCAGCGGTTGGAGCCCTTGCCTGGCATGCGTAAGGACCCAAGTTCAAACCCTAGCGCCACATACACAACTAAGTGTCAAGAGAAACAAAAACCAGATGAATATGAATAAATAAGATTGTTTTTTTCTCTCTCTCTCTTAAAATAAAAAAAAAACCTCAACATTCTAAAATTCACGTACATAGTCTTTCGTTCCTGAAACAAGTCATAACCAGAACAAATGGAACAATATTATATTTTTTAACATTAGAGTCTCAAATAGATGCCATAAAGTTTTATCATATCTCTGCCTCATGTGGAACATCCACAAATACTGCCTGAAAATGTAGACTTACAGAAGATAAAATCAAGTTGTTTATAAAGTTCAAAATTAAATTTTACCAAGCCCAGGTGATTTTCTTGATCCTCATTAGAAATTTCCATGGTTTTTGGTTTTCATCCTTCTCCCAAAGTTACTTGCCTTATTCATTCTTAGGTATGTGTACTATCTCTCTCTCTCTCTCTCTCTCTCTCTCCCTCCCCCCCCCTCTCTCTCACACACACACACACACCTTTGGTTTCTTTACTATGACATACCTCTTCTCTACCCTCCAAAATGGTGAGATTAAAACCCAACAAGATGATACTATTTAAAAATGAATTTAAAACTTACTTGGGTCAGGCATGTTTTTAGCCAGACACTGGAAACCAGGTATCTACGGTATGAGGGGGGAAAAAGAGCTATAATAAAGAGCTTAACTGCAACTAATTTTTTCTAATAAGAAAATAGACATCTGACATGATCTTAGCAATTCAATAAGTATTTTTCCTTATGAAATGAAGTGGGTTAAATAAATGCTACAGGATTACACATGAATACACAATCCCTCCTTATAAACTCCATCTAGCTCCTCTATAGAGAGAAAGACCCATGTCTGCATTTGCACATCTGTGTTTTTCTGTAAAGCATATATCTATAGAGAGAGCATAAATGAGTGTGTTCTAGACTGACCTGGAGCCAAACATATTGTGCCCCACGTTGCAGGTAAAACATGGTACAGAAATGTGGTACAGAAAGTTGGATATCACATTCTCTTAAACAGCTTCAGCCCTGGTTTACAGCTCTGCCCATGGTTTTCTGCCATTTACCTGAAATTCTATTGCAGAGATGCACTATTCTACTGATTTTATTTACACTATTGAATTTCTCTGAAATTCTATCCTAGAAGTCAACCCAGGAAGCAATCTTACTGCTGGATTATGGAAGAGAGTTTAAAAACAAAGTCAAAATATGTAAGACAACCTACAATAAGGTACCGTTTTATAAAGCTCACAAAGAAGTCAAATTAAACAATATTTTGTTTAAAATATACATACATTGATTGTAAAAGTACTTTTTTTTTGTAGCAGGAATTGAACCCAGGGGCACATCAACCACTGAGCCACATCTGCAGGCTTTTTTATTTTATTTTATTTTTTTAGAGAAAGAGAGAGAATCAATTTTTATTGAGTTTTTCACATGGCCTTCATTCCTCTGACAGTTGTGTATGTGGGTGCTGGGGTTTGAACCCGTGTACTTGCACATGCCGGGCAAGCGCCGTAACCACCGAGCCACTGCTCCAGCCCCAGACTTTTTTGTTTTGATACAGGGTCTCATTAAGTTGCTAAGGGCCTCACTACATTGCTGAGGCTGGGTTTCAACTTGTAATTCTCCTGCCTCAGCCTCCTGATTTGCTGGGATTACAGGCATGGGACAAAATGAAAATTTTCAGTGTGGCAGGGGGATGAGACAGCAGGCATATAACTCATTTAAAAGAAACTTTGGTGATAGCTTTATGATTTACAAATATTACGTTCATTGTATATTTTTTTTTTTAAATTGGAAGCATGGAGCAATAAAGGTGGTTGCAAAATTGTGAAATCAAATCTGAACCATCAGCAGATGGGGAGGGATGGGGGGGTTGGTCTCATTAATTCTAAACGGTTCCTTTTATTCTAAAAACTGAACTCAGAAAAGTCTTCTAGGCATTTTTGCCAACCAAAATCTCGATCACTAGTTCTAGAGTTTAAGAGAGGCAGCAGAAGGGGAGAATAAAAACAGTTGGAGCTTCGCTGGAGGTGGGGTGGACAGTGTTCAAACTTCAGGACTTTGTCTCCTCCCTCCTTTTTCTGCTGCAGGCTGACTTTCCAGAACAGAGAGACATACGTCCCTTACCTGCTCCAGCCCCTTTTTCACCCAGTCATACCAGCCGTGGGTGGCCACATCCCCGTCTCCATTCCCAGGAACAATCACTGCCTTGTTAGGAGAAGCCATGGGTGCAGCTAGGCCAGCAACTACTAGTAGCAAGCAGGTTGTGCAGTCCTCAGAGCCAAGACTGCATCCGGCCAGGACCCTACACTAAGGAATTCTGGGTATTGTAGTTCCAGAGAACCAATAAGACAGCTCCTTAACTCTGGCTCCTTAACTCTTTCCTGGCAGCCTGTGCTAGTTCCCATCAAATCATCTTTTATTTGCCAAACTTTCTAGTTTCCATCAAATGTAAATCACCTTTTACTTGCCTTTTACTTGTGATTTGTTTTTCCTCTTATTTAGAACAGGCTGTGATATGCCCAGAATTTGTTATTAGACTTAGTGACATTTCTATAAGAAAGGGTGTTTTTAGTTCCAAACATGGAAAATGCAAGCAATTTATAACTTGGGAACTCCCAAAATCCACATAATTTTTTCTTCTGATTCCAAATAATTTTTAAGAGAGAGAGGGACAGTGAGAGAGAGAGAATTAATTTTATTTTTCATGTGGCTTTCATTACTCCGACACCTCCTTGTGTATGACACTTCCTTGTATATGTGGTGCTGGGGTTCAAACCCGGGTCCTCCTGCATGCCAGTCAAGTGCCATAACCACTGAGCCACTGCTCCAGTGCCCTCAAATAAGTTCTTAATAGAATGCTGGTATCATCCCTGTTTGCTACTTTTTTTTTTTTTTTTAAGAGAGAAACAGCTTTATTTAGCTTTTCACATGGGCTTTGTTGCTCCAACACTTAGTTGTGTACCTGGTGCTGGGGTTTGAACCCAGGTCCTTGTGCTTGCCAAGCAAGCGCCAAAACTGCTGAGCCACTGCTCCAGCCCCTGTTTGCTACTTTTTCATTGCTGTAATGTTGGCCTTTTAAAAGGTATCATCATCTGGGCATGGTAACACCCACCTGTAATCCCAGCTACTGACAAAGCTGAGGGAGGTGAATTGTAAATTTGAGGCCAGCCTGGGAAATTTAGTGAGACCCTGTCTGAAAAGAAAAAACAAAATTGGTTGAGTTGTTTGAGGATGTAACTCAGTAATCTAGCGCTCCTAGGCTCAATCCCTAGTTCAAAAACAAAACAAAACAAAACAAAACCCCAAAATCAAAAAGAAAAAAAGAGTTATCATTGGCCTAGGATGCTAGGATGCATGGATAACATTCATATGTTAACCAATTTTGATCTTGGAGAAACTTAGGTACTGATGAAACAATTTGCCTGTTATAATAAAATCCTGAAAACTTAGGAATTGGTTGTACGTTATAGGTGTATCCAAAACTTATTGCACAGAGGTGGATAGAAGTGTGCCTGTGCTATTATCAATGATAATGAACAGGAAAGTGTCTCTTTCTTTGCCCCTTTATGGACTTACTCACCGTGAATGTCAGGCACGTTTAAGCACCTAGTGTCGACAAATATTCTCTTTTTTCATGAATAGGTACAGTGGGTGACTAATGATAACACTGTCCTACCACCAAGTTTTTTCTTACTTTTTTTTAAAGAGAGAGGGAGAGAGAGAGAGAGTGAGAGAGAAAGAGAGAAACAATTTTTATTTAGTTTTTCATGTGACTCTGGGACTTCCTTGTGTACATTGTGCTGGGGTTTGAACTCACATACTCATGCATGCTGGACAAGTGCTGTAACTGCCAAGCCACTGCTCCAGCCCCCACCAAATTCTTTAGTAAGAGCAAAACATACCCTTTCCTCTTGAACCCAGACTCTGAATTTTCTTAAAAACTATCAGAAGGGAATAAAGGAAAAACAAACCCAGTTTCTCCTTTACACTGAACAGCACAGATCATTTCTGTGATCCCAAAATGTGTGGGGATTTCTGAGGCCTAAATTTCCCCAGCATGGTAACAAAAGATTATCTTTTACCTTCTTAGCTCTGATGCTTTTCTGAAGCTCCTTCAGAAACCAAGAACAAAAGGCTTTAATCTTATTCTAGTAAATAAAAAGAGCTGTGAAAGTTATGAACCAGGAAACATGGATAAAAACCAAAATATACATATCATAATATCACAGATCAATGTTATTGAATTAAATGTAAACTTATGTGCTTAAAGAGGAATGAAGTATCCAAACACATAATACCATAGACGAATCTCAAAATAATCGTGTTGAGTGAGATGCCAGACAAAAAAAGGGTAAATACCATTTGATTCCTTTTAATAAAACTGTGAAAAACTAAGTGACATGAGCACACTTTTTGGGGTGATATATATTCATTATCTCAACTGTAGCCATAGGTGTCAAAACTTACCAAACTGCACATTTCAAATATATGTAAATTAAGCTGGGCAGAGTGGTGCACACCTGTAATCCCAGTGATTTGGGAGGCTGCAGCAAGAGGATTGCATAAGCTTAACGCCAGCTTTAGCAATTTAGACCCTGTCTCAAAAAAAGAAAAAAAGCACAGCTAGGGATATAGTTTAGTGGTAAGTGTTGCTGAGTTCAACCCCAGTACCAAAATAAATAAATAAATAAAATTAAAAAGTAGCTTACTGTATATCAGTTATGACTCAGTATAGTTCAAGATTTAAAAAATAAAACAAGCAGAGGCATTCCTGTGCCCAAGTGTTTGTTTGCTTTAGTATTTTTTATTTTGATTTGTTCAGTAAACAGTGACATTCCCTTAATAGGAACTGTGGGCTGTTGAAAGATCTTTGTTGAGATTTAGTTAGCTCTTCCTTCTAGAAGGAGAAAAAGAAACAGCATTATTAACTATCACCTTTCTCAGATTGTTTATGCCAATAATGATTGCAGGGATTATGTAATTATACACAAATCCCCCTTGTTTTCTTTTCTACTTTTATCTCTTATACAAGCATTTTCCAAGCTGCTTGTTATCACGGGAGAAATAGCTTTGGTTTCAAAACTAAAATCAACTATGATTTTTTCCCCCTGTAAGTCCTTGGGATTGAACTCAGGGTGTTCTCCCACTAAGCTACGTCTCAGCTCTTTTTATTTAGTTAAATTTTGAGACAGGGTCTAAGTTGTGAATGCTGACCTCAAACTTGTGATCCACCTGCGTCAGCTTCCTGTGCCAAGGGAATTATAAGTGTGCACCACCTTACCTGGCTTCAAACACATAACAATTTCGAGGTTTTATCAACATCCTAATGGATTTACCAGTCAGAACTAGACAAATTACATTACTGCAAAACACCTCATGGACTGCTTAGGCCCATGAAGGCTTTTTTCTTGCCTCTTAGAGTGAATGCTGAGTGGAATAGTACTACAATAGTACAATACTATGTTGCTGACTCTGTTTCTCTAGCTTTTTTCTACTGGTTTTCACTTTTTCTTTCTGATTCATCATGGATGGTTAGTTTTCCCTTGCTGGCAGCAATAATGATGAATAATTTGGTTTTATATTCTGGTCAGTTGCTAACCTCTTGAAGTGAATTAATTGTATATAGAGATCTATTCTCTCTCGGATAAGAGACCACAGAAAATCTGGATTGTAGTCTTTTTTGTTTGTCTTTTGATAGTTTGCATTCAAATCAATTAAGACTTCCCTGCCAACTGGGAAGAATAGCTCTTTTTTATATGGTCCACTGAATTTTATGTTTGTTTAGTTTTGAGCTGTGGTCAAAGTTGTAGAACCAAAGCGTTATGTTCTCTATGTCTTTTATTGTGAAGGTACAAAAGGTTGTGTTGTAGAGTCTTACTAAGTTAGGCTAGGGGCTGGTGCTTGCCTGGCATGTGTGAGGAAGTAGGTTTGAACCCCAGCACCACATACACAACGAAGTGTCAGAGGAACGAAAGTCACATGAAAAACTAAAAATGAAATTGATTCTCTTTTTTAAAAAGTTAGACTATTAAATCTCTTCAATTAAAGGATATGGTTATTTTATTTTATTTTATTTAAAGAGAGAAGGATGGTTTGAGTCCCGCCAGAAAGTGCACAGGACACCACTGGTAGGACCCCCATCCAGAGCAGCCCTGCTTAGGACCAACCAGGGGAGGTTCCCTGCCTGGAACAGTCCCGCTTACGTATGCCTCATGTCCTGTTGGGGCTTGTTTGAGTCCTGCTGGAAGGCACTCAGGACACTACCAGTAGGACCCTTGTCTGGAGCAACCCTGCTCAGGACTTGGAATATTCCCCACTTGGAATAGCCCTGCCTGCCTACACCCTACGTTCCTATTTGGGCCTGGTTGAGTCCCGCCGGGAGGCACTCAGGAAACCACTGTTGAAGCTGTCTGGTATACGAACCTAAAGGCTCACAATTCTTCACTGATTGTACTGGCAACTATTGATCTCTGCTATCCAAATAGCACCCCATCCCAACTAAGCAAAGACATAAGAAGCTCCAATAACCCCTCCAAGAGTAATATTTACTGTTGGTCTTCAAGCCACACCCCCTGTATCTGAAAATGAGGAAAAGGGGAAATAACTCTCTTCCTCAACCTCACAGCTCTCCATCCAAGGAATCCATGGTCGGAGTCATAGATGAAAACCTAGAAAAATGTATCAACATTATGATTAGTAATTCAATCAAAGAGTTGAAAGAAGAATTAAGGAAAGAGATCAGGGACCAATTTCAAATGATGAGAGACAACTTATATAAATAAATAAGGGAACAATTCCAGGAGGTGAAAGACCATATTTATAGAGTTAGACACTCTGAAAAGAGATGTAGCAGAGCTCTCAGAATTGAAAAATACTGTCAACCAAATCAAATATTCATTTGAAGATACTAATACCAGAGTAAACTCAACAGAAAATAGAACCTCAGGTCTCAAAGAATGTACATCAGATAACGACAACAGGCTGAGCAATGTAGAGTTCAAGGAAGACAGACAAGAAAAGAAACTTATTGTACATGACCAGAACTTCCAAATAATATTTAACAACATGAGAAGAAATAACGTGAGAGTATTTGGGATTGCAGAAAACATCGAATGACAAACAAGGGGCATTAAGAACCTTCTAAGTAAAATTGCCAGGGAGAATTTTCCTCATATCAGAATTGACCCAGATAGGGCTGGAGCAGTGGCTTGGTGGTTATGGTGCTTGCCTGGCATGTGCAAGTACATGAGTTCAAACCCCAGCACCACGTACACAACTAAGTGTCCGAGGGATGAAAGTCACATGAAAAACTAAATAAAAATTGATTCTCTCTCTCTCTCTCACTGTCTCTCTCTCTTAAAAAAAAATAAAGAATTGACCGAGATACCAAATCCAAGACACCTATAGGACACCAAACAGACCTAACCAAATGAGAAATTCACCAAGACATATCATATATAAAATGAATAATAGATAAATTAAAGAAAAAATTCTAAAAGCAGTTAGGGAAAAGCCCAAAATCACACTCAGAGGCAGACCAACTAGAATCACTATGGATTTTTCAGATCAGACAATGAAGACCAGAAAAGCTTGGAACAATATTTTTCAAACCTTATAAGAAAACAATTTTCACCAAAGATAATATACCCTGCAAAACTCAACTTTAAATATGATGGAGAAATTAAATATTTCAATGATAAATTCAAGCTAGCAAGATACATGAACACAAACCCTGCATTACAGAATATTCTCAAGGGCATTCTTCATTCAGAAGAACATCCTAATAATTCCCTAAACCCTTAAACAAGAGCTTGTCTATAACCACAATGCATACCAAAAGATACCCAAGATGGCACAAAACACAGCAATAGTCACAAAGTCTGAGACTCAGATTCCTGTATCTATTCTAACTCTCAATGTGAATGGCCTCAACACCCTAATTAAAAGACACAGATTGGCTTATTGGATCCAAAAAAAAAAAAAACCCAACAATATGTTGTCTATAGGAAACACACCTCACACTCAAAAATAGACACAGACTGAAGGTGAAAGGTTGGCAAAATGTCTACCAGGCCTGTTGTCCAAAACAAGCTGGCATTGTGATCCTAATATCTGATAAAGTTAATTTTGATCAAAAAGTAGTCAGAAAGGACAAAGATGGACACTACATCACATTAAAAGGGACAATTCATCAAGAAGACATTATGATAATTAACATTTATGCTCCCAATCACACCCCCCCAAATACATGGAAAAATACTCAAGAATATTAAACCCCTTATCAATCTCAACACAATAATACTGGGGGACTTCAATACACCATTATCAACATTAGACAGATCATCAAAACAAAATATCAACAAAGATATCTACAATCTGAACAATCTATCAATCAGTTGAGCTTAACAGACATCTACAGAATATTCCATCCTAAATTGGCTGAATTTACCTTCTTCTCAGTGGCTCATGGAACCTTCTCTAAAATAGACCACATCCCAGCCCACAGAGCTAACCTTAACAAATACAAAAAATTTGATATAGTCCCATGTATCCTGTCAGAGCACAATGCTATGATATTAGCAATCAACAAGAAGAAAACCAACAGAAACTACTCAAATACTTGGAAATTGAATAATACCCTCTTACACGAAAAGTGGATAAGAGAGGAAATGAGATCAGAAATCAAGAAATTCTTGGAAATGAATGAGAATGATGAAACAACATTTAGAAATCTCTGGGATAGTATGAAAACATTCATAAGAGATAAATTTATAGCCCTGAGTGCATTCATCAAAAATCAGGAGAGAGCCCGAATAAATACTCTTATGCTCCAACTCAAACTCCTGCAAAAAGAAGAACAATCCAATCCAAAAGCTAATAGAAGACAGGAAATAACAAAAATCAGAGCTGAAATCAATGAAATTGAGAACAAAAAAAAACACAAATTATCAACTATACAAAGAGTTGGTTCTTTGAGAAAATAAATAAAATTGACAGACCCCTTGCCAAACTCATCAAAAGGAAGAATGAAATGAAGCAAATCAACAAAATCAAAAATGAAGGGCTGGAGCGGTGGCGGAGCGGTGGCTCAGCGGTTTTGGCGCTTGCCTGGCAAGCACAAGGACCCAGGTTCAAACCCCAGCACCACGTATACAACTAAGTGTTGGAGCAACTAAGGCCATGTGAAAAACTAAATAAAGTTGTTTCTCTCTTTCTCTGTTTCTCTCACTGTCCCTCTCTCTCTAAAAAAAAAAAAAAAGAAAGAAAGAAAGAAAGAAAGAAAGAAAGAAAATGGAGATATCACCACAGACTCAACCAAAATCCAGAAGATTATCAGAACTTATTTTGAAAAATTATACTCTGCCAAATTTGATAATCTGGAAGATATGGACAGATACTTGACAACATACGACATTCCCATATTAACACCAGAGGACATTGAAAATCTAAATCAACCTATCTCAGGTAATGAAATCAAAGCAGCAATCAAAGACCTTCCATAAAAGAAAAGCCCAGATCCTGATGGATTCACAGTAGAATTCTACCAAATTTTTACAGAAGAATTAACACCAATCCTCTACAAGCTTTTCCATGAAACTGAAAGGGTTGGAGCACTCCTAAACACTTTTTATGAAGCAAATATAACACTGATACCAAAATCCAACCAAGATACATCAAGAAAACTACAAACCAATTTCCCTGATGAACATAGATGCAAAAATCCTTAATAAAATTCTAGCTAATTGCATCCAAAAATACATTAAAAAGATAATACATCATGATCAAGTGGGCTTCATTCCAGGAAAACAAGGCTGGTTCAACATATGCAAATCAATAAATGTAATTCACCACTTAAACATAATTAAAAATAAAAATCATATAATCATCTCAATTGACATAGAAAAGGCCTTTGATAAAATTCAACACCCTTTTATGCTCAAAACTCTGGAGAAGATAGGGATCAAGGGAATATACTTTAACTATGTAAGATCCATTTACAATAGACCCATAGCCAACATTATCTCAATAGAGAAAGACTGAAAGCATTTCCACTGAATTCAGGAATAAGACAAGGTTGTCCACTTTCACCTCTCTTATTCAATATAGTCTTTGAAACCCTTGCCAGAGCTATCAGACAAGAGAAGGAAATCAAAGGAATTCGAATAGGAAAAGAGGAAGTCAAGTTGTCTCTATTTGCTCATGACATGATTCTATACCTAGAAGACCAATAAGCTCGACCAGAAGACTTCTAGAGCTTATAAACGATTTCAGCAAAGTGGCTGGCTATAAGGAAGATCAACACCAATAAATCATTAGCTTCCTATACTCCAGCAATAAGTCCACTGAAGAAGAAATCAGGAAATCTGTCCCATCCACAATCTCCTAAAAAAAAATACTTGGGGATCAATCTTACAAAGGATATTAAGGACCACTACAATGAAAACTATTGAACTTTAACAAAAGAAATTGCAGAAGATCTGAGTAGATGGAAAAACATTCCATGTTCATGGTTAGGCAGAATTAATATAATAAAAATGGCCATTCTACCCAAAGCCCTATACAGATTTAATGCAATCGCCATCAAGATACCAAGGCCATTCTTCACAGATATAGAAAAAGCAATTCTCAAGTTTGTATGGAATAACAGAAGACCCAGAATAGCCAAAACATTACTCAGAAGGAGGAAGCAGGTATTATATCAATTCCTGACCTGAAATTATATTATAGGGCTATAGTAACAAAAACAGCATGGTATTGGTATCAGAAAAGAATTGAAGACAAATGGAATAGAATAGAAGATTCTGAGACGAACTCCCATACCTTTAACTATTTGATATTTGTTAAAGGGGGGAAAGGCATAGTGTGGAACAATGATAGCCTGTTCAACAAACAGTGTTGGACAAATTGGACAGCCATATGTAGACAATTGAAATTGGATCCTTACCTTTCACTCTGCACAAAAATTAAATCAAAATGTTTCAAAGATCTGGATATTAAACCAGCAACTTTACGGTTGCTTGAAAAAGAAGTAGGAGCAACACTACATGACATAGGGGTCGGCTCTGCTTTCCTTAACAAGACTCCCATGGTGCAAGCATTAAAGTCAAGAATAAATGAATGGGATGCAATTTAACTAAAAAGCTTTTGCACAGCAAAAATTTAGTCAAGAGTGTCAAGAGAGATTCAACAGAATGGGAGAAAAATCTTTGCCTGCTACACCTTGGACAGAGGGCTAATATCCAGAATATACAAAGAACTCAAAAAACTAAACACCAGACTCACAAAAAATCCAATCAATAAATGGGCTACAGAACTAAAAAGAAGCTTCTCAATGGAGGAAGTCCAAAAAGCCCATAAACATATGAGAAAATGCTCTACATCACTAGCAATAAGAGAAATGCAAATCACAACTTCACTGAGATTCCACCTCATTCCTGTCAGAGTGGTAAAAATGAATATGAACAATGACAGATGGTGGAGGGGCTGTGGGAAAAGAGAAACACTGTCACATTGCTGGTGGGACTGCAAACTGGGACAGCCACTCTGGAAAGCAGTGTGGAGATTCCTCAAAAAATTAGGGCTGGAACTGCCTTATGACCCAGCTATCCCACTCCTTGGTATTTTCCCAAAAGAGTTAGAATAGCATATTATAGAGATACATCTTTATCAATGTTTATAGCAGCTCAATTTACTATAGCTAAATTATGGAACCAACCCAGATGCCCCTCACTTGATGAGTGAATTCAAAAACTTTGGTACAGATATACAGTGGAATTCTACTCAGCTTTTAGAGAAAATGATATTATGGAATTTTCAGCCAAATGGATGGAGATGGAAAAAATTATGCTAAGTGAAATATCCCCAACTCAGAGACTCAAGGGTCAAATGTTTTCTCTCATCTGTGAAAGCTAGAATACAATCAGAAGCAGTATGAAAGATGGCTAAGCTAATAATAACCTCAACATGTATGAATTTTTTACCCAAATAGGGGGAAACTTGCCTAGGATGCTGGGGGACGTAGGGAGTGAGGCAGAGAGGAGGGAGGGAATAGGAAGGATATCAAGGAGCCCGGAGGGAGGGAGTATGGGGGAATCAACTCAGAGGGGAACCGTTGACTTCCATGAGAAGTCCAATTAACACAGGGGTTTAATAGGGGGAAACATGGAACCATGGGAACCCAAGGGGGAAATCATGGAATGGCATCAGCCTTGGCTTGGTCTGTGATTATACATTTGTTCTTGATTGTTTGATAATGATTCTCTCCTAAATGTAAGACCATTTTTTTTAAGAAAGAGGGCACAGTGAGAGAGAGAGAGAGAGTGACAGAGAGAATCCATTTTTATTTAGTTTTTCACGTGGCTTTCGTTGCTCTGAGACTTCGTTGTGTACGTGGTGCTGGGGTTTGAACTGTCGTACTTGCTCATGCCAGGCAAAAGCAGTAACTGCTGAGCCACTGCTCCAGCCCCTGTAAGGCCATATTTAACAAATAACAAAAAAATAAAAAAAGAAGGAAAAAAGAGAGGGACAGTGAGAGAGAAAGAGAAGTAATTTTTTTAGTTTAGTTTTTTGCTGGGGGGCCAGCCCCAGCTGAATTCGGGTCCCTGAAGGAGGAATGGAGTTGGTGTGGAGGAACGACTTGAACCTCTAGGGCAAATTGCAAGCAGACAGTTCTCTGCTTGAGCAAAATGCCGTCTGTTCTTTATTGTTGAACATTTTTATACAGGTGCACAAACAAGCCTTCCATCATCAGCTTCATTGTACAATCATCTTTTCAGTTTCCCAGTAAACTTAAAGTATCAATCATTAGTACAATTCATGTCCTCAACCTCCCCACCATAATGACCACATTTTTACACCTGCTTTTACAAAGGACAGAGACCAAACACTTCCCCAAATTCGGTCTCCCTAAATTCCTTCAGATGTTTCTGCAAACCATTACCTCACTAGGTAAGAGAAGCCTTAAAGGTTAATGCACTGCATTAGTCTAGAAGCCCTATCTTAGCATAAATGAAAAGTTTCTTTTTTAGCTAGACTATGTTATAGGCTATATTACTCCTATACCCTATTAACTACTAACCTCAAAACTATTTTGTTATTGTAACCTTACCAAATATTCCATAGCTATCTTAGATCCTATAAATGTTAAGCCTATAAAATATCTGTGCATCCTAACTAATGGGCTAAAAAGTTAAAGCCTAACCTCTGTAAAGACAAAAAAGGATAAACATGTATTAATTACTGGTAAGTAGTTAAAACTCAACCTCCACTAAGCCAGGGAAGGCAAACGTGTTTTATTTACTGCTAAGGAGTTAAAACTCATCCTGTGCAACAGGAAAGTTAAACATGTCTTTCTGTAGATGTTTCACATATACTGTTTCTTAGTTCCTTAGCTCTAATTATGTTGCTTTCTACATCCAATTTTGTTTTAAAGTTAGTATAGCTTTGTTTTCCATGATTTCTATATGTGTTATAACAAGTATCCTTCTCAACAATCCGCAACAGTTGTCTAAGCAATAGAATTCTCATAACAATCAGAGAGTTTCAGTTTGAGTAAATTCACAATACATATAATTACTAAAACACAGCCAATTCCTACAGGGGATGGTTTTGGCAATCTCCAGGGCTGGTTTTGCCTAGCCCATCCCCAAGTCTGGACTTTGTCAGACAAAACGTTGCCTCCTCCAGTTTTTCACGTAGCTTTAGTTGCTCTGCAACTTCGTTGTGTATGTGGTGCTGGGGTTTGAACTGGCGTACTTGCGCATGCTGGGCACGTGCGTAAACCGCAGCTCCAGGATATGATTAGCTTATAGAAATAAATACATACTTATATAAATCAAATATGCCTTGCATTTCCAGCAAATAAAGAAATTAAACTTTCACTGCTTTGTAAACTTCTAACCCTTCCTGTGAATTCCTAGTATAAATCTGGTATGGTGGTATACACCTGTAATCCTAGTAACTCAGGAAGCTGAGGCAGGAGATTACAAATTTCAGGCCAGCCTCAGCAACTTAGTGAGGATGTGGCTGAGTGGTAAAGTTATGAAAACAAGGAAAAAAATTGCTAATAGGATCCTGTAGAAAGGTTTCGGGTTCTTCATATAATTAAGGGAAATCTTTGACAAATAATAGTATTTCAATTTTTTGTTAGGTTTAACCCCTGCCCCCACATTCAGCTATGAGCCCAGCATGGTAGCACAGGCCTGTAATCCCAGCTTCTAGGGTGGCTGAGGCGAAATGATCTGAAGCTGGAGGCCAGCTTGGGTAATTTAGCCATAACCTGTCCCAAAAGAAAAGTTAAAACAGCAGGAGTATAGTTCAGAGTTTGTCTAGCACGTGTGAGGCCCTAGGTTCAATCCTCAGTATGCAAAACAAAACCAGCTATATCTTTTCTCAGTGTTAAGTATAACACATGTGTTCATTTTCTTTTTCTTGGGTTTTCTTACAAAGGAAATAACTATTTTCAATTTCTTAAACCTATACAGGTTTACTAATCAAATAAGCTAATGTCAACATTGTTGTTTAAGATGTTTAAGATCATGACAAAAATAAATTTGGTCAATAAGCTAAGCTATTATTCTGAAAAAACTTTTTATATTAACAGTAATTGTTTCATAGTACTTAAACTATTTGATCTGTAGGTAATTTTAAATATTGCACTAATATTGAGATAACGCATGCTTCTTGAATGCTTGCATATGTTTTAGCATAATTTTAGGTTTATATATTTTTACTTCTTAGGTTTTTAATATGCCATAGAAAGATTTTTTTCTCTTAATGAACGTGCCACCTGTAAGAAAGTGTAAAATGCTTGTGGTAGCTGTACAAAGCTGTGTTCCAGGTAAACATGAACTGTTGTTAGTCTCCTAAAGTGCTTGAACATGACAGTTCTCAATTCATTTCTGTTAAAGGATATAGGGATGGTAGTGAAAAGAGCGACTGTGCGTGGTGTCGGTCTCCTCAAAAAGAGCGCGAAGCCAATACAAGGGATAAGAGGAAACCTTGTAAGGTGAAGCACAACTACATCCGTTGTACTTAAAATGAACCTTAACTAGCCGTAAAGAAGAGCTCTCAGGACTAACGAGGGGGCGCAAGCACCCTCCAGCTGCCAGTTCCAAGCTCCCTCCTCCCGGTCCCTTCCAGCCCGCTGACGCCTTCTTCCGGACAGCCTCAGGTTCCTCCGGCGGCGCGGCTCCCACTTCCGGGACTTACGTCACGGTTTTCGCTTCGCGGTAACTAAGGCAATGAGGCGGATTTCCCATTGAGGCAAGCGGACGTCATACTGCGTCAGAGCGATCCCCCGAGGAAGGCTGGCTGCTCTGTCTAGGCAAGGGTCTGGCAGGCGCCTGGGGCTTCTGCAGAAACCTTGAGGGGCAAACTTAGGGAAGTAGGATCAGATGATCTATGATTTCGAAGTGCGAGACAGTACTCTCGCACAGCCTATTCTTACAGGGCGGTGCAGCATCTCCGAATACCTCGCTTCCTCTGGTCCGCCGGATAAGTGTTCCCCGATTGGCTAGTGCACGGCGCTGGAGGATGACGTAAAACAGTGCTAACCAATCGGTTAAGAGCTGAGCTGGACTTGGCGGTGGGAACCAGAGCCTTACTCTTCCAGCTGTGGGCACGGACGGCATCGGCCTAGCGAGCGTACGTTTCCCGGTGAGTGAGTTGCTTAAGCGGTGGAGGGTAGAGGGCAGGGGCAGACATACCCGCGGCGAAGTGGGCTGCATTTTATGGCAGGCAGAGGAATCGGAGCGAATCAATGACCGAAGAGTCTACTGAAAGTGATGGGTCCCGCGCTGTGCCGGGCCGCTGAAGCACCGGTTTCTGAGTCTCCAGTCCTCAGAATTGCTGGCTGCGCACAGCCGGAAGGATCCAGTTCCCCTTTTATAGCTCAGAAACTCGAGAGTTTTGATTTGTGGCAGAGGTGGAACTATAATATAGTCTCCTGTCAAGGATTAAATTTTACTTAATCTTATCTGCAGATGGCCACTGTGTCCTGAAAAGTTATGCCTTGGCAAGATGAGAGTCGTTCAGATTTGGGGGTGGATGCTTCTAAAGTATCTTCCCAGGCATTTCATTCATTCATTATTACTCATTCATTCAATTATTTGATCTCTTCATATACCTTATCTTTTGAAATTTTGGTGTAGAACCTGAACCTAATCTCCCTAGAAGAATGCACATTCTCTTGTGTACACAATCTTGCAAACAACTTCAGAAGATTCGTGGATTTTCTGAAGTCCTCTGTGAATTATGTGCCCACACTTAAGGCTCCGTGATCTAGAGCAAGGGAAAGAGGCCGTGATGAAAAGGAGAAAGTTTTAATATGTCAATACTGGGAGGTACTTTTAAAGAAAAAACAGTTTTGAGAAGAAGGGAGGGGTCACTTAATCTTGATGAGGTACTTCCTGAGAATTGTTTTATTAGAATTTGCTTGTTTTGCCTACCCGTTTTAGTCCTTTGTCTCCTCCACCCAGGAAGCTGTTGAAGTGCCTTCTGTGTAAATAATGCTTTGGCTTCTCCCTTTTGCCAGAAATAACATGTAGATGTCTCAGTGTTTAGGTGGTATTTGGAATTTTTGTTGTCTGTGTAAGGCTTCATTTGCTTTTCTAGCCGTGTAATATCATAGCCTTAATCCAAATTATTTGCAGTATGGCACTTCTCAAAATAATACAGTGTTATCCATCACTACATGAGGTTGTGCCCAGTGACCACTTCAATATCCCAGATTCTTTAGTTTGCCTTTTTGGGGGCTTTTGGTTTTCTTGAGCGGTTAGTTTCCTTGAACTCCAATCACATTCCAGGATGTGAATAGGATATATGAAACACTCAATGAAATTAGGATTATATGGGTTTAAAACATTAGTCTGAAGGGCTTTTTTTTGTTATTATTAGTTCGACATAGTCTTTCATACTGGAGGGAATTGTTGTTACGTATTCATGCATACATGGATATTGACCTAGTGAGATAGTAAATTAAGGCCCATCCTAGACCAGGATCTTGCCCCATCATCCATTCCCTGAACTCATGTCTTCTCAGTAATCCCACCATATTATAGTTTGAGATGAACATATGTATGTATGATAATTATTGATATTTCTGTCCTTTTCTGCCTGCCTTTGTATAGCTAAGCTTCTAATGAGAGTTGAGTGAAGGGCTGTTTTAATGACCAATCTGTAGATATGAGCATACCCCAAAAAAGAGTAAAAAAAAGGTGTAAGTATAAGCAACCGTGTAAGGAAAGACGTCCAGATGAGGCCCAGCATAACAGCAAGCTTTCCTTTGTAATTTTGGAACTACCAAGTGGAAATATTTTATCTCAGAACTGGTCCCCATTCTGAGCTGGACTCCAGATCAGTATCCAGTTTTTTATTCCACAGTTGACAGAGTAAGGATGGGAAAGGAACACAAAAACAAAGATTACATGGAATGTAAAATTTAATGCAATATTTATCTTAATTGAGGAAGGGGTTCAGAAAGCAGGATAGTTGATACTGAAACAGGATTCAAGACTTACCCTGGGTCAAGGTGCTGAAATTGGCTTGTCTGAGATGATGTGTAATCTGTGAGGAAATTTAAAGTAGTATTTAGGGGTAGGTTGTAGCTTAATGGAAGAGTACTTGCATAGTATGCTGCGACCCTTTGTTCAATGCCCCGCACCTCAAAAATTAGCTGACTAAATAAATAAATATAAAATTAAAGTAATAGTATTTAACCACACTCAGTTTAGAGATCTTCAAATGATTGAACCTCCCACCCTTTGATTTACTTTTTAAGTGCCAAAGAGGAGGGTTAAGAAAGGAGCATCAGTTACAGATAACTGAGTTAATCAACTTTGGGGTCAGAAGGAAGATAGATACTAATATTCAACAGTATCCACCTAAGTATTTAAGAAATGCTATGTTAGATGACTATCTTGTTTGAGGTTTAGCTGAGAATTTCACATATAACTAAAGCTTTATCTTTAGTTCCCCTTTAGATAATGGCAACATATCTGGAGTTCATTCAGCAGAATGAAGAACGAGATGGTGTGCGTTTCAGTTGGAATGTGTGGCCTTCCAGCCGTCTTGAGGCCACGAGAATGGTTGTTCCCCTGGCTTGCCTCCTTACTCCTTTGAAAGAACGGCCAGACCTGCCTCCTGTACAGTATGAACCTGTGCTTTGCAGCAGGCCAACTTGCAAAGCTGTTCTCAATCCACTTTGGTATGAATTCTTTTAAAAAGTGGTAAAAATGATGAGTACAGTAAATTACTATCTTTATGGGATTCTTATAAAAGTCAATTGATTTGGGCAACTTGTCAAATTTGAGATGAATAGTAAGATGATGAGATTCTTAGTTGATGAGTGTGCATAGAAATCTCCTTGGTCTGATACTCTAGATAAAATTAGGATCTTATGGGAAGCAAGGTGGATAGGAGAGGATTTGGAATTCACTTTTTTTTTTTTTGCTCATTATGAGTTTGCTTTTGGTGTAACTATATACTTTATGGGATACCTTTTAAAGTATTTTCAACCAAAAAAAATCCAAAAACTTTAGACCATTTCTTATACTTCCTGGTGTGGTGATGCTGTATGGTTAGAAGAAGTAGTAGACAGAAGAAATTTTAACTCTTAATGATTTTATTGTTAAGTGTAATTTTTGTGTGTCTAAGATAGTGATCTATAATTTTTTATACATGCAGGTACAATTTGAAAGATTTTTTTATTGTTTTTATTTATTTTTGAAAGTAGTCTTGCAATGTTGCTCAGCCTGATCTTTTTTTTTTTTAAGATAGAGAAAATCAGTGTTATTTATTTCTTCATCTGGCCTCTGTTTCTCTGCAGTTGGGTATGTGGTTCTGGGGTTCAAACCTGGGTCCTCACACTTGCCTGGCAAGCAAGTGCTCCATCTGCTGAGTCACTACTCCAGCCCACTCAGCCTGATCTTGAACCTAAGTGATCCCCCTGTTTCAGACTCCCAAGTAGTTGGAACTACAGGAGTAGAATTTTGAAATAGGTGTCAGTACCATAAGAATTTTTATATGAGAGAACATTTTTTACACTATTTTCCTTATTTTTTTTTAGTGTGTACATATTATGAATGCTGCTCCTGTGCTTTTAAAATGATAGCCACTGTTTAGTAATTCTGTGTTTTCTAAACAGAAAAGGGGGGGGGAAACAAAAGAGGTATTATCCTGTACCAATTGTAGAAAGTAGATTAACCCAGAAGCTGCCTTCAAATGTAAATTTTTTTTTTTTTTGTACCAGGAATTGAACCCAGGCGTGCTTAACCACTGAGCAACATCCCTAGCAACCCTTTTTATATTTTATTTTGAGACAGGGTCTCACTAAGTGCTTAGGTCTTTGCTAAGTGGCTGAGGCTGGCTTTGAATTCAAAATTCTTCCTGTCTCAGCTTCCTGAGTCAATGGGATTACAGGTGTGTGCCACTGTGCCTGGCAAGTGTGAATTTTTCTTTAAGTGGATTAAGTCCAAGAAGTTTTTCCTATGTGTGAGATATGCTTTGTTTTTTTAATTGAAATTTAGTAATTTCACATAGTTAAACAATAAGGATGTTAAGAAAAAATCCTGAAGGTTGGGTTAACAGGTAAAAGGAATCAACACATATATAAATCAGGAAATTTCAATAAATTATTTAGGAAATTGTAAAAGAGAAAAAAGAGTTTACTAATTCTTCCTTGCAGCTTTTTGAGGGAAACTCTTTGTGTCCTTAATTGCTATAATTCTAACTGCATTGAATTCTGTGTTTCGTAGTGTACGTGGTACTAGGGTATGAACCCATGACTTTGCGCATGCCAGGCAAGCGCCATAACTTCAGAGCCACTGCTCCAGCCCCAACTGCATCGAAATTTTGCATAACATTATTTATTATTCACACACATGGAAACACAAGTCTATGTGACTTATTGAACTTTAAATTTGCATTTAAACCCTTTTTACCTTAAAAATAAAAATGGTACCTAGTTGTGATATTTATCTTTCTCACAGTCAGGTTGATTATCGAGCAAAACTTTGGGCTTGTAATTTCTGTTTCCAGAGAAATCAGGTAAGAATTATTTTTAAAAATATTTTAAAAGTTTAATTTCATGTGTATTACTCTGAAGAAGCTATTTGAATTTGAATATCTATGCTGGCAGTCTGCAGTTTCTGTTGAACTCAAGGTGATTGCTTTTGTTAAGCACAATATTGAATGTTGAACATTTGTAATTTTTCCATGTTTGGGGCCTTGTCATTTGCTGTGGAAGGTACATAGAATTCTTTTCCCTTGTAAGTTTTTGGTAGGATGTGAATCTGTTACCCTAAGAAAAGGTAAGACATAGTCTCACAAAGTTTCCTAAACTGGCTTCAAACTTGGCCATCCTCCTGCCTTAGCCTCCTGAGTAGCTGGGTTACAGGCATGTGCCACTGTGCCTAGCTGTTCATATTTCAATCTTATTGAATAGTGGACATTACTGAATTTTCATTTTCTGATCTTTCTAACCTTTGGATCCAAGTATTGAACTTTTTTTAAAAACATTTTTCCAAGTATTGAACTTTTGATTTAAAAAATTTAAAACTAACAAATTAAAAGAAGCTCATAAATGACAAGAGAGACCGTTTCTGTGGGTGATCAAGATCAAACCTACGGCCTTGTGCATGCCAAGCACATGTTTTATCTTTGAGTGATACCCCCAGTTAAGACTTTTCTTTGAAACTAACTATGTCTATGATGAATATGTTCTAAAATTGGGTTGTGGTGTTTAGTATGCAATCCTTTTACTAAAAATCAATGAATTGTACTTGAAATTGGAGAATTTTATGGCATATAAAGTATTTAAATGAAGTTTTTGGGGAAAATTAATTGTATCCAATACAGCTCTTAAGCTGTGAATTTTTTATTTCATTTATTCATGTGTTTGATCATACTTACAGTTAATCCCAGACACAGTACATAGTAAGTCCGGTGATGGAAAAAAAATGTACAGTTGATGACAGACAGTAGGTTCAGAAGCTATAAGCGGATTATATTAAAAATTTAGCTCCACAAGGGGCTAGGGACGTTTCAATAGTAGAATGCATGCTTAGCATGCATGAGGCCCTGGGTTTTATTTCCAGCAGTGCAAATAAAAAAAAAATCTCCATGAGAAATTCAGAAGTTTATACACATTTCAGCATTTTGCCTCTTATTACATTCAGAATTAATTAACATAAAATTTATGATATGTTTAATTTATCATAAAATTCTAAGGCAGAGTTGCTTGCTAGTTCTTGTATCCAGACTGCCTGGGTTATTTCCAGACCTACCATTTACTTCCTTTGTAACTCTGGAAAAGTCATTTGACCTTTTGTGGCTCAATTTCCTTGTCTTTAATATTAGGATAATAGTAACATATGTACTTCATGGAATTCTTTTGAGAATTAAATGGAGTTAATGGATGTAAAGGACTTAGAACAGCCATATAAGTATTTGGTATTAGTATGTTTTATCTGCAATCTCCATCTGCCAGTTTGGTCTGGAAGACTGATCTAAGAAAGCTTAAATAATCTCTTAGCTCCACCATGAGGAAATGAACACTTCAATGAGTGTGGGCCTAGTAGATGAGAGAGGTCCCCTAAAGGAATTAGGGTTATCTTGCCCTATTTTTCTGTATAGTTGACTGCTGGAGTGAGTGAACAGGGCATCTCCAGATTGCTAGGAGGTGTCTTCCAAGTTTTGCAGACAGAGATCCCCAGCCCCTTTTCTGGGAGCAGCAACCAATGGTTAGTCATGACCAGGAAGGAACAGAAGATCTTTTATGGCTCCTGTTGAGACTCCTGCTGGAGTTCTGATTCAAAGTTATTCCTTTCCTCCTGGGCAGTGACCTTTTAAGAATGCCTGTCATCTCCTCAGCAGATTTGCATTTGGTTACCCTAAGGTCTCTGGCCTGGAGTGATCACATGATAAATTTGGAGAGATGCACCTAAACTTTTTAACATTAAGCTAAAGACTTCAGATGAAAAGATCAGTCCATGAACTGTGGATTTAAAATGTTTGCAGAGAGTTTATAAAACAAAAGGAAATGCCTAGGCCATTATGTTATGTGCAAAAGCAGATCCCAAAATTGTATATATAGAGTAATTATTACACGTGGTGTGGTCTAGTGGGAAAGGTCTGGAGGAGAAGGGCACAGTGATGCATGTCTATAGTCCCAGCTGTCCGGTGATGGAGGCAAGAGAATCACAAGTTTGAGATCAGACTGGGCAACTTAGGGAGACTTTGTCTCAAAATAAAAAGTAAAAAGGGTTGGGGATACAACTTAGTGATAAAGTGCCCCAGGGTTCCATCCTTAATACCTATGGTGAAAACAAAACAAACAAGCAAACAAATAAAACAAAAACAAAGGTACAGGTCTGGAAGGAAATATGCCAAGATACCGATAGTGGCTGCTTTTAAATGAGGATTTTGGGGGCTGAAGCAGTGGCTCAGAGGTTGGAGCACTTGTCTCATATGCCCGAGGACCCAGGTTCAAACCCCAGCACCAATACACAACTAAGTGTCAGAGAAACAAAGGCCAGATTAAAAAAATAAATTGATTTTCTGTTTTTCTCTCCCTCTCTCTTTAAAATAAAAATTAAAATAAATAGGATTTTAAATGCTTTTCTCCTATTTTCTTATGTTTCCCTGAACTTGCTATATTTTTCTATAGTGAGTATGTGTTACTTTATTGATAGAAACCAAAATAATAAACCTAAATAATGACTTTAGTCTTCTGTGTAGTCTATGGATGAAACCTGTAAATCTCAGCCTTAAATTAGCATGGCAAAGGTTAAGAAACAGTTTGTAGTAATGTGTGTTTTTTGTTTGTTTGTTTGTTTTCAAGGTAAAGGGGATTGAACCCGGGGTGCTCTACTAATGAACTACCTCCCAAACCCTTTAATTATTATTATTATTATTATTTTTTTTTTTAGTTTGAGACAGGGACTCACTAAATTGCCCGGGCTAGCCTTGAACTTGTGATCCTGTTGCTTCAGCCTGCCTCAGCTAGGATTACTGGCATGGCACTATTACTACTCTTGGCTTTTAATAGAGTGACTTTAAACCATTAAATTTAACATAACCTAAAGCTGCTCTAAAGAAAAGTACTTTTTTAAACTTATGAAACGATATAATGATATGAATGCAAAGCAGAATTAGTAGTTCTAAATACTGATTTTTGTGTCTTAGTAAACAGGTTTTAGAGTTAATATATCGTTATTTGGAATTAATATATGATCATTACTCATTTTTATAAATGGAAAATAAAAGGTGTAACATAAACGTTTTTGTCCTCATACAACATTGCTTTGCTTTCTTTTCAGTTTCCTCCCGCTTATGCAGGCATATCCGAGGTCAATCAGCCTGCTGAATTGATGCCCCAGTTTTCTACAATTGAGTATGTGGTACAGGTAACTTCTTTGTTGTGCATTTCATGAAATGTGTTGAACATTGAGGATTCTTGAAATCCTTTCTCTCTTACCTGTCCAGGGGATCTAAAGCTGTTGGGGCAGAAGGACCCTAAACATTAGGTCACAATGTGTGAGTACCTGCTGGCAACATTTCAGGTCTTAATAGAAGGCTACAATTAAAAAAAAAAAAAAAAAAAAAAGCTGGAACTGACTAAATTAGAAACCTGACCTTCATAGCCTTCCCAGTCTCTGTGGTGCTCCATCTTCTAGTTCAGCTTAAAAATCTTAAGCTCCTTGCTGACCTCTCTCTTTCACATCCCATATCTAATCTATTAGAAAATCTTATTGGCTCAGCATTCAAAGTTTATCCAGTTTACCCATTTCTCTTTGCTCCTATTTATCCTGAGCCAGCCACCACCTCTCATTTGAATTACTTGGTCAGTCTCCTAACTGTTCTTGATTTACCATTGCTTATTTGTATTTTATTCTTAACCAAGCAGTCAGAGTAACTTTAAAGACACACATCATGTTAATTCTCTGTTCAGAAACCTCTGGTGGTGAAAATGGCTACCTCTTTTACGCAGAGTAAAAGGTAGTTTTAAAGCCCTGTGACCTCATTTTTTACTAGTGTCCTTGTTCAGCCCAGTGGGCCTTCTTGACTCCTCAAGCATGCAGGATCTTGCGTACCAAAGGCCTTTTTTCTCTGGCTTTTTCTTAAGCTGGAACTCTCTTTTCTCTGTATTTGTGTGGCTCCCCCAACCCTCCAGGCTTTTGCTTAAATGTTACTTTCTTACTGAGGGTGCCCTGAACTTGTCCCCATCTCCATTCCCATCATTCCCTGTCCCTCTAAGCTCCCCATGCCAGAAAGTTTGCTTCTTGAGGAGACAGGGATCTTTGTTCTATGTACTGATGTGTCCCAGTACACATAGTAGGTATTCAGAAATGTTGAATAAATTGATAGCTCCAAATAGTTTTTGTTGTTGTTTTTGTTTTGATACTAAGTATTGAATCCAGGGGTGCTTTATCACTGAGCTATATTCCCAGCCCTTTTTATTATTTATTTTGAGACAGGGTCTTGTTAAGTTACTTAAGGTCTTGCTAAATTATTGAGGCTGGCCTCAAACTCGGAATCCTCCTTCCTCAGCTTCCTGAGTTGCTGGGATTACAAGCATCTGCCACCGTGCCTGGTCACAAGTTTGTTTGTTTGTTTGTTTTTGTTTTTATTTAAAGAGTGAGAGGGGACAGTGAGAGAGAAAGAGATAATCAATTTTAGTTAGTTTTTCATGTGGCCTTTATTGCTCCAACATTTCGTTGTGCACGTGGTGCTGGGGTATAAACCCGCATCCCTGCACATATGAGGCAAGCACTGTAACCGCTGAGCCACTGCTCCAGCCCAAACAAGTAGTTTTTCTATTTAGTTTGTTTTAATAGAATCTGAGTCATTCAATGGGGTAAGTAGAGGATTGTGTAGATAACCTTGTCTCCTGAGAGTAAATGGAGATGAAGACTTGATATTTTCATGCCTGATTTGCCTGTATCTATCTAATGCTGATCATTATGCTTTTTTCTTTCCCTAAAGCGAGGTGCTCAGTCCCCTCTGATCTTTCTTTATGTGGTTGACACATGTCTGGAGGAAGATGACCTTCAAGCTCTCAAAGAATCCCTGCAGATGTCCCTGAGTCTCCTTCCTCCAGATGCCCTGGTAGGTTTGATTACTTTCGGAAGGATGGTGCAGGTTCATGAACTGAGCTGTGAAGGAATCTCCAAAAGTTACGTCTTCCGAGGGACCAAGGATTTAACTGCAAAGCAAATACAGGTTTGTGCCTTGTTTGTATGGAAACAGGTACAAGGACATTTCTTAAAAATTAATCAGTAATTCCCTGATTAATGTGATGTGATGAGAAATGAGTCTTTTGGTTTTTTCAGGATATGCTGGGCCTGTCCAAGTCAGGCATGCCTATGCAGCAAGCAAGACCTGCTCAACCCCAGGAGCACCCTTTTGTTTCAAGCAGGTGAGCTGCTGACATACAGTATTACATGTGCTGTAGTGGCCGTGTATGTTGACCTGTTGGAGTAAGGCAAGAGCATTGTTAGACTTCTATTTTCTTATTATTAGAGAAAAAAGTTAGTGAATAAGCCCAATCTATATTTAATGTTTTATCAAAAAGCTTTTGAAACTGTTGTACTCATTCATTCCTCTCTTCTTGGATACATGGCTATTGTTCTTTTTGATCCTTAAGTAAAACTGGGTAAATGGAAAAGACCTCTTGTGAGTGCCATCGAATAAGCCTACAAACACATACTTACTATGTTCAGTTAATTGAGTTCCTAGGGTTGACCCAGGCTGTGTTAACTGCTAGTAAACTTGATAAAATGCATTGCTTGCCATGCCAGACACAGCCTTCTCCTCTGTTAAGAAACAAGATTGCTCTCTCTGTTACTCTAAAACTCAAGGGTCACTCAAATTGAACCTTCAGACTGGTGCAAATTGTCTCTATTAGTGGGCCATATAGTGTCCACGTTTATATTAGGCACATCCTTAGAATTTCTTTGCTGCTTAAAATTTAATTGAACTTATTTATTCCTTTTCAAGTTGATTTTATTCCCATGCTACATACATATGTTGTTGAGTATTAAGTTTTAAATTATATTCCTTGGTAAAATTGCCTTTACTTGTTTTTCTTTTTCTTTCTTTTTTTTTTTTGGTACCAGGGATTGAACCCAGTGGCACTCAACCACTGAACCACAGAGCCACATCCTCAGCCCGTTTTTTTCTTTTCTTTTTTTTTTAATTTTATTTATTTATTTATTTAATTTTAAGAAAGAGGGACAGTGAGAGAGAGAGAGAGAAAGAGAGAATCAATTTTATTTAGTTTTTCATGTGGCTTTTGTTGCTTGCGCACTTGGTTGTGTACGTGGTGCAGGAGTTCCAACCTGCATCCTCATGCATGCAAGACAAGTGTTAAAATTGCTGAGCTACTGCTCCAGCCCATTTAATTGAATTTAATTAATTAATTAATTAATTAATTAATTATTTTAAAGAAAGAGGGACAAGTGAGAGAGAGAGAAAGAGAGAAGCAATTTTTTTATTTAGTTTTTCATGTGACTTTCATTCTTCGGACACTTTGTTGTATATGTGGTGCTGGGGTTTGAACTTGCGAACTCGTGCATGCCAGGCAAGTGCCGTAACTGCAGAGCCACCGCTTAGCCCCCCTTTAATTTTATTTTGAGATATCGTCTCACTGAGTTACTCAGGGTCTTGCTAAGTTGCCGAGGCTAGCTTTGAATTTGCAATTATCCTGCCTCAGCTTCCTGAATTGCTGGGATTATAGGTGTGTGCCACCACACCCAGCTTGTAGTTAGTGACAGTTTTGAAGAAAAAATGACAAGTTTTTTCTACTCTGAATATTTATTTTGAATAATTTTATGTCGCCAAGACCAGACTACCTTTTTAAACCACAATTGAAGTATCCATTCAAAATCTTACAGATTTTTGCAGCCCATTCACAAGATTGATATGAACCTCACTGATCTTCTTGGGGAGCTACAGAGAGACCCATGGCCAGTAACTCAGGGGAAGAGACCTTTGCGATCCACTGGTGTTGCTTTATCCATTGCTGTTGGTTTGTTGGAGGTAATTATTTATGGGGATATTTAAGCTCTTAGAAGTTGTATTTGTTGGCTTCGAAAATCTACTGTGACCTAAAGTCATTATTATTTACATTGAGGGAGCACCTCAAGGTTTTCATGGAAAAAAAAAGGCATTAGAGCAATGATCATATAGAGTAGTAAAAGTAATAAAGCTATCAGGGTGGGAGAAAGTAAAGTGCTGCTTTTCTGCATTGTCATCTGTATCATTCTGTTCTTATCATCAATATTAACAGCTGACAAGTGGCTGATTGTGCTTAGTATGTGTGAGACATTAGGTTCAGTCCCCAACTCAAACCTGTCCCACTCTCCCCACCCAAAAAAACATAGCTAAGGAGAATTCATCTTTGGGGTATTTCTATTATAATATTGTGAAAGCACATTTGGAGACGGGGCTATATACTTCTAATATGCTGCTGTTTACTGTTTTAGGGTACTTTCCCAAACACAGGAGCTAGGATCATGCTGTTTACTGGAGGTCCCCCAACACAAGGGCCTGGCATGGTGGTTGGAGATGAGTTAAAGATTCCTATTCGTTCGTGGCATGATATTGAGAAAGATAATGCTCGGTTCATGAAAAAGGCAACCAAGGTAGGTTCTCTTGGATATGGGCTGTAATTGTACTAACCTGGTATCAGGTTTGGACAGCTCTGGAGTGACAGCTGCTTTGCTGAGGCCACATGGTCATGGTAGCAAGATTCATTTATTGAAACGATCCTCTAGATCTTGGCTGCCCCTGTCCTCTGATCTTAGAGTGTATGGCTGTGAAATGGGTTGAGTTTGGAAACTATATTTGTATTTTATTTTTGTGTTTTAAAGATAATGATCTTTAGGACTGGAGTGGTGACTCAGCGGTTACAGCGCTTGCCTGGCATGTGCCAGGACCGGGGTACGAACCCCAGTACCATGTGCACAACGAAGTATTGGAGCAATGAAAGCCACATGAAAAAAAACTAAATAAAATGGATTCTCTCTCTTTCTCTTACTGTCCCTCTCTTTCTCTTAAAAAAAGAAAAAATAAGATAATGATCTCCATTTTTTTTAATAGAATCAATTTTATGTTTTTATGTATCCTTTGTTTTCTCTGACACTTAGTTGTGTATGTGGTGCTGGGATTTGAACCTGGTTCCATATGCATGCTAAGCAAGCGCTCCAAATGCTGAGCCTCCACTCCAGCTCTGATCCCCATATTCTTGTATTTGATTATATCATTTGGTATATTAAAGCATACTTTGGGGTTAATGTTAATGCTTCCTAAAGATAGTTTTCCTCTCTTCACAGCACTATGAGATGCTTGCTAATCGAACTGCTGCAAATGGTCACTGCATTGATATTTATGCTTGTGCCCTTGATCAAACTGGACTTTTGGAGATGAAATGTTGTACAAATATTACTGGGTATGTTGATAGTGAGCATGTGGGAAAAGTGTCTTTTATTTTATTTTTCCCTCTTCAATGCTAGGGATTGGACCGAGGGCCTTGCACTTCTAGGCAAGTACTCTTACACACCCATCCCATGATGGTGTGTTATTTTAAGGAACGAAAAAAAGAGTGATGAAGCCATAGGAATAGTCAGAGCCAGTTCAGAAGAACTTTCAGCTATTTCTGAGATACAAGTTCAGTGGCTACTGGAAGGGAGCATGGACCCCTTGAAGGAAGAAGTTGGGAGTTCTAAGAGTTCACGGTTCACTATGAACAAGTCATGTGAGAGCAACTTCATTTTTTCCTTAGAGCCGTTAGACTTATATGGAAGCCAGACCAAGCAAGTAAACATGGATTATCTGGTCTTCAGCAGGGCTCTTCCTTTTGAGAAGGGGAGAAAAATAGGTTTTCCATGTCAAAGCAATTAACAACTTGACCTCCTTAAACAGTTATTGTTAGTGACTCATACCAAGTGCACTGTCAGTGTAAAGGTGTAGTGAGTCAGCACCCAAGTCAGTATTGTACTCACAGGTTGAAGTGCAGAGCAGTGGTCCTCAAGCATGTGATGGTGTCTGACCAGCTACTTTAGAGACTCACGGAAACTGGTTAGGAGGAATGTACTTCTTGGGTCTTACCCCTGACCTCAGGAATCAGATGCTTTCCAGAAGATTTGAATGCACACAAAAGTATAAGAACCACTGATGTCGAGCACTGATCTGAAGCTGATTACACGTTAAGAGTCATCCAGAAGCTTTAAAAACTACTCTCTTTTTTTTTTTTTTAAAGAGAGAGGGACAGTGAGAGAGACAGAAAGAGAGAAACAACTTTATTTAGTTTTTCACATGACCTTAGTTGCTTCAACACTCAGTTGTGTACGTGGTGCTGGGGTTTGAACCTGGGTCCTTGTGCTTGCCAGGCAAGCACCAAAACCGCTGAGCCACCGCTCCAGCCCCACTACTCTTGCTTTGGGTCTTGACCTCCAACCCCAACCCCAGAGATTCTGATTTAATTAACCTGGGGTATAGGGTCTAGGTATCAGCATTTTTAAAGTCCCTGCAGTGATTCAAACATGGAGCAGAGTTTGAATACCACACAGTGTCAGCCTTGCCTGGGAGTGTGTTTGAAATGCAGCCTCTTAGGCCTGCTCTCAACCTACTGAATTAGAATCTGCATTTGCACTTGATCCCAGGTGACTCATATGCACTGGAATGCACTGGAACAGGTTGAGAAGGCATGGAGCTGTGGGCTGGGCCCCAGGTTCTGCATCTGACCAGCTCCCAGGTGATGCTGCTAACATTCACTCAATAGAGGAGGTAGAACCTGAGGCACTTGAAGCTGTCCTGGAAAGCAGCCCATGTTTTAGGTGATTGAATTAAGAGTCCCACTGACACTGACAAAGTTATAGCAGTGGGCTGCTCTTAATAAGATGAGGCTCCTGCCAGGGCCCTCTAGGACTCCTTGACTTCTAGCACTGAGACCAGCTTTAGTATATTTCTGAACATCCTATGATTAGTATGCCAGGGTGTTTTTATGGAGAGGTGCTATTAATTCCATCAGTGTCTTATTGAGGTATTTGACTCCTGCAAGACTTGGCATTTTGATCAAATCACATATTGTATAAATGTCTTAATGGTGACATAAAAAATAATGGAGGGGTTTAACTTGAGAGCTCCAGGTTGGCCAACAGTTTGGGATGTCTTCCTGCAAAGGTGGGGTTATAAGACTAGATTGTCTTTGAGGCTTGGTTTCCTTGGTGCTGGTCACAGTTTAGACAGATTATATCATTGTCTATTCTGAGAATTTATACACACACATACACACACACACACATACCCTGGGGATTGAATCTAGGGGTTTCTTAGCCACTGAGCGTCGTCCGCAGCCCTTTTTCTTTCTTGCTTGCTTGCTTTTTATTTTGAGACAGGGTCTCACTATGTTGCTTAGGAACTCATTAAGTTGCTGAGGCAGGTCTCAAACTTGCATGAGCTTTTCAGTTTTAAAAAGCTACTATAGTGCTGGAGAATGCTTGAAACTCATGTGGAAAATGGTTGAAGGAACTAGAAAAGATTAAACTGAAGGCAGATGGGCATGAAACTGTATTCAGTTTTGAAAGATTGTTCTGTGGAGAAGAAATCGGATTTGTTCTGTATATGACCAAAGTGTTAAGAACTAGGAGCAGTGGGTAAAGCTGCTGGGATATAAAATTTTACTCAGTATAAGGAAAGGTCTTGCTAGGCATGGTGGCTCATGCCTATGATTCCTGCTACTTGGGAGGCTGAAGCAAGAGGATCCCAAGTTTGAGGCCAACTAGGGCAACTTAGTAAGACCTTGTCGCAAAATAAAAAGTAAAAAGGGCTGGGGATATAGCTCAGTGCAAGGCCCTGGATTCAATCTCCAGTATTGCAAAGGGGAAAAATGATCTTTCATAACAGTGAGAGCTGTCTGGACATGGAGTGAACAGCTTCTAGAAGGAGTAAGAGGCAGTCCTAGCTTGGCAAGGGTGTTGTCAAGGGGTGGGTGGGTGAGAATTAAATTAGGTTTGTGTGAATGTGACAGAAGACCCAAAACAAATTCATTTCTGTCTCAGAGGTAGCAGCCAAGGACTGGCATGCTGGTTTCAACATTGTCAGGGCTGAGGCTCCCACCAAGCTGCCCACCACCTCAGTGTGCAGTCTGTGACTTGGGGTGGTTGCTGGAACTCTACCACATTATAGCCACAGGAAGGAGGAAAGGACAAGGATGGATGTGCTCCTTCTGGCAAGCATATGCCCCACTTGAACTAAAGGACACTCCAGCAAGTAGATACGAGTCACATGGCCACATGCAAGGCGGGCTCAGAAACGTCATCTTTATTCTAGGCAACCATAGAATACGTGATTAAGGAAGAAGGGGAGGGTTGATGTTTGGGGCCAAATTGTTGGAGGGGTCAGACACTGAGATGGCTGGACCAGGTGATCTTTCTTTTTTTGTTCTACCCAATTCTGAGATGCTGTTTTATAAACAGCTGGTTGTAAAGCTTGAAACAGTTTGTGCTTCTTGCAGAAATTTTGAACAGTATTTTCTCTAACTTCAGTAAGGGATAAATAATCAATATATATTAATTGTAATAAATCATTCCTGTGAAGTCAAGGATTCAGTGTTTTGAGCAGAAAATCATCTGAAAATGTTTCCCCACTGAGCCTGGTTATTCTCCTATATGAGAGGAGTTGGAGATGTTTTCTCACAGATGACTGGTTACGGAGAGAGCCCAAGTCACGCACAGGTCTCTCCTGTTACATGTACATGGCACAGAGCAATTCAGTGATCCTATAGTGTGTGGGGAGGTTTCTCCCCACAAGCAGGCAACCAGTTGATCTGCAGTGGACACCAACTAGGGATCTCTAATTTAATTCAGACCTGACTTCCTCCTTGGATGCAGCGTTGGATCCTATAGGTTGAGGCTCAGTCCCCAAGAATGTCCCCAACCCACTTTAGATGCTAGTCACAAACCCCAAGTTGTTTTACCCATACATCTGAGTGATTGGCTATAAATTGGGCTTTCCACAACCTCCTCCTTAGGTTCTGTGAATTTGTTCAGTCAGCTCACATAGAACTCATGGAAACACTAAGGGTGTTTCAAAGGATACAGGTGAAGAGGTGTATAAGGAGAGGTGCGAGGGAAGGGGCATGGAGCTTCCATTTTGTCTGAGCACACACTTTCCAGGAACCCCCCATGTGTTTGGCTATCTGGAAACTGTCCTTTCGGGAAACTGTCCTTTCGGGTTGTTATGGGAACTGTTGCATAAACACAAGTGAAGTATGACTAACTGTGTAGAAATATAATTGGGCAAAAAGAGTATCATCTAATGCTAATAGTTTAAGTGGGGAAACCTAGGATGGGTGGCCTTTCATATTTTTCTTGTCCTTTCAGAGCACATTTCATTCTCCTGGGTGTGGGACAGGGCTTTTGATCTCTCAGACAAGATAGGTCAGAGAATTTGTTTATGGCCAGTTCTAAGGCAGAAAAGTGGCGATCTACCTTGGGGAATAGAATAAACTAGAATATTATATGACCTGCATTGGGGAAGAAGTTAGGAGCTGGGAATCATAGACAAAAACCAAGGTATCTGTATCAGTAGGTATTTAAGTATTTCTGTATTCCTATAGTAGACAGATAGATGTACTTATGTATTTACTATAATATCACAATAATCTGTTTAAACCGAAAGGTTTATTGATCAAAGGGTACTCTTTTTTTTTTTTTAGCTTTTTGTTTGAAATGATTATAAATTCACAGAAATTATAAATGCGTTGGTAGTACAGAGAGGTCTCTTCATACTTTTTATCTAGCTTCTTCCAGTGGCAGCATGTTATATAAACATAAACATAGTACAATGCCAATACCAGGAAATTGACTTTGGCACAGTTCTGCTAACTCTGTTGCAGACCTTATTTGGGTTTCCCTAGTTTTTACATGTACTGTTTTTTTCTTTTTTATGTATGTAGAGTTCTATGAGACTTTATTATCTCTATAGATTTGTATAATAGCTATAGTAATCACAATATAGAACTACTTAAGAATTCATAGTTTAATGCTTTTGAAAAAGATTTATTTATTAATTTATTTTTGTACAAGAGATGGAACCCAGGGGTGCTTAACCACTGAGCTGCATCCCCAGCACCCTCCCATCCCCCCACTCTTAAACTATTTTTTATTTTGAGACAGGGCCTTGCTTAACTTGCTGAGGCTGACTTTCAACTTGCGATCTTCCTGCCTCAGCTTTCCTAGCCACTAAGATTACAAGCGTGTGCCACTGCACCTGGCTAGTTAATGTTTTAGAAATTTTTTTCCTAAATACAAATTGAACTTGCTGTTTTGTATTTAAGTGAGTTAGTAGAACCTTTATTGACATGGTTTCCCTTTTTTCTTTATTGTTTGTAGACACTGAGGGAGCATCTGAATTGCTTTCAGTTATCCTAATGTTCACTTTCTTTTTTTCTTTTTTGCTAGAGGCCACATAGTGATGGGAGATTCTTTCAACACTTCTCTCTTCAAGCAGACATTCCAAAGAATTTTTAGTAAAGATTTTAATGGAAATTTTCGAATGGCATTTGGTGCTACTTTGGAAGTGAAGGTATGATAGACTTTTTAGTTTTTTTTTTTTTTTTAAAGAGAGAGGGATAGTGAGAGAGACAGAGAAAGAGAGAAACAACTTTATTTAGTTTTTCACATGGCCTTAGTTGCTCCAACATTTAATTGTGTACGTGGTGCTGGGGTTTGAACCCGGGTCCTCGTGCTTGCCAGGCAAGCGCCGAAACCGCTGAGCCACCGCTCCAGCCTGGTATGATAGACTTTTAAAATGTTAATGGAATTGGAATTAGAATGTTGAATGTTGTTACTTTTTTTTCTTTTTTTGTTTTGGGTTTTTTTTTTTTTTTTTTTGGTACTAGGGATTGAACCCAGGGGTACTCTACTACTTAGTTATATATTCTTACCCTTCTTACTTTTTGAGATAGGGTTTCACTAAGTTATCCAGCCTGGCCTTCAACTTGCAATCCTCCTGCCTCAGCCCACGTAGCTGGGATTATAAGTGTGCACCCCTGCACACAACTAGTGTGTTGCTGCTCATTTAATAGTCAGCCTCCTGGACACAGGCATATATAAAGGCCAATTTCAAGAATCCCTACAAAACTTGTTATCATAAAGTATATAATTTACCTTATTCCTTTGCTCTTCAAGAATGGCCTGTATGTTGGTTAACATTCTAGACAATGCCTTTCTGATTCCTCTGCAGGCCCTGTTCCACCCTGCTTTAGGACATTTGGAGTTGGGAGGTGTGGTGATGGGGTGGGTGATCTGAGCAGCCCAGTGGTCAGGACAGCAGCCACACAGTGGTCAGTGCCCACCCATCAGTGTGGGTCACTACATTGCATAAGCAGCCATGTATATTAGTAACTGCCTAGAGAATAGTCAGAGTGCTCTACAATAGCAGCACTTTGAATTTTGGTTTGTTTCCCACATAGGGACTCATAGCTTGAGAAAATTGACTCTGAGTCATTGAGAAAACATTAAAAAGGACCACTAGAAAGTAAGATTAGAGGGTTGGAGATGATCATTAAATTATCTAGGTTAGCCTTCAAACAGCATTCTTGTGTGCTTGAAATTTTTTTTGTTAAAGATGAAAAGAAGTGAACCTTTTTGTTTTGTTTTTTCGTTCTGGAGATTGATCCCAGTGGCACTTTACCACTAAGCCACATTCCAGCCTTTTTATTATTTATTTATTTATTTATTTATTTATTTTTTATTTAGAGAGAGAGAGGGACAACGAGAGAGAGAGAGAGAGAGAGAGACAGAGAGAATCAGTTTTATTTAATTTTTCATTTGGTTTTTGTTGCTCTAACACTTAGTTGTGTGTATGGTGCAGGGGTTCAAACCCAGGTCCTTGCACATGCCTGGCAAGTACTGTAACTGCTGAGCTACTGCTCCGATCTTTTATTTTTTATTTTTGAGACAGTGTCTCTAATTGCTGAGACTGGCCTCAAACTTGTGATCCTCCTGCTTCAGCCTCCTGAGTTGCTGGGATTACAGGCATGCGCCCCCACTCCCAGAAGAAATAGACTTTTTTGAAATGAATTCAGATTTAACACTCTTAAGCATGTTGGCCTTGTCCGGGCTTTGTGAATTTAGTATTTTTAAACAATACAAAACAACATGTTCACTGATTAGAAATATGTAAATAATTGTGAGTACATAATGGGATTAGAGAAGAATGTAGTATGTTGATAGCATCATTTTGCTGTAGCATCTAGAGACAGATTTTATTACAGTTTTAAGCAGTTGACTGTGGTCCTGAAGAAGCATATAGGGCAGCATTTGGATGCTGTAATTCATGTGGGATTTTCTCTTGGTGGAATGACAGTTACATATTTAGCTGTTGTGAGAGCAGGATGAATCTCAGTGATTTTAAACTTTACTCTGTTGTGAATTTATTTTAGACATCTCGGGAACTGAAGATTGCTGGTGCCATCGGTCCATGCATTTCTCTGAATGTGAAAGGATCATGTGTGTCAGAAAATGTAAGGAAAACTCCTCCATCACTCCTGCACTGGAGTTAACTCGTTGGATGAGTCTGAGCACAACAGTCTTGCATTGTGTCACATATGTTGAGGGCAGAAGGGCTAACCCTCACTGACAGCCACTCTTGAGAGATGGTGAAGCTTTTGGGATCGGGCTGGACACACTGGAGGTCTACGTGTGGTGTTCTCTTTCACAGTATCATGTTCGTCTTCATCAGGACAAACATTCACAAGTGACTACACAGATGAAATTTCTATCGAGCTTGGCACAGAATTAGTGAACATTCCTACAGTCCTGTGGGTGGGGCAGATTGCTGCCTGAAAGCCCATCTGAAAAGTTACTCATGACCCCAGAATGCCAAGGGGCTTTTATTCCTATCTCCTGTCAGGGTTTTGAAAGACTGCCCTAAACCAAAATATTTTCCACAGACTTAAAATCTGCCTGGTGAAGTCTTCCTGAAGTAGCTTAATATATTTTCATGAAGTAGTACAAACCAATTAGCTGTTCCAGTAGAGTTCAGCCCTGAAAGTTTTGATTGGGAGGTACAGATACAAAGAAAAGGAAAATATAATTTTCAAGCATACAGAAAAGTTTAAGAAAGAGTATGAAGAAATCCTGTGTATCTTTCATTTAATATCAGCAATTGTTAACAGTTTGCCATAATTGCTCTGTCGTCGTCTTGTCACATTTAAAAAAAATTGAGTATGTGTATTTTAGTTTAAATTTATTTTTTCATCTGGTTTTTGTTTTTCTGACATTTAGTTGCGTATGTGGTGTTGGGAATTGAACCCAGGTCCTCACATGCTGGGCAAGCACTCTACCTCTGAGCTACAGTCCCTTTTCTTGCCACATTTACTTTATCCTTTCTTTGTTGTTTTGTTTTGTTACGGGGGATTGAACCAGGGGCACTTTACCACTGAACCACATTCCCAGGCCTTTTTATCTATTTTTTTAAATTTTGAGACAGGGTCTTGTTAAGTTGCTTAGGGCCTCGCTAAATTTCTGAGGCTGGCTTTGAACGTGGCGTTCTCTTGCCTCTGCCTCTGAGTTGCTGGGATTGCTGATGTGCTCTACCCTGCCTGGCTGGCTGCCTTATCGTTTTGATTACCATTTGTTTGCCACAGTAGCTTTATCGACTTTTTTGCAGAACCTTTGAGAATAGTTTGCAGATATCATGACATTTAGTTCTTAAGTACTGCAGTTTACATCTTCTAAAAATAAGTATGTTCTCCTACCATAATATCATTATCAAAACTTAAAAAAATTAACAGTAATGTCTTCATATCATCTAATATCTAGTCCATATTCTTCCCCTGATTTCCCCACAATGCCCAACCAGCATTGCATTTGGTGTTATGTACCCTTAGGTATTTGTTTTTAAATTTTTTGGGTTTTTTTATGGTATTGGGAATTGAACCCAGGGGCACTCTGACTGCTGTGCTGTACCCCTACCCTTTAAAAATGTCTTTATTTTGAGACAAGGTCTTGCTAAGTTGCTGAGGCTGGCCTTGAACTTGTGATCCATCTTTCAGAGTCTCCTGAGGTGCTGGGATTTCAGGCATGTGCCACCATGCCCAGCTATCCCTGGTTTCTAAAAAAATTCTAGTAGTTCTCGTCTGTTTGTTAATTTGTTTATGTTCTTTGCTTCTTTTTTTTGTTTTTGTTTTTAATGTTATATTGATTTATTGGAGAGACAGTGCCAGGCGTCTTCTCCAGTAGAACAACTCACTTTCTTGATATATCTGATTGTTGCCTTGTAGGAGTATTTAAGTTGTTTCCTTTCTCCCTGTATTTCCTGTGAAGTGGAAGTTAGTCTTAGTCTTTTTTATTTTTATTTTTTTTTTTATGAGAGGGACAGTGAGAGAGAGAGAGAGAGAGAGAGAGAAAGAAAATATCAATTTTATTCAGTTTTTCATGTGGCTTTCCTTACTCTGACACTTTGTTGCACATGTTGTGCTGGGGTTTGAACCTGTGTCCTGGTGCATGCCAAGCAAGCACCATGACTACTGAGCCATCGCTCCAGCCCCAGAAATTAGTCTTAAAGGTGTGATTAAGTTCCGGTTGTAAACAGCTTAATGGTTTCAGCATACATTGTTTATCCTCACTTGAATCAATTTATTTCACTGGCAAAAATTTATTTCACTGGAAATGATAAAATGATGGTTTCCTAATTTTATCTTTGTAGTTCCTCCACTAAAGGCATTTAAATGTTAAAGTGGGGGATTTGTGTATTAGAGAGAAATTGATATTTTGGGGAACTGGAGAGTTGTGGCCTTGCTGGGCCTGGTGCCTAGAGGAACGGCTAGTGAGGCAGGAAGGGAAGGTACATAAGTTCTTTTGACTTCTTGGCCATTTTTGCTAGGTTTTTGCCCTTCACCTTCCTGCAGATGTCAGATCCCTCCTTTTAGAGAACACTTCTGAAAGGGAGGCTGAACACCTACAAATCCATCCATCTCACAGTTTTGCTTAGGAAGTGCTCACCACCTGAGAGCTGCAGTGCAAATTCACTTAAGAACCTTCCCTCCACTCAGACTGACACCTTCCTGAGATTGCTAATTCTGTGGCCAGGAATATAGGGCCCTGACGTGGCTGTATTCCAGACCAGTGTCAGCTGTACTCAGCTGAAGTGTGCAGTGTGGGTGGATTCAGAGTAACAGATGACTCTCCTGATGCATAAGCACATTACATTATAAGCATAGCATTCTGCAGCCTGCTGAGGTGTGTTGAAGTGTGTGGTGCCAGCTCCTCAAAGATGATAGAATGTATATTTCAGAGTCTGGCAATCTCAGTTATGGATTCAAGATATTTTTTATATTTGGGTTTTTTTTCTTCTAGATGTCATTAAAAAAAAATGATACTCAAATTCACATTCAAATGAACCTGATTTCTCACTGGGAGCCATTCAATCAATCAGTAAAAAGCAACTTTCATGTCACTACAATCTCTTTTTTCTTACTGAGACTTTACATATAACTTTTGCATAAAATAATTAAACTATTTTATAGTTAATGTTCTGCCACTCTTTATCTCTTGCCCTGATAATGATGATGCAGACAGAAGTGCGTAAAACTTTGAAAATAAGTAGGTGATTCTTTCTTCTATTACTTCTTCCCTAATCTTGCCTGAGTTTGTTGACTTCAGTGTTGTATGTCTAAAAATACATGATAGAAAGAAAAATATTTAGAGTGCCAATGTAAAAAGCTTAATTTTAAAAGACCTATAGTTGTAAATGTTAAGCCTTCGTCTGGCCTGTAATTGTACTTTTCTCAGTAAAATATTTTCACTGAAATTTAAATTTCCACCTTGAACGTGATGTTCTAAGTGTCCTGACCAGGTCATCGGCGTTTTCTTCAGCAGTTAACCACAGGATTTGGTTTTTGTATTTTAAATTCCTCTTCTCCTCTGTAGGAGCTTGGTGTTGGTGGCACGAGTCAGTGGAAAATCTGTGGTCTGGATCCTACATCTACGCTTGGCTTCTACTTTGAAGTTATCAATCAGGTGGGTTGGATTTCTTCATGTGTCTTCATGTAGTAGAGTCTGTTTTCTGATTATTACAAGCTGCTATTCTCTGGTTGTTTTCTCTACAAATTTGTACTGATACTGCTTTTATATTATATAGCCTGATGCTAGTCTGGCATGGTCTTTTTTTATTCTATCCAGGGCTTAGTCAGAGGCAGACAGCAAATTATTATTTAACACTTTATTGTTGAACTGATGAGGTCATTAGAAAAGTAATGACTTTTGCCAGCCATTGTAATATTTGAATTGTTTAGTGTGTCAGTCTTTCCTCAGTACTTTATTATGAAAAATTGCAAATATATGGAGAAGTTGAAAAAATTTCATAGTGAACATCCATATACCCACCAGCTTGATTTTGTAATTAAGATTTTACTGTAGTTCCTTTGTTGTATGTATATCTATCTTATCTTTTATGCATTTCAGAGCAACTTCCTATTATGGTTATAGGTCTCCCTAAACATTTCAGCATATGTATTGGTACCTGGAGTTCACTTTTGTTTTGTTTCTTCCCCCTGGTGCTGGGGATTGAATCCAAGGCCTTGTGCATGCTAATTGTATGCTCCACCCCCAGCCCAAGAAGTATTGATTGTGGTTCTTCCTTATACAATTAATTGTGCAGGTCTGAAGAATACCATTCATAATACATCAAGAATCTTAACATAGTCACTGTCAATTTTTTTTTTCTTTTAAAGAGAGAGGGTCAGTAAAAGAGACAGAGAAAGAGAGAAACAACTTTATTTAGTTTTTCACATGGCTTTAGTTGCTCCAACACTTAGTTATGTACGTGGTGCTGGGGTTTGAACCGGGTCCTCGTGCTTGCCAGGCAAGCCCCGAAACTGCTGAGCCACCGCTCCAGCCCCCACTGTCAATTATTGTAGAAGACATGGACTCTGTGACTGTGTTTGAGTCATGCCTATGACAGTAACCAAGTTTGTGGCCTCTTACCTTGCAGCACAATGCCCCGATCCCCCAAGGAGGCAGAGGTGCCATCCAGTTTGTCACACAGTATCAGCACTCCAGCACCCAGAAGCGTATCCGTGTGACCACCATTGCCCGAAAGTGAGCCATCCCGTTTCCTTTCTGTTGAGCCACTGAGTGATGGTTTTCCTGTGAAGAGATAGTTGAAGAGATAGTTTAATATCTATAAATTTGTCTTTATGATTCCATTGAATGGTTCAGAGAAAAAGGAAGCATTCTTGGCAGACCCAGTTGGGCCTTTGAAAACTAGCCCAGAGGAATCAGCTTTCAGTAGAAATGTAGTTCATTGAAATTTATCTATCATTATTTATTAGATAAGTAAAAACTCACAAATACATCCTTCTTGTTAAAAATTCAAACAGACTGTAAGTGCATTTATGTAGATTCCATATCCATAGATTCAGCTAACCTCAAATAGGAAATATTAAAAAAAAACTGTACTGAACATGTACAGATATTTTTCTTGTCGTTATTCCCTGAACAGTACAGTATAATAATTATTTACCTAGCATTTACATTGTATTAGGTATTGTAAGCAATGTAGAAATGATTTAATATGCATGGGAGGATGTACATAGATTATTGCAAGTATTGTGCTATTTTATATAACGAACTTGAGCATTCGTGAATTTTGGTAAATAAAAGGGGTTCATGGAACTACTACCCAGTGGATACCAAGAATGACTATATTTATGGGTCTTTTCACGTATTCTCTTCAGAGATGCTGTTACTGGTTTAACTTCACAATCCCATTTCTGTGACATATGCACATTTATCTTATATGTGTATGACACTTATATTCATGTGTTTGCATGTGTATATGTATATATATCTGTATCTGTGTATATCTTCAATTTGCAAGCCTATCTCTCACTTATGTTAATGGTTATATAGGATTGCATGATTTGGATGGGATCTATTGCTCCTCTGTTAAAGGACATTTCAAGTCCTGCCCTTTCACAATGTTGCATTCATATTTTTAGGTCTTTCCACAAACAAGTATTTCTTTCCAGCCACTTCACAGACATGAAATTTTTGATACTACAGAACTATTCATATCTCTCTCTCTCTTTCTCTTTTTAAAGAAAGAGAGGGACAGTGAGAGACGGAGAAAGAGAGAATCAATTTTATTTAGTTTTTCACATGGCCTTTGCTACAGGGACACTAAGTTGTGTGTGTGGTGCTGGGGTTTGTACCTGTTTCCTCATGCATGCCAGGCAAGTGCCGTAACCGCTGAGCTACTGCTTCAGCTCCAGAAGTATTCTTTTAAGAGGCTAATCTCTACTCTCCCCAATAGTGTAAGGAGAATGCCCTGTCACCTCATTTATAATGGATTTTTTTTGTTGTTGTTGTTATTGGTTTTTTTTTTTTTGTTGTTGTTGTTACTGGGGATTGAACCCAGGGGCACTTAACCACTGGGCCACATCCCCAGCCCTTTTTTTAGCTTTTAAAAATTTATTTATTTATTTATTTATTTATTTATTTTTCAGGGCTGAGGACCGAACTCAGGGCCTTGCGCATGCTAGGCAAGCGCTCTGCCACTGAGCTAAATCCCCAGCCCCTTTAGCTTTTATTTTGAGACAGAGTCTTTCTGAGTTGCTTAAAGCCTTGCTAAATTGCTGAGGCTGGCCTTGAACTTAAAATCCTCCTGCCTCAGCCTCCTGAGCCAGTGGGGTTACGGACATATGCCACCATGCCTGGTGATATTATCATTTTTTTTTTTTAATTAAAGAGAGTCAATTTTTAGTTTTTTGTGTGATGGTTATTGCTCCAACCCTTTATTGTGTATGCTTTGCAAGGATTTGAACCTGTGACCTTGAGCATGCCAGGCAAGCACCATAACCACTGAGCCACTGCTCCAGCCCCAATATTATTGATTTTTAACATGCAGTATAAAAAATGGCTCACTTTCATTGTACTCTCCCGTTTATCAAAGAGTTGAGTGCTGCTTCTCACTTATTGGCCACTTGTATTTCTCCTGTGATAGTCTTTGTCCAGTTTTGTAAAATCTATTCCTTTTTGTTATTCTTTGATTTGCAGAGAATCTGTGTATTCTAGATATGATTATTGTTATATTTGTTGTTCATCTCTGTTCCTGCTCTGTTTTGTTGTCGTTTAGCTTTGTTCATGATGTCTTTATTCATCTGGAAAACATTTGTATATGTGCTAATTCTTTTTTCCATTGAGGCAGTGTTTGGAAGTCATTTCATGAATTTGTAAACATTTAGATTTTTGTAAGATTGGCCTAGAAGAAGGAACACAGGATTGAGACTTACTACCTTTTGGGCGTCTATTTTCATATCTTGTGGAACATGGTGAAGTTCTTTCTATAATTTTTCTTTTGAATTTATAGACTTCACATGAGGTTTATTGAAAATATGTTAAACTCCAGTGATCTCTTAGTGAAAGTGCAGTTCAAATCTGTGTTTGTTTATCCAAAAGGAGATCTGGCCTTCTGGTTATTCTTGAAAGTAAGCGTGGCACTAACTCTGAAATTGTCAGTTGGGCAGATGCACAGAGTCAACTCAGGCACATAGAAGCTGCATTTGACCAGGAGGCTGCAGCAGTCTTGATGGCTCGACTTGGAGTGTTCCGGGCAGAATCAGAGGAGGGGCCGGATGTGCTTCGGTGGCTGGACCGACAACTCATCCGACTGGTAAATTGGAATTAATGGCATTAGATTCAGTCTCGGTCTCTGTTCCACTTTTGAGAAAATTGTCACTCAATGCTATTATTTTATGTAGTCAAGTCAGCAAGAATTTATCAGTTGCTTATCTAATGCCAAACACAGATCATTCTGAAAATGTTATGAAATAAATGCTTACTATACATTTCCCCTCAAAGGCCGACATTGTAGTGGCAAGAAACAACATGTTCCATGAACATTTGGGGAGTGTAAATCTGCATATTAAGAGTTGATTTGGAGGGGTTGGGGATTTAGCTCAGTGGTAGAGCACTTGCCTAGCACACGCAAGGCTCCGAGTTTGATCCTCAGCCCTGGAAAAAAAAAGAAAGAAAGAGATGATTTGGATAAGTCATTTCATGAAAGACTATATATTCCAGAGAAGTGGTTTTTGAAAACAGGGAGCTAAATACAACAAATTTAGGGAAATGCCTCATGTTATTAGTCTGGGTTCAGGGAGGAGAGACAAATCACACCATAATTTAAAAGGGAAAGTTTTATAAGAAGACTTACTAAAACAAGGGAATAGAATAATAAGGGGTTGGGGCTGGAGTGGTGGCTCGGTGGTTACGGCACTTGCCCGGCATGCGCAAGTACACGGCTTCAAATCCCAGCAACCCATGTACACAACTAAGTGTCAGAGCAATGAAAACCATGTGAAAAACTCAATAAAAATTGATTCTCTGTCTCTCTCTCTCACTGTTCTTCTCTCTTAAAAAAAAAAAAGAAGAAGAAGAAGAAGAATGAGGGGTTGGCTATTAAGAAGTAAAGAGAACTTGCCAGGCATGGTGGTATACACATGTAATGCCAGCAGCTCAGGAGGCTGAGGCAGGAGGATTGTGAGTTCAAAGCCAGCCTCAGCAATTTAGCAAGTCCTCTCAATTTAGGGAGATCCTGTCTCAAAGTAAAAACAAAAATAGGGATGGGGTAAAAGCTCCATGGTAAAGTGCTCCTGAGTTCAATCCCTGGTAGAAAAAAAAAGTGGTAAAGAGAACTGTCAGATATAAGGGACAGACACTACTTCTAGGGCTGAGAAGAGTACCACCTTCCCTGCAGGGCTAGTCCAGACCCAGTTGGGAGGTTATGGTGTGGATTAATGAGTTTTTTTGTAGCAGAAAAATTGCATGGTACTGAGCCAGAGAAACTTGCTATAAATTCTCTCTAGGGTTTGACAGAGTTTACCACTTGTGTACCAAAAGACTGTTCACAGGGAAGCCTCTCAGCAGAAGTACATGGGGTGCTGTGGCACCAAGTGGCTGTGTGTACTCTAAGATCTCAGGACTGGGGAGGCACAGAGGCCTGGTGCTGAGGCAGCTGCCTCATGAGCACACTGGTACCCAGAAGCTAGCACTTGCCTCCATCACCCTTTCCTGACAAAGTTTAACATCATGCCAGCTGACAAAGTAGTTAAAGGGCCCATATTCATTTTATAGTAGGTGAATTTTGAGCTACAAGACAATGAATTGATAATTGGCACACTGTATATAATCTTACTTTCTCAGCTATTCACAGCATGTATTTGTGATCAAAAGCCCAGGAAGGAAAGCTGTTTATCTTTGTTTAGCATAAACAAATTTCTAGTGACTAGAGGAAATATATGATCAGAAATAAAGCCAGGAAGAGTACACAGTGTGGTTCTGAAATCTGCCATTGAAAGGTGGAAAGTGGAATTGTGGTATGAGAGAATGTCAAGGTGCATCTAATTGCTTGCTTTCATGGTCTTGGAGGATTTTCACATGGAGGGGCATCAGAGAGAGCTCTTCCAGCCCCTTTATGATCAGGGTGGACCTTGGGCCAGCATTGCCTGGGAAGTAGTTAGAGATACAGAACCTCCTGCTCCTCCTGAGAAGAGTGTTTTAACCAGAGCCCTAGTGATTTGTCTGCTCTTGAAACCTGAGAAGTTCTGTTCTAGAACTCATAGGAAGTGGCAGAGTTAAGATTTTTCCAGGTGACACTAACTTAGATTTTTCTCTTCTTTTCTTTCTTTTTAAATTTTCTTTCCACAGTGTCAGAAGTTTGGACAGTATAACAAAGAAGACCCCACTTCTTTTAGATTATCAGATTCCTTTTCTCTATATCCTCAGGTAAGAAATATATATTTTAGGGGGTAGGGGATGAATCACAATAATAGAGCATTGCCTGGCATGCACAGGGCCCTGGATTCCATTTCCAGCATCATATACATGTATGTATATGCATATGCATACATATATGCTTATGTATATATAGTTACATATACATGTAGATATAAAAATAACTACACAACACAAAATATGATCAAAATAAATCTGTTCTCAGGGTAAAGTGAAGACTTTATGTTTTGAGATTCAACTATAGGTGTAAAAAGTTTTATTCCTTTGTGCCTCATACACAGGATGTATTAAATGTCAGCTGTGATTATTTAGGAACCTTGGATTTGATATGTGGAGACTTAAGAAACTTTATACTTCTCAAGGCTGCTCCTTTTCATGTTCTAGCAACTCTTTAGAGTGAGCTAAAAGTCTGTTGTGCCCCCTCTAATCCTTAGGGTAAAGAACATGCATTTCCAGGGTCATCACTTGTGCCCTTCTCCCATGTACTTAATCTCACTCCAACTTACCAGGCTGCCCTGAGCTCTCATCTGCCAGTCCCCTTCTCTGTCCCTCCTTATGCCATTCTGGCCTCCTTTGCTTTTCCCTTTTCATATGGAAGCTTTGACACATCCAGAAGAACTTTTTAAAAGAATACTTTGTTGCTAGGGATGTGGCACACCCCTGTAATACCAGCAGCTCGGGAAGCTGAGGCAAGAGGATCACAAGTTCAAAGCCAGTCTCATCAACTTAGCAAGACCCTAAGCAACTTAGAACCTGTCTCAAAATAAAAAGGGCCGGTGGTTCAGTGGTTAAGCACCTCTGGGTTAAATCCCTGGTATAAAAAGAAAAAAAGAATACTTTCTTAAAATTTTTTAATCACGGTAAAAAACACATAACATAGAATTTACCTTCTTTACTTTTATTTTTTTTTTTAATTTTTTTTTTTTTAAAGAGAGAAAGACAGTGAGAGAGAGAGACATAGAGAATCAATTTTTATTGAATTTTTCACATGGCTTTCATTGCTCTGACACATAGTTGTGTACGTGGGTGCTGAGGTTTGAACCTATGTACTTGTGCATGCTGGGCAAGTGCAGTAACCGCAGAGCCACCGCTCCAGCCCCCCTTTCATTATTTTTAAATGTACAGTTGTGTGGTAGTAACTACATTCACTTTGTTGTGCAAAAGATTTCTAGAATTTCTTGTCTTGCAAAACTGAAACTCTATACCTATTAAGCAACAGCTCCTTCTTTTCTTCTTCCCAAAGCCCCTGGAGTCACTTTCTACTTTCTGTCTCTTCGAACCCAGAGGTTTTTAATTAGAATCTGGATTCTTTTTCACAGACCTAAGGTGGGTCCACTCTGTGTATCCCAGGTTACAAACATATGCATTTGTCTTTTTCTTTCTTGGTAAATGCAGTTCATGTTCCATCTTAGAAGATCTCCATTTCTTCAAGTGTTCAACAACAGTCCTGATGAGTCGTCCTATTACAGGCACCACTTCGCCAGGCAGGATCTGACCCAATCTCTCATCATGATCCAGCCCATTCTCTACTCATATTCATTCCACGGGCCACCAGAGGTAAGGCCGAGGTGTATGCATTCTTTATTTTTAAAGTAATAGAAGCATTTTATTATTAAAATAAAAATCATAAATAATTTGTTAAAAACTTTTAAAAACTTGTATATAATGCTGTTTTTCATATAGGTAACCCCATTCTCTTTCAACTACAGCTGAAGTAGATTTGAGAGAAAATTTGTAGCACAAAACAATGTTTAGACTTATTTCTGGTTCCCAGATCACATGATATTATTATCTTCCCAAGCGATGAAGGATTATTTGAAGCATGCTTCTTCTATGAAGTTGAGACTTAGAACCACTGAGATGGGAACCAGAAAGTGGTGGGAAACCATTTGTAAACAGCCTCTACACTGTTCTGTGAAGCCCTGGGTGTGGGATTGGAGCGGTTTCCTTGTGGGGAAGAAGGAAGACCAATGCCTTCTTTCCTTTTTTTTTTTCAGCCAGTTCTCTTGGATAGCAGCAGCATTCTAGCTGACAGAATTTTGCTGATGGACACTTTCTTCCAAATTGTCATTTATCTTGGTGAGGTAAGATGATATTATTAGTTTCTTTCTTGACTCTGATTTTTCTTTTTATTTATTTATTTATTTACTCACTCACTCACATACTTACTTACTTACTTATTTTTGTACCAGGGATTGAACCCAGGGGCACTTTATCACTGAGCCACATCTCCAGCCCTTCTTTTATATTATTTTGAGATAGGATCTTGCTAAATTTACTCAAGGCCTTGTCAAGAGGCTGGATTTGAACTTGGCAATCAGTCCTCCTGCCTTAGCCTCCTGAGTTGCTGGGATTATAGACATACACTGTGCCCAGCTATTTAGTTGTTTTTTTTTTTTTTTTTTTTTTTTTAATTAAAGAAAGGGACAGTGAGAGAGGGAGAAAGACAGAATCAGTTTTATTTAGTTTTTCATGTAGCTTTTGTTGTTCCGACACTTCTTGTGTACGTGTTGCTGGTACACAAACCTGTATCCTCGCACATGCCAGACAACTGCTGTAACCACTGAGCCGCCACTCCAGCCCCTTTTTAGTATTTTTAAAAATGACATTTGAAGCAAGAATTTCAGCTTAGAGCTAATATGGTGGCCTTCAATCTCAGTGACTTGGGAAGCTGAAACAGGAAGATTGCAAGTTTGAGGTTAGCTTCAGCTCCTTAGGGAGTCTCTGTCTCAAAAACTAAAATGGTCTGGGGAATGTAACTCAGTGGTAAAGCACTCCTGGGTTCACTCTCCAGTTAAACATGCACACCCTCTCCCAGAAAAAATAATTGGTCTTATAAAATCCACAGTTTGGTATAATGATTGTATGACTTTAGTTCCAAATAAAAACAAAATCTTTTTTCAGCTCCTGGGAGCATGTGTGTGTGTGTGTGTGTGTGTGTGCGTGCACGTGCGTGCGCGTGTGTGTATTTTAATTTAAGAGAGAAAGAATCAGTTTTATGTAGTTTTTCGTTGACTTTTATTTCTCTGACAATTTGTTGTATACATGGTGCTGGGGTTTGACCTGTGTCCTTGCGCATGCTAGGTAAGCTCCGTAACCGCTGAGCCACCACCTCTCCAGCCCCTTTATAGACATTTTTTTTTTTTTTTTTTAAAGAGAGAGGGACAGTGAGAGAGACAGAGAAAGAGAGAAGCAACTTTATTTAATTTTTCACATGGCCTTAGTTGCTCCAACACTTAGTTGTGTACGTGGTGCTGGGGTTTGAACCCGGGTCCTCATGCTTGCCAGGCAAGCTCTGAAACCGCTGAGCCACCGCTCCAGCCCCTTTATAGACATTTTGATGCAACCCCCAGTCCTATTCATTCACACATTTTTGAGCACCTTTTATGTACAAGTGAGGGCTTCTAAAGACAAAAACAATAATATTGTTTTCTCTGTCCAAAAGCCCCAGAATCTGCTGGTTTTGGGTGTTCTTCAGAACTCTTGGACCCAAGTGAGCTTATGGGCATTTTTTTTAGGTCACCAGTCAGCAAGAAAATTAAGACCTGGGAAATAGTAACTGGCAACTCTGAGAAGGAGCGAGCAGTCTGTAGAAGGAACCATCTGTTGTATTCACAGTTCTGTTGCTAGAACACATTGAACACTTGCTATCTGATACTGTTTTCCTCCCCATTGTTTTCTTTTCATATCCCTAAAATAACATGAGAAAGAACTTCAATTTACTAATAAGATGCATGAATTAGTTAATGAACATTTCTTGATTTCCTGTATGTACAAGATATTTCCTAGACCAGTTACTGAGGACTATCTATAGAGAAAGGAATAAGATACACGTAGTGTTTAGCCCAGTTGGGGAGATAAATAGCCTTTATTTTCCATAGTTTATAATGTTGTCTTCTCATTGTCTAATTAACATTCATATTTTCTTGTAGCCTTTATGTCTTCTGCCACCAGTATCCCAATTCAGGACCCAGGAGGAGCAAAGGATGGGGATGGGTCAGTCCTACCGAGTCTGTGGGTTAGAGGAGGGGTGTAATATGTCTATGCTATTAGGAAAAGAGAAAGGGATGCAGATTCTTTGTAGGCGGCCAACAGATCCTTTCTTTACCACGTCTGAAGAGATGACAGGCTAGACTGAGTGAACAGTGGAAGTAGAATGGAAAGGAAGACATGGCTCCTTAGGGTAACCGATAACCTAGGTTTTGTTAAATAGTAGTATATAGAGTTAAAAAGGGAAGATGAGGTGTGACTGATGGCTGGGCGAACTGCATAGTTGGTGCCTTGAATGAACTTTCTTTATTCCTGCTCCTGTTTCTCCACCTCATAGACAGCTCTGCTTTAACTTCCTCAGAAACCTCATTTTTGATTTGAGACTTCATGGACACAAGTTCTAGGTCTTGGTAGTGGTAGAATGTCTGAAGCATCAGTGAAGGCTGCCATTACAGTGTTTCCACAACAGTTTTTGTTGACTTGTTTTAATGTAGACCATAGCCCAGTGGCGGAAAGCTGGATACCAGGACATGCCTGAGTACGAAAACTTCAAGCACCTTTTGCAGGCACCATTAGATGATGCTCAAGAAATTCTGCAAGCACGCTTCCCAATGCCACGTTACATCAACACAGAGCATGGTGGTAGTCAAGTGAGTGAACCAAGTTTTAGCTCTAATGATCTGTCAGTTGTATGATCTATTTTTATGGCTATAAAACCAAACAGGGCGATAATATTTTACGTGGTGACATAAATTGACATACAGGTAATCTTCCATCTGTGACTTCTTAGATGAATATGTTGATGTTAAAATAGGATTACCAATGCTTTCAGAATCCTTCATGAGTGGAGAACCAATGGGCTTAAGCTAAAGAAATAGGTTCCTATACAATAAAAAATTGTCTGATTTAACCAAAACAGTATTGAGAAAACTTATCTTACTTTTCTATAGTACACTAATATTCATGTTACTTTTAATATTTAAATGCTAATTTTTGTTTTTTTAAAGGCCCGATTCCTTTTGTCCAAAGTGAACCCATCTCAGACACATAATAACCTGTATGCGTGGGGACAGGTAAGAAATCATCAGCTATTTGTGGAGGAGGCCAGGTTCCTTCTTAAATAACTTGTTTTAAAGTCGTAAAAATTGGAATTCTTTTGTTTCAGATTCAGAATAACTTGGGTATTTTGCTAGGGGAAAAAACAAATAAAAAAACCTTTCAATTGATATAGTTGCAATGGGAGTGGGGAGCTCCCATGTGGGTCCCCTTCCAGAGTCCACAGTGTAATGTGTCAGAATTAGCCAGGGACAGAACATAGCACGATGGCTCCATTTGGCTCCTTGACACATGGCAAGATGGTCCCAGGACCACAGCATTTCCTGCTCACCATTGGTTCTCATTCCTCTTTACTTTTGAGCCCTCTTCCTCCTCTGTCTAACTTTGTCCAATTATTTCCAGCAGTGTCTTTCTCTCACACGTGACTTCTTTATTCTATTTTCTTCACTTTTTTTTAAACTTTTTTTCCCCAGATAAATGTAAATTTACGTGCTTTTCTAAGAAATAATACAGAGATCCCCTGTACCTTTACTCATTTTCCCCTGATGGTAATGTCCTGCAAAACAGTAGTTCATTATCAAACCAGGATATTGTCATCGATACTGTCAAGATGTACATAAGCAACTTAGTGAGACCTGGTCTCAAAAAATAAATAAATAAAAAGGGGTGAGGATGTGGCTTATGGGTAAAGTACCCCTGGGTTCAATTCCTAGTACCAAAAAAAAAAGAAAATGTATGTTTTCATCATCATAGGATCTCTCATAATTACTTTTTTATAGTCAACACTCATTTCCTTCCTGCCTCTTCCCCTTCTTTAACACCTGGCAATGGCTAATCTGTTCACCATTCCTATAATTTTGCCACCAACAATATTATAGATAGGCAACTACACAGCGTGTAACATTTTGATTGGCTTTTTTCCCTCAGAATAAGTATCCAGAGATTCATCCAGGTTGTTACATGTATCAATAATTTGTTCCTTTTTATTTGCTGAGTTTTAATCCACAGTTAGTATATTTGTGTATTTAGTTTATTTAGTTATTCATTCACTGAAGGGCATCTGGGTGGTTCATAGTTTCAGGCTATTAGAAATAAAGTTGCTATACATTCATATACAGAGGTTTGTGTGTGTGTGTGTGTGTGTTTGGGGTTGAACCCAGGGCCTCTACCACGAAGCTGTATCCCTCGCCTTTTTTAATTTTATTTTTGAGGCCCAGGCTGGCCTTGAACTTATGATCCTTCTGCCTTGGCCTACCATGTAGCTGCAATTACAGCTGTGCACTACCATGGCTGGCTCAGATTTTTAAAAAAAATATAAGTCTTTATTCCTTTGATATTAATGCTTGGGAGTTTATTTGCTGGGTCATAACGGCAGTTAGAAATTTAGAAATTGCCAAATTTTTCCGGTATGGCTATATCATTTTTGTATCCCTGTCAGTAATATATGAGTGATCCAGTTTCTCTGCATCCTTGCCAGGATTTAATGTTGTCATTGTTTTTATTTTGGCTATTCTGATAGGTAGCTAAGATGGTTAGTGGTATATCACTGTGGTTTTAATTTGCATTTTCCTAATGACTGATGAACATCTTCTCATGTTCATTCAACAAAGGTGGGTTCTTTGTCATCTGTATCCTCTTTGATGAAATCTCTTGTATCTTTTATCCATGGTCTAGTTGGATTATTTGCCCCTTCTCCCTCCTACCCCCTGGTATTGGGGATTGAATTCAGGGCCCTGCACATGCTGGGCAAATGCTCTACCACTGAGCCACATACCAAGCCTAATTATTTGCTTTTTTACTTTTCTTTCAAAGCTGACTTATGTTTGATTCATAGACTGTCCAAGGTTTTAAGTTGCATTTGCTGGGAATAGAAAAAAGTACATCATCTGCTTCTTCCTCCCAGAACTGGAAGTCCTCTTATCATACTTTGATCATGCTTACATTTTTTAAATTGTAACAGTTACAGTTTTCATTTTAGGTTTTTTTTTTTTTTTAAGAGAGAAGGACAGAGAGAGAGAGACAGAGAGAATCAATCGTTATTGAGTTTTTCACATGGCTTTCATTGCTCTAACACTTAGTTGTGTATGTGGGTACTGGGGTTCGAACCCATGTGCTTGTGCATGCCGGGCAAGTGCTGTAACCACCAAGCCACCGCTCCAGCCCCTCATTTTAGAAAATTTAATTTATAGCAAAAAGAATAAAAAAAATTAAAATTACCTTTAATTTCTATTTCTAGCTTCTTTCTAGGTGATATAATTATGTACATTGTGTAGATATATACACATATGTATAAATATAATATATGATATAATTATATATTGTGTACATTATATTTATACATAGTACAATATATAATAAATGCACCTTTCCCATTTCTTTACAAACTGAGTTTTCTATCCATTTCTTTTTTGTTTTGTTTTGGGGTACCAGGGTTTGAACCCAGGAGTGTTTAACCACTGAGCCACATCTCTAGCCCTTTTTATATTTTATTTTGGGACAGTGTCTCACTGAGTTACTTAGGGCCTCACTAAGTTGTTGAGGCTGGCTTCAAACTTACAATCCTCCTGCTTCAGCCTCCCAAGTTGCTGGGATTACAGGCATGAGCCACTGTGTCCAGCTTCTCCATTTCTTTTCATAGTGTTAATTAAATCATAAGTGTTTTCTGATATTACAAATATCCATCTGTTGATGGACATACTGACTGACTTACTCATTAACTCTTGTGATGACTACACCATTCTCAAGCTTCTGTTGTAAGCAGAGCACTTAAAAGCTGAGGTTCCAGCTCTGTGCTGGCAGAGTAGTGGGGCACAAAGGAGAGAGTGCAGGCCTCAGGGAGCTCGTACCTGGTGGGAAACTGAACCCCAGAACTATGCTCAAAACTGTGTCTTCACATGTATTGGGAAGGGGGGAAGGATTAGGGTGGGTAATTGGGGGGAGCTCTTGGGGGTAAATCTAATTTTCAGAATTTATATATATATTATATTATTTTATTAGAAGTTTGTTCAACAAATAAAAGCATGCTTGGGATGAGGGGAGAGGAGAAAGGATGGACTTGAATTTGAAGTCCAATTTGATATGAATCCCAACTATGTAGATAAAATTAGTTCATTTTCACTTCCTGGCCTGTAGAAATGGTATTATATATGAAAGCAAGCTTTGTAAAAACAAAAACAAAAACAAAAACTGTGTCTTCAGTGGGTATGGTTGGCCTAGTCTCAGTGAACCAGGGAAGGGTTTTGTGAGAAAATCATGATTCAGTTGAAAATAGTAAGGCAGAGAATGGGGCTGATGGGGAGCCAGAGGGAAGACTGGTGAATGCTCTAAGGTGGAAGGGTTTCTATCAACTTGTGAGTTTTCACAAGTTTTTAAGGTATCTGTCAGTAAGCTTTTATCCTTAAATTTCAGGAAACCGGAGCACCCATCCTAACTGACGATGTCAGCCTGCAGGTGTTCATGGATCATTTGAAGAAGCTGGCTGTCTCCAGTGCCTGTTAAGCTGAGGATGTGACCAGGAAATTGAAGAGAACACTGTCAGATCATGGTCACAGTTGTGATAAATGCTTAATAACATTCCTTTCACTTTTCTGGCAGATTTTAATAAATAATCAAAGGAAGTTTTGTATGTAAGTCTTCAGATTATAATTTATTTGTATTCTTTATTTGTGCCCCTCTTCCTGCACCATGAAATTATGAGGTCATAAGTGTTTTGGTACTTGTAGATGTTTATGTGCTTTTTGTATCCTAACTTTTTAGAGTCTAATAATCAGAGGTAATGTATTTGGGCAGCTTGTTTAGGTGAAAATCATAATGATTATAAAGGAAATGAATCTGGAGGAGGAAAATACTGAGTAAAATAATGCTACTTTTAACAAATTTGATTTCCTGAGGTATCTCTCTCTGTGTATGTATGTATTGACTCCTTCAAGAGGTTTTCCTGACCTTAATTCTTTTTTACTGTCCAGAGGTTGAGACCAAGGAAAAGTATGACATGTGTGAAACTCTGTTGAGGTAGTATGGTTTGGAGCGGTGTTTCCCTGATCCACTAGTAACTTCCATGTCAAGAGTCCAGCCCAGGTTAACATCAAGAATAACTAATGGGCTGGGCGTGGTGGTACAGCTCCGTAGGCTGAGGCAGGAGGATCACAAGTTCGAGGCCAGTTTCAGCAATTTAGTGAGGCTCTAAACAACTTAGCTGTCTCAAAATAAAAATACTTTTAAAAAGGGCTGGGGATGTGCTTCAGTGGTAAAGTACTGCTGGGTTCAATCCCCAGTACCAAAAAAGAATAACTAATGACTAGTGGGAATCTGGGTATGATGGTACACATCTGTAATCTCATTGACTTGGAAGCCTGTGGCAGGAGAATGACGAGTTCCAGGCCAGCCTGGGCAATTTAGGGAGATCCTTTCTCAAAATAAAAGAACTGGGGATGTAGCTCAGTGGCAGAGTGCTTGGCAAGCATGAAAAAGGCCCTTTCATGCAGTACTGAGTGGGAGGGAAAAAGAAAGTGTAAGTGGCAATAACAATGAATATACAATCTTAGATATCAAGTAAAATCACTTGAACAGGTGCTGTTTTTTAAAGTAATACATATATCTGGTCAAAAACTTTATCCTAAAGGGCTTACAACAAGTATCAGCTCCCTCTGCTCCCTAAACCTAGACCTATTCCTCAGTGGTAACTGTTCAACCATATTCAAGTCTTTTAAGTTCTTATTTTTGTAGAATGAGGGTATTAAAACTTTTGTCTCCTACTGTCTAGTTTTGGTCAGCTGTACCTTTATTTTTATATTACCAAGATTGATAAAATCTGTATTTTGGCCTAAACCATGATTTTGTTTTTGTCTCTGATTGTGAAAACTAATAAAGAGCATTTATACACTTGTGATGATGTCAGTATTGTTCATGTCCAATTCAGGTGGTAGTAGTACATTTTTTCCCTCATAGGTTTGGTGTCCCAGTCAGTATCAGAACCCATGCCACTTGAAGAAATATTCCAAATGACAAAATCAAAGTCACTTTTCTTACTTGTTCATCATGCCACATGTTGGCTTTCTTCTCATTTGGTTTACGGTTTCCTAGATTTGTTTTCCCTGAGATTTTTCATTATTACTTGCTTTTTGAGAGAAGCATTTTTCTCTCTGATTACTAAGAAGTTCCAGCTTATTCCATTTTTTTTTCTTTAGAGGGTACCGGTGTCTAGTTTCTTTCTAGACCTGCTGCATAACTGTCATCCAGGAATTTCTTTCGTTTGGAATCCTGGGTTAGTTGCACTCTACTTTTGTCCCATAAGGCATTTTGCTATCTCAAATAACTTTTCCTAAAAAGAGTACAGAGGAATTAATTTGTTGGATTGAGGAATATCTGCAAGTGTTCTGTTCTCATATTTGAGAACTTCACTGGATCTAAAATTCTAGGCCCAAAATAATTTTCTGACAAGACTTTGGAGCCATTATTTCATTCAATCAACAAATAACTATCCAGTACTTGCTCTGTAGAGTAGTTTTCTAGGTGCTGGAGTATAGCCCCAATGGAGCTTATGTTCTAGTTAGGGAAGACCAACAAATAAAAAACTAGAAATAGATTACATATTAGAAGATAATGAGGGTGGGGTGTGGGCAATGTGGGGGTAATTCTTGTTTAAGAACAAAGTCGTACATATTGTTACTTTATATGCATATATGATTGTACAATAACAACTCCTTAATAAAAAACAAAAAGAAGGTAATGAGTGCTGGAGGGGTGGCTCAGCATTTAAGCGCTTGCCTGGTACACATGAGGAAGTGAATTCAAACCCCAGCACCATATACACAACTAGTCGGAAAAACAACCAGATGAAAAAATAAATAGAATTCTTTTGTCTAAAAAAAAAAAGAAAAGAAAAGAAAAAATGCTAATGAATACTCTGTAGAAAAAATGAGTTCACTAGAATTAAATGTCTGGTTTATTTTGTGGTTGGCTTTCATGTAGCATAAACCATTTGAGACTCATCCATGGTGCATATTTTTATTGTCAAGTGGTGTATAATTAATGTATTTATACATTCATTAGTTGATGGACATTTGAATGGCTTCCTTTGCTACTATGAATGAAACTATGAACATCCATAGAGACCTCTAACCGCCAGTTTGCTTAGAGGTTAACATGTACCCACCAGTAAAGAGTTTCAGCTTCATCTGAATCCTTGCAATTTTTGGTATTCTCTATCTAATTTTAGCTATTCTAATAGGTGCTTTAATTTGCATTTCTGTGATGATTGATGTTCCTGTGCTTATTGACCATTTGTATGCATTTTATAAAATTCAAATGTGTCATCTGTTTTTTAACAGATGTTTGGGTTAACTTTTTATAATTAATCTGTATAGAGTTCTAACATATTCTGGATACAAGTCCTTTGTCAGATATAAGCATTTTGAAAACTTAATTCTGTGGTTTCTCTTAATTTTCAACTGTGGCCTGTGAAGAGCTAAAGTTTTAATTTTGAAAAGTCCAATTTATCAATTTTTGCTTTGTGAATCATGCTTTTTGTATTCTAAGAATCTTTGCTTATCCCAAGGTAGCAAGGATTTTCTATGTTTATATCTTCTAGATTTATGGTTTTAGCTTTCACATTTAAGTCAATTATTTCTTATAGTTTTTGGAGGTGTAGAATGCCAATTTTTAAAGAGAGCACAATGTGAAGAGACCTGAAGGATATCAGAGAAACCCCTCCCACACACTAATCTTACTGGACATTGAACCCACCCCTGAGCTATATCCCAACCCTTTTGTTGGCTTCAAATTTGAGATCTTCCTGCCCGTGCACCCAGAGTATGTGGGAGTGCACCACTCCTGCTTAGGTGAAAATGTTTTCAAGCGTTGAAAAGAGGGAGGCAGGTATCAGTGTCAAATGCTCTTTAGAAATCAAGTTTGAGTAGGACTGAAAAGGGTTAATTGTGGCAATTTCCTGCGCCTACTCTGGACCAAACACAGCAACCTTGCTCCATATTGTTCGATCTATTGGATAAACTGTACTTTGAAGAAATGTATGAATAAAAGTTGAAGATGCATGGAGTCAACGATGTTTTCGTTTTTTGTTTTGTTTTGTTTTTTTTAGACATGCGCACGGTTTGTATGATGAAAACGTAAACAGAATGAAAATAGGCGCGAGGTGGGCATTGGGGTATAACTGATGGGAAAGGTTCCACGGAGGTGAAGAATGGGACCCAGAACCTAGAGAAAGGATTAGCTTTGACTTGCGGGCGCGAGTACGCGAGTTCGTGAGTTAAAACCCCAGCACCACGTACATAACGAAGTCTCGGAGTAACGAAGTCCACATGAAAAATTAAATAAAGTTGATTCACTCTTTCTCTCTCTCACACTGTCCCTGTCTCTTAAAAGAAAAAAAAGAAAGAAAAAGAAGTTACCACCTGCTTCTCATTACGTAGCATGCAGGTAGCTCGCGCAGCTAGGCAACGAAGTCTCGCACCCCGGATTCGCCCTTCAAGCAAACCTGTGGAGGGTGAGTGCGGAACTACACGCCCCAAGATGCACCACGGCCATGGCAGGAAGTGGCCGCGGGGCCTGTTTCTCATTGGTGGTGGCTGCGCCCGTAACGGACCGGTGGAAAGCCCGCTTCCGCCCTGGGCTCAGTCAAGCCGGCTGCTGTGGATCGGCGCTATGCGCCCCGCGCGGGCCTCGTTGTGGTACCGGCGGATGTCTTTGGTCTACGCGCTCGGCTCCTGGACCCTTTTGGGCTCCGTGTTTTACTTCAGTCGGAAAAAGAAGCCATCAGGTAGGGTTCTCCGTCCAGGCCTGTCTTCACACCGTGCGTGTGAAGCTTCCGGGGCGGCGGACGTGGGGGGCCTGGAAGAGATTTGTCTGTGCTTTGAGTTACAGGTTTATTCTGTAAAACTAGGTGAAACGGTGGCTTAGAGCCATTTTTAATAATGGACTCTGCAAAGAAGCAGACGCCAAGAACCACTTTTAAAGTGCTGTTACCTACTTCTTGTTTATTGAATAAAGTAAATTTGTAAAATCCAAGATGGAATTTGAGCGACCCAGGACGGCAGTTTAACAAAGTAATGCTTTTGAATTGAATGTAATGCCTCGTCGCATATGGCGAGCAATTAATTGTTTTGCTATTTTTATTAAGAAATTGAGTTATTGTACAATCGTAAATGCATATAAAGTAACAATATGATATGCAGATATTCTTAAACCAGAATTAACTCCTAGATCCCTCCCTATTCTCCCTACCCCGCCTGCCGCCTCCCCATCCTCCCCGATACATAGCTATGATTGCCCAGGATTATGTGTTGCTATGACTTTGCTTGCTCTAATACGTGAGATTGACCACCTTTCGCACAGGCCTGGGTCTAGCTCCAGCCTCCACAGATGAGTGAAGACATTCCACCCTTGACTCTATGGGTTTGACTAACTTCACTCAGCATGGCCATCCATTTACCTTCAAAGGCTGCAATATCATTGTTGCTAATTACTGAGTAGAACTCCACCACAGTTCTTGGATCCGTTTATCTTGTGAGGGGCATCTGGCTTGTTTCCATAATTTAGGTATTGTAAATTGAGCTGACAAGCGATTCATTTTAAGCTTTTTAGCACCCGAGGACTGTTAAAAGCGTCCCAGTTATTGGGCTAAGTAGGGAATCCTTCAGTCATTAAATGTATGCTGGAAATCTGTGAAGATGGAAAGTTGGTTAGTGTGGTTGCCAGATCTGTGAGGGGTGTGGGAGAATGGGGAGTGACTGCTACAGGTATGGTTTGTTTTGGTTTGTTAGTGGAAGAAAATATTCCAGGATCGGTTGGAGTGCTGGTTGCGCACATCTGAGTATATTAAAAACCATTGAATTGTATCTTTTAAAATGAGTTAATTGTAAGGTATAATAAATGTGTGTCAGTAAAGTTGTAGTGTATAATCTGTGCTGAAAGTGTCATTTGTTCAGGAATGTTATCAGTGGTCAAAAAGTACACATGTCCAGTGTTTAAATGTTTACTGTCTAGTGGTCACATTTTTCCTTTTTATTTTTTGTTTTTCAATATTGGGGATTGAACTCAGGGTTGCTCTACTACTGAGTTACATCCCCAGTGTTTAAAAAATAAAAGTTTTGAATTCTGAGACAGGGTCTCCACCAAGTTACTATACCTGGCCTTGAGGGTGAGCTCCTCCTGCCTCAGCCTCCTTTGTAGTCTTTTTGCTTTTTAAAGAAAGAAAATGGTGACAGACATCTGATGGCATAATTCTTACCTTCATTTATTTCCAGGATGTCAGTGACTGCTATAATTCAGGTGTTCTTTTCTTTTAAAAGGTGACGAAGTAGAGGAAAAGGATGATGCCACAATAAGTGAAATACCTGAGCCCCCCAAACAGTTTTATGTGGAAACAATTGTCACATATAAAGAAGATTTCGTTCCAGTTACTAAGAAGATCCTCGACTACTTGAAATCATGGACTGGTAGTTCTGGTTCGGAATCCTGATTGCTGAATTCTGAAAACATGGACTTTGGTTCAGCATTTAAATTTAATAGATTACTTGATTTCTATTTCGTTTGTGAAAAGCATATATTTAACTTCATTTTCCTGTAAAATAATCAGGTAATATGCAATAAATATTTCCTTGAAGAAAGCTAAACTTAAATAATTCAAGATTTATTTCTCTGTATTTACATGAGTAAAAGGTTGGTGTGAGATATCACATTGAGTTTCCGTAAGCTCAGTTTTATGAAATTAGTTTATTTAACTTTATATTTTTTTATGTTGCTATTAAACAAAGACTTAGGAGTCCTTATAAGGATAGATTCAGGGTTGGGGATTTAGCTTAGTGGTAGCATGCTTGCCTAGCATTCATGAAGCCCTGGGTTGATCCCCAACACCACATACACAGAAGACAGTAGGTTCAAGGAAATCTTTATGTTCAGTTTGGGATTCACAGCAGCCCTCTGAGTACTGTTGAATTCTTAGTAAAACTGTTATTAATTAGCTTATAATTCAAATAGAATTGACCTATTCTTTTTTTTTTATTTTTTTTTATTTTTGAGCAACCTTACTGACCTGTTCTTTAGGTCAAGTACAAAATCCCCATTCCTTTACCAGGTGTGGATTATAGGCCAACTGGCTAGATGTGTTCTAAATTTGGGGGATGTAAAGTAAGTTTCCTCACTTGTCACTTTTGGTTACAAGCAACAAACCCACACAAATGAGCTTAAATCAGAGCAGGTATTTATTGAAGTACATTGAAGGGGCTGGAGTGGTGGCTCAGTGTTTATGGCACTTGCCTGGCATGTGCAAGGATACGGGTTTGAGCCCCAGCAACCATGTATACAGTGAAGTGTTGGAGCAATGAAAGCCACATGAAACACTAAATAAAATTGAAAATTGATTTTCTCTCACCGTCCCTCTCTTTCTTTAAAAAAAAAAAAAGTGCATTGGAAGCACAGAATTAAAGCAGAGTGTGTTGAGGTCTTCAGAATGCCAGACACCAGAAACTGTGCCTTGTTTCTTTTCCTGCTGCACATCAGCTGCTTTTTCTTCCCTTTCTGTAGTAATAGAGCTAACCCTAGAAGATATGCTTCTTGGCTATACTGCTGAACTCTGGTTGGCCTTTCCTCACCCCAGCTTTTGGCTTCCACCCTTGTGAGAGCCTCAGTTCAGCTTTTATCAGATCCTTGCTTTGTGGATTGATAAAAATTGGCTCAGTTGCTAAAGTGGCATTCATTTCTAATTTAGGTAGTGTTTTCTTGTTCATAACTATTTGAGACTCTGTGAAGGATATGAGTGTGTTAGGGCAGAAATCAGGTGTTTCTGGTTATTACCTTCAAATCCTCATCTTGATTTCTCATTGGTGTCAGTTTCACCAGGGTGGCCTGAGCATTGCTTTAGTGTAACAAGGATTCCAAAAGAGCAAGTAAGAGCTCCAGATGCTAGCAGTAGAGACCTCAACTTCCCAAGGATTTTCAGAGAGCAAGTGTGGGTCAGTGCCATTTGGGTGTATTGGGTCACTTTGGCATCAAACTGATGAGCAATAAACAGCAGGCAGCGGTATGCAGGGAAGGTGAGAAGCAAATCAGTATGGAAGAGACTGGAAGAATAGCATGAGCCTTACAGAAAACATTTCCCACCTTAGTGATTTCCAGAGAAACAAGAAAGGGCAATGGTTGCGGGACTGTGGCATCTGGCAAGTGAGAGCTGTTAATAGGTCACACCTAGGATAAACTTGGACTTTCGTCTGACTGGACAGTTTACCTAGGATCCATGAACTAGTGGGGGCTCAAGGGAACATTTGGACTAGCTTTTCCTGGGACTTAGCTGAATTTTTCTGTTGGACCTAACTTCCTGTACTTCTCATTTAAACCCAGACATCTCCTAAACTCAAAATCCATACCATGTAGCGTGGCTGCTTAGATGTCCTTTGCTGCCTCAAACTTCATCCATGACTTAAATCACTACCTTTACCACAAAATTCTGCTCTTCCTCAGGAGTATTTATTTGCTCGAATCAGAAACTTGTCATTCCAATCTTCTCCCTTTTCCTGTTTCTTCTTATTCCTGTAGTCACCCTGTTCTGTTATACATATACAGTCATGTGACGTTTAACGTTGCTCACATTCTGAGACGTGCATGGCTAGGCGATTTTATCATTGTCAGAGATTTTCATAAGCCTAGATGGTGTGGCCTGTCATCTCTTCCAGGTCACATACTACATGTTACAGTACTACATGTTACTGTACTGAATACTGTAGGCAGTTGTAACACAAAGGCATTTGTGTATCTAAACAGCTAAACAAAGGTACAGTAAAAATATAGTGGTGGCTCAGCAGTTAAAGCACTTCCCTGGCAGGCGCGAGGCCCCAGTTTGAACCCAGCACCACATACACAACTAAGTATCAGTGAAGCAAAGGCCAGATGAAAAAATAAAATTGATTCTCTCTTAAAAATACACCTGCACAGGATTGAAAGTTATTCTAGCTGAGTCAGTAGTGAGTGAATATATAACTTAGGACACTTAGACTATATTAAAATTATAAAAAAAATTTCTTCAATAATAATTTTTTTTACTTTATAAATTTAAAATGTTTAAACTCTGACTCCTTTGTAATAACAGTTTAAAACAAATACATTGTACAACTGAACAAAAATGTTTTCTGATTTTTTCCCCCAGTACTGTACTGAGCACTCTACCACTGAGTGCTTCCCCGTCCTTTCCTTTTTTTTGGGACAGGGTGCCTCTAAATTGCTGAGGCTGGTCTTAAACTTGCAATCCTTCTGCCACAGCTTCTCAAGTTGCTAGGATTGCAGGTTTGCACCACTGCACCTGACAAAATACTTTCTTTATATCTTTATTCTGTATGCTTTTTTCTATTTAAAAGTTTTTTTTTTTTTTAGTTTTTAAAAAGTCTGTCTTTAAAACTAAGATACAAGCACACACATTAACCTATACTTACACAGGGTCAGGATCATCAATATCACTGTCCTCCACCTTCACTGGAAGGTCTTCAGGGGCAGTGACACTCATGGAGTTGTCATCTGTGATGACAATGCCTTTTTTATTTTTCTAAATTTTATTTATTTTAGTTGTGGATGGACACCATACTTTATTTTTATGTAGTACTGAGTATCGAACCCAGTGCCTCACACGGGCTAGATAAGCGCTCTACCACTGAGCTATAGCCCCAGCCTGACAATGCCTTCTGGAATACCCTCCTGAAGGATCTGTTGGATACTCTTATTTCACTGGTGTTGCTCTTTTCCAAAATAGATGTCCATGGAGATTCCTTTGTTTTTTTTTAATAGTAGATTTGCTTGTAAGAAGATAACACACTGTAAACACATCTTTTAATGAAGACGTTTGGGTGTTGGTGTCCATGTTTTCAAACTGTAAGAGCCTGTTGAGGTCTGCAAAAGCTACTAGACCATTCACTGTGCATTTACTTGGGGATTCTTTTTCTTTTCCTTGTCTTTTATTCTCTAGCCTCTTCTTAACTATGCTTTCACTAGGCCAATTTTTTTTTAGCTCCATTATAATCTCATGAGACTACTGTCATAAAAGTAGTCTATTATTGACCAAAACGTAGTTGTGCAGTGCATGACTATATTCCACTCCTTCCCCTGCTCCCCATTACCTTAGTTTAGTCCTCCATGCCTTTACTCGTGTTGCCTCAGTTCCCTACTCTCTCCTTGTCTCTTTTCATCGCTTCCAATTTGCTTCAACACCATTAACCAGCGTGACTTTTTCTTCCTTCCTTCCTTCCTTCCTTCCTTCCTTCCTTCCTTTCTTTCTTTCTTTCTTTCTTTCTTTCTTTCTTTCTTTCTTTCTTTCTTCTTTCCTTCTACCAGGGATTGAACCCAGGTGCGCTTTACCACTAAGCCCTATTCTCAGCCCTTTTTATTTTTTATTTTGAAAAGGGGTCTCAGTAAGTTGCTTAGGGCCTTGCTAATTTGCTGAGGCTGGCTTTGAACTCATAATCCACCTGCCTCAGCCTCCCAAATTGCTGGGATTACAACCTTGTGTCACTGTGCCCAGCTAGCATGACTTTCTTTTTTTCTTTTTCTTTTTTTAAGAGATAAGGACAGTGAGAGAAAGATAGAGAGAGAGAGGGAATCAATTTCATTCAGTTTTTTTACATGGCTTTTGTTGCTCTGACACTTCTTTGTGTATGTGGTGCTGCGGTTTGAACCTGTGTACTCGTGGGTGCCAGGCAAGCGCTGTAACTGCTGAGCCACTGCTCCAGCCCCTAGCGTGACTTTCTTGAAGTTAATTTAAAAATTATATAAAAACAACAAAAGCATTAAAAAATCAAATAGTGCTCAACAGTTTATAAGAATAACAACAACATAAACCCCAGTTCTTCTTTTGCCCTTCCCTATGTTTAACTATTAGCTATTTTTTCTAACACTTTCATATTTCTAAATAAGCTTTTGCAATCTTTGATTTTTTCAGTCATATATGGGATTTGATAATGAGGATTTGATCCTTTTCCCCAATACTGCCTTCCCACTGTCTTCTCAATAGAGCTATCACATTACTTTAGCTGAAACAATAATTTTTAATTTTTTTTTACTATGCAGCTTATCACTAACAGAGTAAAAATCTATAATTATGTTTTTGTTTTTATTCCTCAGCACTGGGGATTGATCCCAGGGCTGCTTATGCTAGGCAAATACTCTACCACCGAGCCACATCCCCAGTCCTATTTATTTTTTAATTAAGAGTTGAGTTGTTTTACAATCATAAATGTATATAAGGTAATAATATGATATTATTTGATTGTAAACCATAGTTACCACCACATCACCTATATCCCAGTCTCTTGGTTTTTCCATATTATGCCACTAACAAATATAATTGACTATATATACATATGTATAAGATTGTGAATTTTTCAGAATTAAATGATTGCATACATAATATTTGACTTCTCCCTTTATTTTGAGGCAGGATCTTGCCAAGTTGTCCAGGCTGGCCACCAATTTGTGATTCTCTGTCTTTACCTCCCAAAAAGCTGGGATTACAAGCTTGTGTCACCATGCCTGGCTATAATTATGTTCCTTATATAATTTTTCTTCTTGGAGTTATCTGCAACCCCCCTTTTAAAAAATTTGCATACCATAGTGGTATGTTCTGGGGAGGATATTGCACCATCTTCCACATTCAGCAAATACTTGCTGAGTCCTTTCTCTGCCAGCACGGCTTTGTGTTTGCCTTACATAAACAGTGCCCTCATAGAGTTTTACCTTCTAGTGGGGGAGACAGACATTTTAAAATAAGCAAACACATTACATCCTCTATAATTCAATTTTTTTGTAGTACTAGAGATTGAACCCAGGGTCTTGTGCATGCTAGGCAAGTGCTACTGAACTATACCTTCAGCCCTTAGTTACATTTCTTTTTTTTTCTTTTCTTTTCTTCCCCCCACCATTTTTCTTTTCCTCCTCCTCCTTCTTCTTCCCCTTCTTCCTCTTCTTCCTCCTCCTCCTCTTTCTCTTCCTCTTCCTCTTGTTCTTCTTTCCTCTTTCTTCTTCTTTTTTTCTTTTGTTTTTGTTACCCAGGATTGAGCTCACAGGCCCTTCACCACTGAGTCAGATCCCCAGCCCTTTTTATATTTTATTTATTTTGAGACAGGGTCTTGCTAAGTTGCTTTGGTTCTCACTAATTTGTTAAGGTGATCCTCCCACTTCACCCTCCTGAACCAATGGGATTACAGGTGTGTGCCCGGCCTTAATTACAATTTTAATATTGATTATAATTTTTAATTTTCAACAGCTCTTTCTTGCTATCGTTTCTTTTTCTGTGATATCCTGTTCATTGATGAATGTAGTATTTTTTAGACAGAGGGATAGATTAGAGTGAGAGAGAGAAAGAGATAATCAATTTTATTCAATTTTTTCATGTGGCTTTTGTTGCCAACATTTTGTGGTGCTAGGGTTCAAACCTGCATTCTTGTGCACACCAGGCAAGCTCTGTAACCGATGAGCCATCACTCCAGCCCCTGAGTATAGTATTTTTGGTGAATGTGTCTTCACTGAAAGTATTTTCGTTAGTTTTACTATTTCTCCTTGCACTGTACTACAACTTCCCTTATGCTATTTGTTTTACTCCCTGTCTCATGTTGGAGGTATTTGTTTACTGTTCCTTTTCATTAGACAATCATCAATTTATAAACCTTTTGTAGTTTGGGGGTGGGTGGTTTATGATCAGCTTTCTTCCATGGGTAGTATAACATTTAGGGTTCTTAGTGGCATATTGCAGAACTGGAGCCAAGGAATTTTGGAAAGGATATTAGGGAACTCCCAGAATTGACAGGAACATCAGGGAAACAAGGTTAGTGACAATGCAGACAGAATGGTACTCCCAGGGAGACTACCCCCACATACAGGCACTGTGGGGACTGTGCTGGCTGGAGGGTAGCTATTCCTGCCAGGACTCTGCTTCTAGTACTTTGGATATTAGAGATTTTGAGGACTGCACTCTGGAATGGCTACTCACAGAAGAAAGCTTATTATCAATCACCTCTAAATCTCAGGGGTTTTGTTTTTTGTTTGTTTGTTTTTTTTTGAGATACTTAACCGTTGGTGTGATGGTGTGTTGGTCATAGATCTAGGCACATAGATCTAGGCACAAAGGAGGTTGAGAAAGTGACTGCCTGGCTTTTAATATAGAGAGGTGTGGACTTTTAAGATGGGAAATTTCCCAAATATAGGATGTTTGCAAAATGCAGGCAAATACTATGATAGATGTCCACTATTGATAGGAAGCCAGATTTTTTTTTTTTTAAAGAGAGGGAAGGACAGTGAGAGAGACAGAGAAAGAGAGAAACAACTTTAATGAGTTTTTCACATGGCCTTTGTTGCTCCAACACTTAGTTGTGTACGTGGTGCTGGGGTTTGAACCCGGGTCCTTATGGTTGCCAGGCAAGCGCTGAAACCACTGAGCCACCGCTGCAGACCCCAGATTTTTTTTTTTAATTAGGAAGAACTGAAATGCCAATGTCTGTAGATGAGTTCCCCAGAGACTAGCCTTCTGTCTAGTCTCCTAGCCAAGGGGCTGGCGGTGATTTCTACTTATTCCAGTGCTACATCACCATCCTTCCTCTGGCTAGCATTCATGAGAATTGCCGGAGCAGAAACCGTGGCTCTCTCTAGTGAAGTGCAGGAAGGCAGGGTGTGCACCTGGGGGTCTAGCTGTGCTTCCACAGACTCAGGTGTCCTTCTGCGTGTAGCCTGCCTCCATCTCCATCACTACTCTACCTGTTGCTTTCAGCTCCTGAGACTTCTATGATTCTGAGGCTAAGTAGCTGGCTTCTCATCAGTGTCCTATGTCAGGCCCTGAGTTTCCTAGCACTTCCACTCCTTGAAGTCATTCACCACTCCTCTATTTGGTCTTTTCTTTTTATTAGTGCATTATAGTTTTACATAATGTTGGGATTAGTTGTCATATATTCCTAGATGCACACAATTCAGCATCTCCATTTGATTTTTGCCTTTATAGATAGTGCTTTAGTGAGTGTCTTAGCCTTCCTCTGTTGCTATAACAAAATATCTAACACGGATAATTTATAAAGAATGGAGATTCAGGGGCTGGAGCGGTGGCTCAGCAGTTGCAGCACTTGCCTTGCATGCGTGAGTATGCGAGTTCAAACCCCAGCACCATGTACACAGTGAAGTCTCGGAGCAACCAGGGCCACATGAAAAACTAAATAAAATTGTAAAAAAAAGAAAAAAGAATGGAGGTTCATTTGGGTTTACAGTTCTGAAGGTTGGGAAGAGCTTCATGCTACTTCAGCTCATTTCAGAGAGTGGAAAGGCAAGCAGGTGCATGTAGGGAGAAGGGAGCTGAACTTCTACAACAGTGAAATCATTCCCTCAAGAGAGGCACCAATTCGTGGATGAGTGTTCCACCTGCATGAGCCAAACACTTCCCAGTAAGCCCCACCTTCTGACACTGCTATAAGTTTCAGTGTGAGTTTTGGAAAGGACAAATAATATTCAGACCATAGGAGGGAGACAAATGGCTCTGAGTTTAGTTGAAGTTAAAGTTTGCATTTATGCATAAAACATTATATACATGTATTATATATATTATATATGTATTATTATATATATGTATATATGTGTATATATATATAACCCTAACCAAATACATATATATAATAATAACCATTTTGTCTATATTTTACAATATATCAAAATACACTTCCTTCTTGCTTAAACTATTTCAACTGCAAAAGAGAGTAGAATGGTGGTTACCTGGGGTAGGGGTGAGGGTAGGACAATGGATAGAGAAAGTTGAGAGGTCAGAGGGTACAAAGTGTTAGAAGGAATAAATTCTGATGTCCTATTGCACAGCATGACTATAGTTAATAGTACTGTATTGTATTCAAAATAGCTAAAAGAGAAGGTTTTTTTTTTCCTTTTTTTCTATTTTTGTAGTGCTGGGGATCAGAGCCAGGGCCTTGCTGGGCACAGTTGCACACACCTCTAATCCTAGTAACTTGGGAGGTTGAGGCAGAATGATCAAGGCCAGCTTCAGCAACATAATTAATGAATTTAAAATGGAATGCAGGATTTCCATCCCTGTGATATAAAAGAGTTTGTTTGGTCTTCTGGCATGGAGCTTCTAAACCTCTTGGAATTGCCCCAGTGATAGGAGTGTCTCTGTTGCACAGGAGCCCCTTAATCATAGCTGAGTTTACACTAACAAGAACAATCCAGGATGAGAACTGATTTAGTAGAAAGACCAATCATGATTAGAGTGCTGTAACTTTGAGCCAGCCCTACCTGCAGGAGGGGAGAGGATGGAGCCGGAGACAGAGTTCAACCAAGTTGCCAATGATTCAATCATGCTTACGGTGATGAAAACCCAGTTAAAACCCTTGACTCTGAAGCTTCGGTTTCATAGTTAGTTAACATGCTGATGTGCTCAAGGGTGAAGAACCCTGTTTCTACAGGGAGAGAGAACAGATGCTCTGTATTTGGAACTTTCACAGACCTTGTCCCATGTAAATTTTTGACTAATCCCAATTTATATCCTTTATAATAAAACCATACTTATAGTGCCTTTCTGGGTTCAGTAAGTTATTCTAGAAAATTAATATCTCCAAGGGAGTTATTATTATTGTTTGGATAATGAATTTTCTCATTTTTCCTTTTTTTCTTATCAGTATGCACCACATGCATCATATGTAGTTTTTCTGTTACTCTAAATATCTCCTTTAATCTGGAACAACAGTTCCTTAGACTTTCTTTTCTTTGACATTGCAGGAATACTTTTTTCCTTTTTGCATAAGTACCTTGATTCACATTGTGCCCTTCCAGAACAGTGCAATATTGGGAGGCACATGAGGTTCATTGGTCTCATTAGTGGTGATGTTCATTTTGACCACTTCATTGCATAATTTTGTATTCAGTATTTTTTTAAGAGAGAGAAAGAGAATCCATTTTAATTTTTCACATGGCTTTCGTTGTTCTAATACTCTGCTGTGTATGTGGAGCTGGGTTTTGAACACCTGTCCTCATGCATGCCAGGCAAGCATCGTAAACACTGAGACATCGCTCCAGCCCCTGTATTCAGTATTTTACATTCAAGCATACTAGTTTTTAAAGGCCTTCAAGGTGAAGACACAGAGATGAAATCAATCTTTTTTCCTCCTGTCTCTTCCTTTCTTTTCTTTTTGCATGCCAATCACATGCTGTTCTACTGAGCTTCAGAGATGGAATTAGTTTTTATCAATGATAATCACTTGTTGGGGTTATAGTTGCACAGCCCTCTGTAGCCTTCCAAGCACTTTTGCATAGTTTCAAATTCCCTAACAACCCTATCAGGGGGCTAAGTATTAGTATTAGTATTTGTACTACAGGAGGAGTAAGAATTTTAGAATCACACACCTATTTGCCACTATGACATGGCTAAATCAAATAAACATACAGTTAAATGGTTATTTAAGCAGCAGATCCTTTTGTATTTTGGTATCTGACTAGAGGCAGGAAGGCAAGGGAAGATTTTGGGAGAAACTAGGGCAGAGAACTGGGAAAGAGGAAGGAAAAACACAGTGTAGGACTCAGGGCAAAGCTGGGACTTGGCATTGATAGGTTCTGAGGGCCAGGGATGGGGGAAGAAAAAAATTCAGTGCAGAGACTACGGTCAGTCTGGACAGAGTGGAGTCTGAGCAGAATTGGGGGTCTTGGCCATGGGTTGTAAGATCCAAGAGATTAGGCGGAGCTCAGGGGTACTTGGGGCGGGGCCTATCTAGGACGGGCGGGGTTAGGGTTAGGTCCCTGGTAGGTGTGATTGATGTGGGCGGGGCCAATCAGCGGGCGGGCGTGGCTTACGTGGGCGGGCCGCTCACGACCTGGTCGAACAGGGCGCGCTTCCGGGTGTCACCCGCAGAGGGCGCCGGCCTAGGAGTCGCCAGTTGAGTCGCGAGGCGAGACAGAGCGCGGCGCCGCCCGACTCGACACGACCGCCGCCATGAAGGCCGTGGTGCAGCGCGTCACCCGGGCCAGCGTCACAGGTCAGTCGGGCGGGGCTGGGCCCGGGAGGAGCCGCCCCTGACCCCCGCGACCCGCCGTCCCTCGTGGGTGTTCCTCACGCTGTCCGCGGGGCCGCTGCAGGCCCCGTTGAACTCGGCCCCGGCAGCCCCGAGTCGCCGACCCAGACTCAGGGGCAGAACTGCCCCAGGAAGCCTCTCGCACGTGCCTGGCCGGCGGCCGCGCGCCCCTGGTTCAGGAGCTCGGTTTCGGGTTCAGCTTAAGCGCACCTTATCATCGTTATCGTCGTTATTTTCTTTGGATGCTGCGCACAGTGTAGCAGAATCTGTGAGCATCCCCTCGGCCGGCTGTTCAATACACTGTTGCACGAACGACTCGGAAGGAGCATTTCCGGAGCGGGGACTCCGCCCTCTTTCCTCTGCTCTACCTTGAATGCTGCATTTTTGCCCCTTTTTGCATACTCTAATTTTTATGGAGCTTGACTCCGGATATATTGCACAGATGTGAAGAGTTGTCCCTCCGCTGAGCTCTGACAGTTATGTGCACGCACGTGACTGCGCCCACACTAGATGCAGAAGGTTCCCAGTCCCTGGATACCGATGTTCCTCACTGCTGAACCCTGCTTCTATGGGTCAGAACCTAAAGAATTCGAGGTGGAATACTGCTCTTTTCTAATTTCTGTGGACCATTAGTTATCACAGGAACATTCTAGTTGGAACATCAGGTGTCCCAATAATTAATGAAGATAGTGTAGTTTTTCTAAAGACTGAAACTTTTGGTTTGAAAGGTATTTAAAAAAAACATTTAAATGATAGGTTTTATATTGTATTTAGTCTTTAGTTTTTACTGGCAGTATTGTATTGTTTCAAGCCAGGTATGCCAGCTTCTGTGGAGGCTGAGGCAGAGAATGGTTTGAGTTCAGGAACCAGCCTAGGCAACATAGACCCCTTCCCCCAAAATTTTTTTTTTAGTTCAAAGAATTCCAAATATTCTTCAAGCCAGTCAACACCAAATATATGTTCTTGAGTCCACGAAGTATAAATGTGAAAACAAAACCAGCCCCCGTAAAGAAACAAAATCATGTGTTAAAGATCTGTTCTTCAACCCTGTCTGATTTGTAAGCTGTTCTGGTAACTTTGGGTTTGGAGTATTCCTGGAATAATAAGGGATAGGCCAGAACAGGTGTTCCTGGAGTTTTTTAAAGTGTTTATAGAGTTTCAGTAAATATTTACATTCACAAAAGCTGGGGGTAATTCATAGACAAGATTTTTTTTTTTTTTTGTTGGAGAATCTTGCAGTCTGCTTTGTATGGTCATCACCAACAAATTTAAATTTCTGTCTCTTGAACCAGTCTCTATTCTGCAATCTGGAGTATTGAACATGTGTATTTATTCTATGAGATTTGCTGATTGGAGTTTGATTTTTGTTGTTGTTGTTTATTTTGGCACTGGGATTTGAAACTAGAGGCACTTTACTACTGAGCTACATCCCCAGACCTTTTTATTTTATTTTTTAAAATTTTGAGACAGGGTCTCACTAAGTTGCTTAGGGACTCACTAAGTTGCTGAGGCTGGCTTCAAATTTGTGATTCTCCTGTCTCAGCCTTCTTTGAGGCTGAGATTAAAGGTGAGTACCATTGCACCTGGCAAAATTTGAGTTATTTTAATTTAGTGCTCAACTTGTAGGGATGAGGCTGTAGCTCAGTGATAGAGTGCTTGCCTAGTTGAAGCCCTGGCTTCATTCCCCCAAACCACAACCCCCCGCCCCCAATCCTCTGCATTTAAATTGTATGCTTTTAATTCAACCAACCAACTAACCAACCAACCTGTGTGAAAAAAAAAAGGATAAGGGGTTTAAATTGTGGTAAGGTATTAGTTATTTGAGAATTCTAGGTTGTAGAACCCTAGAATTTTCAATATGGAGGGATCCTTGAGTTGAATTATAATGGCAACGAATTTTCTGATTCCTCTAGAAATGTGAATGGAGTCACTGAAATGTGGCAGCATTTGGATAGCGTTTCATTTTAGGGGTTCTAGAACAATCACTTCCTATTTTATGGTAAAGACAGTATCAGAAGTCATGTCTTGTTAAGTGATAGGTTCACTTTATAAAATTACTCAAATTTTGATGCTTTACAGTGGGTTATTTGTAAAAATTTTTTTTTTTTTTTTTGTGGTGCTGGGGATTAAACTCAGTGCCTTGGGAATGCTAGACAAGCATTTTACTACTGAGCTACACCCCTAACTCTGTTACTCTAATTTAAAGACTTTATTAGGAAACATTTCAAACCTTGATTTGATTATAATAGATAAAATAGCATGATAACTCCCACATTTCATTACTAAGTTTCATCAACTAAAATCTGGTGTGTACAGAGTATTAGAGATTGTGAATTCTTGTGAATTTCAGAGATTGTGAATTCTTGAAGAGGTCTCAGGGCCCATGCCACTTATTTATGGAGAAATTGACCATGTATCTCAGCTCTTTTCCAGCCTTGTGATCTTTTTGTCTAGAGTGGAGATTCTCGAGTTTTTCCCCTTAGAAAACCATTTGTTTATAATAAAAGACCTCTTTGACCCTGTAAGTCCTTCTACTTGTTCCTGGAGAGTGGGCAAAACTGCTTCAAAATAAGATGACAATCTCTGTCATATATAGACTTTAGGCATACTTTATTTCTTATTAAGATAATAAATTACAAAAATGTTGACATTCTGACAATAATATTCTATGAGAATCTACTCTAAGATAAACCTGTTGAAAAAGCTTTAGTGTACAAAGATTTTCACCACACTTACTTATGGAAGGGACAATTTTGAAACAAACTACGTGTCCAACAAAATGGTTGATTAGTCACTGAATAGGATGCAAATGTTAAAAATAGTTTTGGAAAAGTTCATGACATAGAAAAATTCTTACATAATGCTAAGAGAAAAGATGAGACACAAAAATTTATATCTAAATATAAAATATTATGATTATAGTAGTTGAAAACAAATATGAAGAAAAGCAATGAATGGAGAAAATATCAAGAGGAAATTAGGTGGACACAGTGCACACCTATAATTCCAGTGATTCAGGAGGCTGAGACAGGAGGGTTGCAAGTTCAAGTTCAGCCATGGCAATTTAGTAAGACATTGTCTCAAAGTAAACAATAAGAAGGACTGATGAGGGCTGGAGTGATGCTCAGTGGTTAGAGTGCTTGCCTGCCATGCTCAAGGACCCAGGTTCGACGCCAGCACTACAAATACAACTGTCAGAGAAACAAAAACCAGATGAAATAAATAAATAAAATTGATTCTCTCTTAAAAAAATGAAAAAAGAAGGGCTGATGATGGAGCTCAGTGGTAGACCAACCCTAGCTTCAATTAGTACGAAGAAAAATAAACAAGCAAACAAACCAACCAACAATAATTAAAATGCTTGTCTTTGGGCGTTCATTTTCTTCATCTTGTTTCTTATATTTTCCAAATTTTCTGTAATGTATATGTATTATTTTAATGGTAAATACATGGCTCCTTAACCCTTATTCTAAAAGATATACTGGGAAAAATTTAGAAAGCATATTGGTATTGTAATGTTGATTTATTTGAAAAATAAATAAAACCAGAGGACTTTTTCTAAAACACTGCAGACAAGCATACCAAGCCCAGTTGTTTACTAATTATTTCAGGAAAGATTATTTCTATTTCAGCTTTTGAGTCATTGGCTTAGAGGACAATAAATCACAAATAGTCTATTACAAGAGAAACAGTGCTAAAGAAAATACTTAACATTTCTTAGCATAAAAATAGAAATTAAGCTTTGCTGGTATTTTAGGAATAGATCGAGGCTCGTATTCCCCTGGAGTCTTGTTAGACACCTAAAGAAAGAGGGAAGATTCTCATTTTTCCCCTTAATTTGCAGTGTATTGCAACACGGTATATAGTCTGTGCTGCTTGTTAGGTGTATTTGTATGTATTATTATTTAGTAGAAGCACACAACAGGAAAATGGCAGAGTTGACTCTTTTAGTCCTGATTGGAGTGTTTTGTCAGGATTGCAAAAAAGTAATCAGACAATAATAATTTAATGTGATTTGGCAAAAAGTTGGCAGAAAGAGGACACTATCATGATCGCCACTGAAATACAGGTTTACATTAACCATCATAGTGATGAATCTGAGTACTGTGGCAACATTTGGATTATTGTCTACTGGTAGTAGGGCATGCATTTGACCATAAATACACATAGAAATGTAACAGTGTGTGCCCAGAGATATTTCAGTTGATGGAGTACATGATTCAAATGATTTGGAGATGATTGTTTTAGATTGTTATTTGAGTATTACATTGGGAAATAATAGCAGTGTGTTGAGGTGAAGTGTAATACATAAATCATGTATTATTTTTTCTTTTGTGGTACTGAGGATCAAACCTAGGACCTTGTGTATGTTAGATAAGCACCGAATTACTGAGCAATATCCCTAGCTTTTAAAGTCAGTTTTATGCATAATATATTTATCTTTTCTATAGTAAGTAGGAAAAACCTTTTTTTTTCTTTTTTCAGAGCTGAGGACCAAACTCGGGGCCTTGTGCATGCTAGGCAAACGCTCTGCCACTGAGCTAAATCCCCAACCCCAGGAAAAACCTTTTTTAAGTGAAGTAAACATTTTCATTTTGTGCTTTCTATATTTTGTACTTCGTTTGCTGATTTCTAAGAAAAGCAGGAATATCTTTTCTGAGAATTAGTCTAGCTGAGCTGGATTCTCTGTGGGAGGAAGACCCCTGTTTTGGTTTTACGGATGGGTAAATTTGATCATAGAAAGTGTTATGGTTTGGATGTGAGGTGTCCCCCAAAAGTTGAGTGTGAGACAATGCAAGGCTCAGAGGTGGAATGATTGGGTTATGAGAGCTTTAACCCAACCAATGAATTTATCCAGTGACAGGGATTAACTGGGTGGTAGCTGAAGGCAGCTAGGGTGTGGCTGGAGGAGGTGGGTCATCAGGGGTGTGTCTTTGGGGTAAATATTTTGTATCTGGTGAGTGGAGTCTCTCTGCTTCCTGGAGCCATGCCTTCCACCATGATGTTCAACCTCACCTCAAGCTTGAGGAATGAATCCTGCTATCTAGGGACTGAGACCTGCTGTCTATGGACATGAGCCCCAAGTAAATTCTTCATCCTCCAGTTCTTGTCAGGTCTTTTAGTCACAGCACCATAACAGCTGACTAAAACAAAAAGTTCCAGATGTCTTACCCAATGTTATACTGATGAAAATGTGGCTCTAAAATCCTGCTTAATGGTTGTTCACTTTGTTGCTTCCATTTATTCCAGATATAAAATCAGAATAGATGGAAATTACTAACATCTCACTGTCTTTCCATTTGGATGTCTCTCAATTTTAACCAAGGAAATTATGAGAAGTATGTGTGATGTTGAAAATAATACTAAGGTTACTGAAAAGCCCTTCATGGCACCTGTTTGCTTCTAAGTGCTTTCTCCCTTTGATTCCTTTTTAGTTGGAGGAGAGCAGATAAGTACCATTGGACGGGGCATTTGTGTGTTGCTGGGTATTTCACTGGAAGATACACAGAAGGAACTGGAGCACATGTAAGACACAGATTTCTGTATTGCCATGTGAATGTGATACATAGTGATCAGTTACACTGGAAACTTCCTTAATATTTTGTGCCTTTGCAGTGAGTTCCTGTCACTTTGGTCCATCATCCCTTTGGATATAGTATGGTTATCTCTGTTTCAGATGAGATCTGCGAAGAAGAATCATCAAACTCACCCATAAGTCAGCAGAGTAGGAGCACAACTTAGCTTCCATCTCTGTTTGCAACTATATCTGTGAGCCATGGCTCTTAATCTAAGATGGATGGTTTCTATTTTTTTTTTTTAAATTCCATCCATTTTAATATTTCCTCTTCTGTTTCTGTTTTTTTTTTTTTTTAAAAAGAGGGACAGTGAGAGAGACAGAGAAAGAGAGAAACAACTTTATTTAGTTTTTCACATGGCCTCCGTTGCTCCTACACTCAGTTGTGTACATGGTGCTGGGGTTCGAACCCGGGTCCTCGTGCTTGCCAGTCAAGCGCCGAAACCGCCGAGCCACCGCTCCAGCCCTCTATTTTTTTTTTTAAATTGGGGAATATGATTGGAGTATTATTTATGCATTCTTAAGTTCATTTGTTCATTGTCCAAATAAGGCTCTGGAACTCAGAGAGGTTAAATTTGTTACTCCATGTCGTTCACAGACACTTAGAAAAAAGTCTGAACCCAAGTTAGAATCTGGGTTGCTGGGATTTGAAGTTGGTGCTTTTTGACTGAGGTGGGAGGAGGGGGAGTTTGCCACTGCTGCCACCTGCAGGCTCTTAGTAGAGTCAGCTCCTCTTGAGCTTGCTTTTTTCCCTTCACCTCTTGGCACATTTGCTTCAGATTCTGGCTATTGTTTATTCTGCTCCTTGGTTCCTAGAGCCTGGTTATAACTGGACAGTTAACCCTTTGTTATTACATTGGAAGTCTAATTTGGAACCCAATTCATGTTACAGTGTTGATGACTGATAAAAGGACAATTTGATACCACTGTAGGGATGTTGATATTGTACTCTTAGTATTGAGTATCTGTTCCCTGCATGCTCAAAGAAGAGTAGAGGGTGTGGTTAAAATCTGGGGCTTTAGGTATGAGTCTTTTTGTGGCTCTGACATACTAGGCAGTTAATAATTAGTGATTAAGAGATGTGACTCAATGTAAGAAACACCTTGGCTGTGGAGTTGGGGCATAGCACCCACCACAAGGGGCACCCACATATAGAGTCAGTGGATTAGGAGTTTTAGTGTCATTGGAAATGTCTTTGTGGGCTAGAGCAGTGGCTCAGCTGTTACGGCACTTGCCTGGCATATGCAAGGATGCAGGTTCGAACCCCAGCACCACATATGCAACAAAGTGTTGAAGTAACTAAAGGCACGTGAGAAACTAAATAAAATTGATTCTCTCTTTCTCTCTCTCACTGTCACTCTCTCTTAACAAAAAAAAAAAAAAAAAAAAAGAAATGATTTTGGTTTTAGTATCATCCAAAGGGTGGCGCTTAGCTTTTGTGCAGGTCATTCTTTTGTGGTTCTTAAATCTAACCTACTATGGTTATGGGGCCCACCTCCTGCCAGGTGGCTACCCTGTGTCATTTACAAGTATGGGCAAAGCCTCTCAGGCCTTAAGGAGCATGTGACATAATTATCAGATGTCTTTCTTAGATCTTTTTGTACATTTGCAATAACCATGAGTTTTCTCTCAGAGCATTTGCTGAATTGATTATTATTATTTTTTAAAGAGAGAGAGAGGAAGAGTGATAGAGATAGAGAGGAAGAGAGAATCAGCTTTATTTAGTTTTTCATCTGTTTTTTATTGCTCCAATACTCAGTTGTGTATGTGCTGGGGCATGAACTTAGGTCTTCATGTATGCCAGGTAAGCGCAATACCACTGAGCCACTGCTCCAGCCCCTGCATTGGTTATTTTGAATAGCTCCAAGAAGGGGTATAAAAATGGGATATCATTTATCCTCTGTAAAGATTAAATTCTATAGAAAATTAGAATTAGATCCATGTTTGTACATAACCCCTCATTTGGAGAAGCTGACATGGGCAGGTTGACATTTAGGCTCGAGTTCCCACCAGTAGTTGCTGTGAATTTGAGGGACTGATAAAAAAGAAGGAAATCCCTCCTAAGTCCTATGACTTGAGACTGTTATTACCTGTAATGCAGATGAGGAAAATGAGGCATGGAGTGGATCGGTACCTTTGCCCATGGTCACACCCTCCATAAGTGATGCAGTCATTGTTATGTCCTTATTTGGCAGTGTTTGGGACACTTTGGGGTTATAGAGTGTGTTGGGGGCCTTGTGATCCTGCAGGTAGCTCTCACCACTCTTTTTTCCCTCAGGGTCCGAAAGATTTTGAACCTACGTGTATTTGAGGATGAGAGTGGTAAGCACTGGTCTAAGAGTGTGATGGACAAACAGTACGAGGTGCTGTGTGTCAGCCAGTTTACCCTCCAGTGCGTCCTGAAGGGGAACAAGCCTGACTTCCACCTGGCGATGCCCACAGAGCAGGCAGAGGGCTTCTACAACAGCTTCTTGGAGCAGCTGCGAAAGACCTACAGGCCAGAGCTCATCAAAGGTAGGCAGGAGGGGTGGGGTGTAGCTCAGTGGTAGCATGCTTACCTACAGTATAAGAGGCCTCAGGTTCTATCCCCAGCACCAGAAAGAAAACAAAGTAGTGAAGAGAGTGAGCCTGCAGCCAGGAAGGGCATCCCTAGGCAGAGGGAAAAGAAAATCTATGATCAAAGCATCTCCCTTTCTGGAAAGCCATTGTTTATGCTTATTACCCACTTAAAATGACATAATAGCTGCTGCTGCTGCACCTAACACAGCCTCTGAATGCTCCTGATACCATTCACTCTTCTCCAATCTTCTGTTCACAGTTTGAAAATGTTTAAGAGCCAAGAGGTGCAGGACACCAAGGCTTTCAGCCAGGGAGCTGCGTTTATTTGTCCTGGAACTGGCCCAGTGGATTCATATCCAGAGGCTGAGTCCAGAACTGTAGGGGTCTTGTCTTATGTATCCTCTTCCAGTTTCTCTTCCCATGTTAGCCCCTTTGCCTCCCTTTGCGGTAACAAACATTCTAATGGGTATTCTGTGCTATAAAGTTGCAACAAGGTTGTATCAGACCCAGCAGGCATCACTGTGCTTCCTTCTGTCTGTTCTGGGAGGTCTCTGTGTTCTGTGAGGGCTGTCACTTAGTGTCTCTGGTATTGTGGTGTTTCTTTGGTTATGCTCTACCATTCAGCTATAACAACGGCCCTGTCATTTTAATTTCTAGTAGCTATGTCAAAAAAGTAAATAGTGGGCTAGGAGTGTAGCTCAGTGGTAGAACATGTGCTTAGTATGCATGAAGTCCTAGGATGGAACTCTGGCTTCCCCCCAAAGAGTAAAAAAAGACAGGTAAAATTACTTTTAAAAATAGGATATATTACATTTCATTTATTCACCTACTGAAGGATATCTTGATTGCTTCCAAGCTTAGGCAGTTATGAGTAAAGCTGCTTGTAAACATCCATGGGCTGGTTTTGTGTGTTTATCAGTTTTTAACTCCTTGGTATTGATACCAGTTGATTTAGCATTTGTACTCCTTGGAATTAATCCCAAGGAGTTAAAAACTGATGTTTAGTTTTTATAAGACACTACCAAGTTGCCTCACAAAATGACTGTGCTGTTTTGCTGTCCTCCTGGCAGGGAATGGGGTTTGTTGCTCCACATCTGCACCAGCATTTGGTGGCATTATTATTTGGGATTTTGGCCATTCTAGTAGGTGTATAGTGGACCTCCCTGTTCTAATTTGCCTTTCCCCAGGATATATGATGTGGATCGTCTTTTTGTATGTGTATTTGTCATCTGTATATCTTTCTTGGTGAGATGTCTGTTAAGGTCTTTGGTGCATTTTTAAATGGGATGTTTTTTGTCTTATTATGGAGTGTTAAGCATTCTTTGTGTATTTGGCTACCAGTCCTAAATCAGATATATTTTTGCAGATATTCACCCTTTATCAGTAGATGTCTTTTTTATCCCCCCCTTTTTTTTCTGGTACTGGGGATTGAATTCAGCAGCCCTTAACTACCGAGCCACATCCCCAGCCCTTTTAATTTTTTATTTTGAGACAGGGTCTTGCCGAGTTGCTCAGGGCCTCACTAAGTTGGTGAGGTTGACTTTGAATTTGCTATTCTCCTACCTCAGCCTCCTCAGCTGGGCCACTGGGATTATAGATGTGAGCCACCTCACCCACTCAGATTTTCTCCATTGGTGATCAAGTCATCTGTGAACAAAGTTTTATATTTTTCCTTCCCAATCAGTATGTCTTTTCTTTTCTTGCCTTATTGAGTTAGCTAAGACCTCCAGTGTAATATTGGAAAGGAATAGTGAGAGGGGCCATTCTTGCCTTGTCCCTGCTTTTAAAGGGAAAGCGTTAAATTTTTCATGATCAAGTATAATGGTGTTCTTTATCAAGTTCAGAAGGTTCCCCTTTATTCCCAGTTTACTGTGAGTTTTTATTGTGAATGGGTGTTAGCTTTTCTCAATGTTTTTTCTGTATCTCTTGATATGATGATGAGATTTTTCTTCTTTAGCCTGTTGATATGATGGATTACATTAATTTTTGAATGTTGAATCAGTCTGACACACCTGGGCTAGATCCTATTTGGTTGTGGTATATAATTCTTGTTATACATTGTTGGATTTGATTTTCTAATATTTTGTTGAGGATTTTTGCATCTTTGTTCATGAGACCTATTGGGCTATAGTTTTATCACTTTTTTCTAGTTTTGATATTAGGGTAATTCTGGTATCATAGAATGAGTTAAGAAATATTCCCTCAGCTTTTATCTTCTGAAAGAGATCATAGAGAATCAATATAATTTCTTCCTCAAATATTCAGTAGAATTCACCAGTGAGCCAATCTCGTTCTGTTGTTTTCCTTTTGAAGTTATTATTTATTTATTTATTTGCAGTACTGGGGATTGAACCCCAGGGTGCTCTACCACTGAGCTATACTCCCTACCCCCTTTTTATTTTTATGAGAGAGGGACGGAGAGACAGAGAGAGAGAGAGAGAGAGAGAAATACAGAATCAATTTTATTTAGTTTTTCATGTGCCTTTTGTTGTTCAAACACTTGGTTGTGTACATGGTGCTGGGGTTTGAACCTGCATACTGGCACATGCCAACCTCTGTAACTGCTGAGCCACTGTTCAAGCATCCCCAACCCTTTTAAACAGTTTTTATTTTGAGACAGGGTCTTGCTGAGGCTGTTTTTGAACTTGTGATTCTCTTGCCTCAGCCTTCCGAGTAACTGAGATTGTAGGTGTGTGCCACTGCATCTAACTTGAAAGGTTATTAATTATTAATTCAATTTCTTCAATAGATAAAGGCTTCTTTATTTTTTATTTTTCCTTTCTTTTTTAAATTTATTTTTTCCATTTTTTATTGGTGCATTATTGTTGTACATAATGGTGAGATTTGTTATATATTCATATGTGCACACAATATAGCAATATAATTTGGCCAGTGTCACTCTCTTGCACTTCCACTCTCCTACTTCTCCTTACCCGCTGATCTTTTTCCTCTGTTCTACTTACCTTCCTTTGGCTTTCGTGAGGACCAGTCCCCACCCCACCTGCTTCTGTTCTTTTTTCCTCTCTATATAGAGAAAACAAATAACCCTTGAACTTCTGGGTTTGGCTTATTTTGCTTAACATGATGGTCTCAAGGTCCTTTCATTTTCTGGCAAATGACATAATTTAATTTTCTTTTTGGCTGAAGAAAAGTCCGTTGTGTATATATACCACATTTTCTTTATCCATTCATCTATTGATGAACACTTAGGCTGATTCTATAGTTTGGCTATCGTGAATTATGCACTACAAACATGGGTTCATGTATTACTATGGTATTATGACTTAAATTCTTTAGGATATATACTGAGGAGCAGTAGAGCTGGGTCATATAGTGGTTCCATGCCTAGTTTTTTGAGGAACCTCTGTAGTGAGTTGTATGGTGGTTATACTAACTTATAGTCCCACCAACAGTGAAAAAGTGTTCTTTTTTCTCCACCCCCTCTCCAGCATTTATTATTGTTTATATATATATATATTTTTTTTTTTTTTTTTTTTTACCAGGGATTAAACCTAAGGGTACTTAACCACTGAGCTAGATCCCCAGCCCTCCCCCTTTTCTAAAATTTTATTTTGTGACAGGGTCTCACTAAATTGCTTAGGACCTCACTAAGTTGTTGAGGCTGGTTTTGAACTTGTGATCCTACTGAATTAGCCTCCTGAGTCCCTGGGATTAAAGGCATGCACCACCGTGCTTGGCCTATTGCTTGTACTCTTGGTGACTGTAAAGGTGTCTTTAGATTGTCTGTTTCCTCTTGTGAAAGTTCTTGCAGATTGTGTCTTTTCAAGAAATTGGTTCATTTAATCTGGGTTATCAAACTTATGGGTGTAAACTTATTCATAATATTCTTTGAATATCCTTTTAATGTTCTTGGGACTCTAGTGATATTTCATGTTTCATATATGATATTAGTAATTGGTATCCTCTTTCTTTTTTTTTCTTAGCCTATCTAGAGGCTTATTGATTTTATTTATCTTCTCAAAGAACCAATTGTTGGTTTGATTTTCTCTATTGATTTCCTGTTTTCAATTTCTTTGATTTCTGTTCTAATTTTTATTATTTCTTTTCTTCTTCTTACTTTAGATTTAATTTGGTCTTCTTTTTCTAGTTTCCTGATGGAGGGAGCTTAGATTATTGATTTTAGTTCTTTTTTTTTCTTTGCTTTTCTTTCTTTCTTTCTTTCTTCTTCTTTTTTTTTTTTTTTTTTTTTTTTTTTTTTTTTTTTTTTTTTTTTTTTTTTTTTTTTTTTTTTTTTGGTATCAGCAATTGAACCAAGGGGCACTCAACCATTGAGCCGCATCCCCAGCCCTTTTTATTTTTAATTTTGAGACAGGGTCTCACTAAGTTGCTTAGGGCCTTGCTAAGTTACTGAGGCTGGTTTTGAACTTGTGATCCTCCTGCCTCAGCCTCCTAAGTTGCTAGGGTTATAGGTGTGCGCCATTGCGCCTAGCTCTTCTTTTCAAATATACATTCAATGTTATAAATTTCCCTCTTTCTCACTTTTATATTAGACTTTTGTAATAAGTTTTTGAAATTTGGTATGTTGTTTATATGTACAGCACCTCTCAATTCAGACCAGCTGCATTTCTAGTGCCCAGCAGCCACATGTGACTAGTGTTTATCATATTGGATTAGTGTGAGTTTAATTTTTTGCTTACTGCTTATTTTTTAAAATGCCAAACTAGTTTAACTAATGATGATTTAATTTAGAAAACGGCTCAGGACAGTGGTCCTGGTTTATGGGAAAAGTATGAGTCTGAAATATTTTTTAAGAAGGCCACTCAAGGGGCTGGAGTGGTGGCTCAGCAGTACAGTACTTGCCTGGCATTCACGAACCCCAGCACCACATATACAACTAAGTGTCGGAAAAACAAAAACCAGATGAAAAAAATAAAATTGGGGCTGGAGCCGGTGGTTCAGTGGTTATAGCACATGCCTGGTATGCTCTAGGACCCAGGTTTGAACCCCGGCACTACATACAACTAAGTGTTGGAGCAACGAAAGCCACATGAAAAGCTAAATAAAATTGATTCTCTCTTTCTCTCTCTTAGAAAAAAAAAAGATTCTTCCTTTCTCATTCTCTCATACACTCTCCCTCTTTCTAAAAAAAATGGGGTGGGCTGGAGCAGTGACTCAGCGCTGCTTGCCGTACACAGGGGAGTCTCAGAGCAACGAAAGCCACGTGAAAAACTAAATAAAATTGATTCTCTCTCTCTCTCTCACTGTCCCTCTCTCTTAAAAAAATCATTAAAAAAAGTAGGCCACTCAATTCTGTTCTCTTTTTATGTTTCTGGCCTTTATTTCAAAGTTCCTAGAAAACATATTCAGCCTCGTTTGTTCAGATGCTTTATTTTGCGAACTTTTAAAGTAGAGTATCTCTTTTAGTGTCTAACTGCAGTATCTCTTGCTCCTGTCATACCCATTTGTAGACATCTAATAGTAGTTAATTATTAATTTTGTAGTGTTTCCTGTTTCTCTCTCTGGATTGAAGAAACTCAGATCCCTTTTTTTTGGGCCTGTTTTCAACCTTAAGTAATAACAGTTATTAAATGTTTTTGAAACTTTGCAGCCGAGCCTCACATTGAGGATTATCAGTTCATCTGATTCACTTGTGTTTAGATGAGTGATGTTCCTGTTCCTCCTAGGCATTTCCTTTTCCTTTAATTCTCTTCTTATTTATAAAAAATATCCATTTGCAAGAAGGACACAGATTCCACGTGAGCAGGACATTCTTGCCTTAAATCAAATCCCACTCTTTACTTGGGTTCTGGTAGAGCAGAATGTTTGCCTTTTCTGGAAATATCTGTATAACCCCATTTGTAAGTCTGGTCATGGATATCTCTGGTGAGTATTTTTACCCTAAGTCCCCTGGGGTCATCTGACATGACTTAGTCGTAAATATGTTTCTTCACAGAATGAGTAATTAAGTCAGGTCATCCAAGGATTAGATGATACCAGCATTGTCTTCTCTACTTGTCGATGTTTGTAGAATCATCCATTTCTGGGTAATCTCAGATGTATTTTTAGAAGGCACTTTAAATCAGAGAACATTGATGGTTATTATGGAATGCTTGAGTGAAAACAAAACAGCTTTCATTTAAGTCCTTAAAGAGGAGTGCTTTATATATTGTTGGATGCTTTGTCTTCCTAAAAATGCCTTTTTTTTTTTTTAATTAAGAATTGAGGGGGCTGGAGCGGTGGCTTGGTGGTTTCGGTGCTTGCTGAGCCTGAGGACCCGGGTTCAGACTTCAGCACCACATACGCAACTAAGTGCAATGGAGGCCATGTGAAAAACTAAATGGAGTTGATTCTCTCTTTCTTTGTCTCTCTCACTGTCCCTCTCTCTCTAAAAAAAAAAAAAAAAGAAATGAGTAGTTTTATAATCGTAAATGCATATAAGGTAACAATATGATGTGCATTTGATTGTTAACCATAGTTACTCCCACATTGCCCATACCCATCTCTTGATTCTTCTATATTATGCACCTAACAAATATAATTGACTATATATGTATAAAATTATGAATTGTACGTAATATTTGACTTCTCAGGGGAATAAAGAGTATGCTACATTGTTGGGCCTTTTACTTTTTGAAATGATATATATTCTATCCAGGAAATTATTTGAAATTCCTGAAGCATTGTACTGTAAACAATATAATTTTGTAATGGATCAGATTTTAAGCTCATGGGATATGATAATCTGATCACTTTAATAAAAAATTGATATGAATTATGCAGAGTTGTAATCAAATTTATTTCCAAGTCTTTTGGACTTTCAGAAGAGTACAGTTATACCAATAGTGCAACACTGTCTCTTTTGGTCTTAATTTTTTACAGTTTTCAGTGGAATAGAATGCATAGAATGTGTTTCACACATTTGCTGATTTTTGGTTAATTTGGAAGCCTTCTGTGAGCTACAGGGATGCTGGAATGAAAATGAACTGCTAAAAGACATTTCCTTTATTTTAGGATTTTCAGGGCCATTTCAGCAACTTTGAAACTTAAAATAGTTTAATTAGATATGACATTTCTTTTTTACTTCCTTTTCCTTTCATGACTGAAAATTTATTTTACATTCAAATTTAACTTATCTCTTATTTGTTGTTGCAGTTAAATAGAGAAGGATGGTACCCCCTTTATTCCTTCTGTATATTCCTTCATATCTCAGCTGGTGCCCATTCAGTTACAGACACTTCCTTACCAGCCACCACTCTTCCTGCACAGTCCCAGCAGTGACTCGTGTGCTGGACAGCAAAGTCTATCTTGGTTTCCATTTTTTTTTTTAATTTATTAAGAGAGAAGGACAGTGAAAGAGATAGAGAGAGAGAGCGAGAGAGAGAGAGAATCAATTTTTATTTAATTTTTTTCACATGACTTTTGTTGCTCTGACACTCAGTTGTATACATGGGTGCTGGGGTTGAGTCCGTGTACTTGCTCATGCAGGGCAAGCACCGTAACCACCGAGCCACCGCTCCAGCCTCCCATTTTTTTTTTTAATAGAATGCTAGTGATAACAGTCCTAATCTGTTTCCCAGAATCCACAATGAAGTGTCAGAGCAACGAAAGCCACATGAAAAACTAAATAAACTTGATTCTCTCTCTTTCTCTCACTGCCCCTCTCTCTTAAAAATATAAAAAAGCAGCATGGTACTGGCACCAAAATAGGAATGAAGACCAGTGGCATAGAAGAATAGAAGACTCTGAGACAAACCCACAAATATTTAAACATCTGATCTTTGACAAAGGAGGTCCAAATATAATATGGAGGAATGACAGTCTATTCACTTAATGGTGCTGGACAAACTGGTTAGTCGTTTGCAGGAAAATCTCACCTTGCACAAAACTCAAATCAAAATGGATCAAGGAATTAGGAATTAAACCAGCTACCATACAACTATTAAAAGAAAAATTAGAACCAACACTCCAGCATATGGAAGTTGGCCACAACTTCCTCAACAAGACTCCCAAAGCAAAAGAATTAAAATCAAGAATTAATGAGTGGGATTCCATTAAATTAAAAAGCTTTTGCTCAAAAAGCTTTTGGTCAAAACTGTCAAGAGAGAACCCACAGAATGGGAGATAATTGTTACCTCTGATTCTTCCAACAGGGCACTAATATCCAAAATTTACAAAGTACTCAAAAAACTTAATATCAACAACAGAAGCAATCTAATCAATAAATGGGCCAGAGAGCTAAACAGAAACTTCTCAAGAAAAGAAATTGAGCAAGCTAATGAATATATGAAAAGGTGTTCTAAATTACTAGTAACCAGAGAAATGCAGTCAAAATTACACTAAACCTAGACCTGTGTGAAAAGTAGCCAACCTCATGTATTAAACCCAGCAAAGGCAGAGCAACACATAATCTAGGGCAACCATAGATAGGTATCGTGGGTGGCATGGGGAGGGGGAAGGGGATAGATGGCAAAGGGGGGAGGGAGGGAGAAAAGGAACAATATAGCATTCTCTTTACCCCTCAGAGAATCCAAATAACACATATGTAATCATTCATCATATTGTTATTTTATATGCATTTTATGATTGTACAATAACTCAACTCCTTAATAAAAAATTAAAAAAAAACTACATTATGATTTCACCTCACTCCCATCAGACTGGCAGAGATGAAGAATACAGACAATAACAAATGCTGGAGAGGTTGCAGGGAGATAGGAACATTAGCACTCTGTTGGTGCAACTGTAGACTACAGCCACTCTGGAAAGTAGTGTGGAGAATCCTCAAAACATTAAGAATAGATCCAGTATACGATCCAGCTACCCCTCTTCTGGGTATTTTCCCTGAGGAGTTAGAATCAGCACATTATAGTGACACAACAAAATCAATGTTGATAGCAGCTCAGTTTGCAATAGCTAAATTATGGAATCAATCCAGATGCCCCTCATTGAATGAATGGATCCAATGGAATTCTACTCAGCAATTAGAAACAACAATATTGTGGCCTTTGACGGTAAATGGATGACAATGGAAGAAAACATGCTGAGCGAAGTTAGTCAAACCCAGAGAGTCAAGGGTTGAATGTTTTCCCTCATTTGTGGAGGCTAGGTCTAGCCCAGGCTTAGGTGAAAGGTAGTTAAACTCATGTATTGGACCCACCGAGGGCATAGCAACACATAATCTACGGGAACCATAGATGTTTGTTGGGGGTGGGGAGAGAGGAGAGATGGGGAATGGGTGAGGAAAGGATATAGGGAGACATCAACAGTGTAGCATAATCTTTATTTCCCTCCTCCAGAAGTCAATATTTATGCAATCATTTAATTCTGGAAAGTTCACAAACTTATACATACATATAGACATTTATATTTGCTATAGGGGCATAATATAGAAGAGCCAATAGATTGGGGTGTGGGCAATGTGGGGGTATATGTGGTTTAGGATTAAATGCATATCTTGTTACTTTATATGTGTTTATGATTGTACAACAATTCAGCTCCTTAATTAAAAAAAAACAAAAAACAAAAAAACCAAAAAAACAAAAAACGAAGACCTGTACTGTCAAGCTTCTGTTTCCAGCTCCTAGCCATTTGTAATGGGCCCAGGCAGGTATTCACCTGTTGTCTTTAAGGGTCAGCAAATCAGAAGTTGCTATGGCATTAGAAATAGCTACCTGTATATTATTTGTGGGGTTTGATTTGTGGGGGGGGGCATCAAAGTGCTAGAGAAATGTGGAGAGACACTTAAGGAGGGCAGCAGCTTGTGATGGCATCAGCACTGTGCACTGCATGGGACATCCATTTTATCCAAGCCTCTTGCAGCTTTATAATGCAGGGAAGGTGCCAGGAGCCAGAAGACCCCAGCTAGTTGTTACTTTGTGGTTAGTACTTAATTTCTATGGATTTGTTTAATTTTGTACTCTTTTTACTACTTAAATAATTTTAGTAGCATGAATGAACTTTCATCAGAAGTCTGTTTTATAGTCTTTGGCAAGGACTGTGATACCAAAGTCATTACTTTTAATCTAAATTTAGGAAATTACATCATGGGTTTGCATTTTCATTGTTCACAAGTGGCAAGGTTGGTTGGCAAACTGTGGTACAGGCAGATGTTCTTATATAGAAGTTCTTTTTTTTTTTAAATTTTTAATTTCTGGTGCTAGGTCCTTCCCCATTCTAGGTAAGTTCTCAACCATGGAGCTGCATCTGCAACCTCTTGTGTAGACATTTAATACACGTGTGCAATTGATTTTGTCAGAGTTGGTTAGTGTTTACTGTCATTCTTTTCTTTCACTCTCTTCAGCAACTTACTGTCTTTCTTATTTCTGCATCTCTCTTTTTTTGACTTTACACTTATATCATCTCCATAGCTATAATTTAGCTTCCCTCATCCCAAGAGGCAAACTATATCTGCTTTCATTTCTAATTTCTTTTTATGATTTTCTCTATTGATTTTTTTAAAAGGAGAGAGTAAAAGAGAGAGAAAAAGTTTTTTTTACTGTTATCTTTTTTCATTAGATTAATTTTTACTTTATTCATCCCACCTTTGTTTCTCTGACACTTAGTTGTTTTTTTAATTTATTTTTTTATTTTTTAAATTTTTTATTAGATGATATAGAGTTACGATTGAGGGGGAAGCATTATCAAACATTCAAGAACAAATGTATATATACTTCATTATCTAGGGCTAATGCCATGTCATGGATGCCCTGCTTGGGTTTCCCATGTTGCTGTTTCCCCCAGAAGAATCCCTGAGTTAAATGGATATCTCGTGGAGGTCAGAGATCTCCTTCTGAGATGATTCCCCCATATTTCCACCCTCCAGTCTCCTAGGTGATTTTCCTAAGCCCTCCCACCACTCTGTCCCCCAGCCTACGCCTCCAAGTATCCTGGGGAGTCATCTCCCTGTTGTGATAAGAATCATACAATTTGAAGTTATTATTAGCTTAGCCATCTAACATACTGCTTCCTGATGTATTCTAGCCTCCACAGATGAGAGAAACCATTCAGCCCTTGAGTCTCTGAGATTGGGATACTTCACTTTGCATAATTCTTTCCATCTCCATCCATTTGTTCTCAAAAGCCACAATATCGTCTTCTCTAATGGCTGAGTAGTATTCCATTGTATATATATGTACCAAAGTTTTTGTATCTACTCTCGAGTGAGGGGCATCTGGGTTGGTTCCATAATCTAGCTATAGTAAATTGAGCTGCTATAAACATTGATGAAGCCACATCACTATAATATGCTGATTCTCTTTTGGGAAAATACCCAGGAGTGGGATAGCTGGGACATAAGGTGGTTCCATCCTTAATTTTTTGAGGATTCTCTACACTGCTTTCCAGAGTGGCTGAACCAGTTTGAAGTCCCACCAGCAGTGTGACAGTGTTCCTCTTTTCCCACAGCCCCTCCAGCATCTGTTGTTGTTCGAATTTTTCATTTTTGCCACTCTAACAGGAGTGAGGTGGTAGCTCATTGAAGTTTTGATTTGCATTTCCCTTATAGCTAATGATGTAGAGCATTTTCTCATGTATTTATGGGCTTTCTGGACTTCCACTGGTGAGAAGTTTCTTTTAAGATCCATAGCCCATTTATTGATTGGATTATTTGTGATTTTGGTGTTTAGTTTCTTTAGTTCCTTGTATATTCTGGATATTAGCCCTCTGTCTGAGGTGTAGCACGCAAAGGTTTTCTCCCATTCTGTAGGTTCTCTCTTGATACTCTTGACTAGGTCTTTAGCTGTGCAAAACCTTTTTAGTTTAATTGCATCCCATTCATTTATTCTTGACTTTACTGCTTGAGCCATGGGAGTTTTGTTAAGGAAGGCACTTGCTGACTCCTATGTCCTGTAGTGTTGACCCTACTTCTTTTTCTAGTAAGTTTAAAGTTGTTGACTTAATATCCAGATCTTTGACCCATTTTGATTTAATTTTTGTCTGACACTTAGTTGTGTATGTGGTGCTAGGGTTAGAACCTGGGTCCTCAGACATCCCAGACAAGTGCCTTAACCGCTGAGCCACCGTTCCAGCCTCCTCCATTGATTTTGTTTTTTTAAGAGAATGGGACAGTGAGAGAGAGAGAGCGTGGGAGAAAGAGAGAATCAATTTTATTTAGATTTTTAATGTGGCCTTCATTGCTCTGACACTCCATTGTATATGTGGTGCTAGGGTTCCAACACGTGGATGTGCGCATGCTAGGGAAGTGTTGTAACTGCTGAGCCACTGCTCTAGCCCCTCTTCATTAATTTTTAATTGTGAACAGCCACCTAATCTTACCAGTTTTTCTTTCCCCTATCTTTAAAATAAGTGTCTATGGCTGCCCTAAGAATGGTATTGGTGGTGCTGTGTTGATTTTATATCCCTGTGGTAATGGCATAGTGCTGTAACCATAGTAAGGTGCTTAGTTATTTTGTGTGATAAATGTCTCTGGAGATGAGGACACACTCATTTAAGTGACACTATCTCTTCCACCCTTCCTTCCGGCTGTAGTTTGGATCTAGAATGTCCCCCAAAACCATGTGTTCAAGGCTCAGTCCCTAGGATGATGCTGTTGGGACACAGTGGAACCTTTAGAAGGTAGAACCTCGTGTTGGGAAGTTAGATCATTGGAGTGTGCCCTTGAAGGGGATGTTGGAACCCTGGCCCCTTTCTGCCCTGCTCTTTGTTTTCTAGCTGCCGTGAGGTGACAGCTTGCTTTGCCTTGTATTCCTGGACATGATATTCTGCCTCGCTACAGACCCACAACACAACAGGGCCAGCTGACCAAGGACTGAAACCTCTGAAATCATCAGCTGAAGTAAAGCTGAAGTCCTTATAAGTTTACCGTATAGTGTTTTGTTACAGTAATGGAAAACTGGCTAACTTCCTCGTTGGGCTTCTTTTCTCTCCTGAGCTTATTTTCCTTCATCCCTTTTATTTAATTTCCTGGGCTTCCTTCATACTTCTGTTCATGAATTGTCCTATAGAGTTTCTTGTTCAATTTGAGGAAATAGAAGAATATTTTAAAAGAAAATACAGGAATAGAAGGAAAAGACTCCTATTCATCATCATGATGATCCAAGTACATGCAATGACTTGGGATGAGAAGAAAAGTCTGAATTACTCAGCAGGAGGAATAGAAAGGGATCAAAGCCTTATTGATTCAGGGTCTAGACATTCAGAAATATTGATAAATTAGTTGGCTCTCATTTTATGTTCTTCAAACCCAGGCTTGACTGAGTAAATGAATAGTATAAATGGTGTATGGCTTCTTAAGCATTTTTTTTTTAATCTTTTCTGTACCCTGAGTGAATCCTTCCAGTTGACCAATTTGTTCTTTGTGGCCAGCCTGGAGTTTTACTAGTCATTTGAGTTTAAGTCAATTATTTATTTTTCATTTTGAGTATTTGCTTTTCTTTTACAAATTATTTTTTAATATTATTTATTATGGGGGCTGGAGTGGTGGCTCAGCTGTTGGGGCACTTTCCTGGCATGGTGAGGACCTGGGTTTGAACCCTAGCACCAAGTACACAATTGAGTGTCAGAGCAACAAAGGCCAGATGAAAAAATAAAGTTGATTCTCTCAAAAAATTATTTTTTATGGTAAAATACATATTACATAAAATTGACCATTATAAGGTATAAATGTATTAAATGTTGCTGAATTTAAATTAGGTACCATTGCCGCTTTTTGGTTTCAAAGAATTTTCATCACCCCAAAAGGTAATGGCCACATGCATTAAGCAGTCACTTTCTGGTCCTTCCTGTCCCCAGCCCTGGCAACCACTAATCTGCTTTCAATATCTGGATTTACCTATTCTTGACATTTCACATAAATGGACCCGTATTGTGTGGCCTTTTATGTCTGGCTTCTTTCACTTAGCATAATTTGTTTAAGGTTCTTGCATATTATTGCATATATTAGTACCTCATTCCTTTTTAATGAATAGTATTCCATTGCATGAATATATCACATTTTCTTCATCCATTAATGGTCATTTGGGTTGTTGTTACTCTTTGGTTATTTTGAATAGTGCTGCTGTAAACATTTGTGTATAAGTTTTTGTGTGAACACCTAGTTTTGATTCTTTTGGGTATATACTCAGGAGTGAAAATGCTGGATCATGTGGATTAGATACTACCAGACTGTTCCACGGTGGCTGAACCACTTTACGTTCCTTCCAACAATGTGTGAGGAGTCTAAGATTTTCAGTTTTGTTTCATTGTTTTATATGTCTGTCCTTATACCAGTACCACACTATTTTGATTTTGTAGTAAGCTTTGAAATTGGGAAGTCTTCCAACTTTGTCCTTCTTTTTTATTTTGGTACCAGGGATTGAACCTAGGGACATTTAACCACAGAGCCACATCCCTGGCCCTTTTTATTTTATATTTTGAGACAGAGTCTTGCTAAGTTGCTTAGGGCCTTGCTGTTACTGAGACTGGTTTTGAACTTGCTATCCTTCTGCCTCAGCTTCCTGAGTTGCTAGGATTCCAGGTGTGTACCACCATGCCTGGCCCAACTTTGTTCTTCTAATTAATGTTCAAATAGATGTTTGATCAGCTGGTTAATACATCAAAATGATATGAAAAGGTCCTTTTTAAAAAGTTTTACTTTCCGCTTGTTCCTGTTCAATTTGTTTCCCTTGCTTTATTAATGTTTTTTATCCATCCAGTATTTCTTTATGCAAATATGAATAGATATGAATATATCTCCCTTTTAATGTAGAAGATAATATGCAATGTGCTGTTTTACATCTTGCTATTTAAAAGAATTGCACAGTATGTACTAGGAGATTCTTTCATATAATTCATAGAGACTTTCTCACGCCTTTTTTTTTTTTAGCAGGAACATAATCTGGCGTACTTAATACTTGTATTGTTAGACTCATGTTGTTTTTAAATTTTGCCTCTTAAAACAGCTGTAATACACTGAATAAATTTGTACATATACTACTTCATGTGCAGACAGATACCTCCTATAGGACAAATTCTTGGAATTGGGATTGATAGACAGTGCCAGATAGGTGTTGCTCCTTCTGCAGTGTGTGACTGCCCTGTTGCTCATAGCTTTAACAGTGCATTTTGAATGAGGGATTGACCCCAGGGTCTGATGGATAATCTTGTTGCAGTTTTAACGTTTGGAGTGTGGTTGGACACTTTTAGATGTCTGAGTGATTTGTATTTCCTTTTCCAGCTACTGTTCATGTGTTTTGTCCATTTTTGTACTGACTTATTTGTCAAGTTCTTTTTTTCTGTCAGCTTTTTATGTATGCTAAATTGTACATGTTTTTCATTGTTTCATTGTTTTTTGATCCTTTAGTAGTTGACAATCAAGTTTTTGAGATATCTGCTAGATTTTGAATTGTACTTTCCAGTGATTCCTATGATATTTTCTACTTAAAAGTTAAAAGGAGGGGGCTGGAGCAGTGGCTCAGCAGTTACGGCGCTTGCCTGGCATGCGGAAGTACGCGAGTTCGAACCCCAGCACATGTACACAATGAAGTCTTAGAGCAACGAAGGCCATGTGAAAAACTAAATAAAAATTGATTCTCTCTGTCTCTCTCTCACATTGTCCCCTCTTTCTTAAAAAAAAAAAAAGTTAAAAGGAAATCAGGCTATTTTTTCCTAGCGTTTTTATATTTTCATGTAAAATTTTTAAATCTTTGGTCTGTTTGGAGTTTATTTGTATAAATGTGCAATATGTATTCAAAATTTGTCTTTTTTCATTTTGTTTACTAAATGTTTTCCCTAAGCCATTTATTTAAAATATTACCTCCACTAATTTGAGATTCTAACTTTGTCACATGTCAAATTCCTACATGTCTTTATGAACATTTACATTGTGTTTCTACTCTGTTCTTTTTGCCTAACTGTGTATATGCTGAAGATACACTGTTTTAGTTACTGAGTTGCTTTACTATGTTTTCATAGCAGGTGAGTTCTCCCTTATGGCTCTTTAGATTTTTTTGTGGGTATTCTCAAGTGTTTATTTTTCTAGATGAAAAAATTTTTGTTTTTTTGGGTACTGGGGATTGAACTCAGGGTGCTTAACCACTGAGCGACATCCCTAGCCCTTTATTTTTATTTTTTATTTTGAAATATAATCTTGCTAAGTTGCTTAGGACCTCAGTAAGTTGATGAAGCTGGCTTTGAACTTGCAATTCTCCTGCCTCAGCCTCCCAAGTCACTGAGATTATAGGTGTGTGACACCACACATGTTATTTTTTTATTTAGAGTGCCTTATGTTCATGAATGTATAAATCCTGTGGTCCATGATGCACATTCTGCTCTAGCATATTCCTTCACAAAATTTCGTCAAGGTTTGTTGACTTGCTTGGCAAAAATCCAGCCCTGGTTAGCACCAGCTGTCCACCTGCTCTGCATCTGCATCTGCACTTGTGCAGTTTTGAACGTGGCTGGAGAAAACACATTATCACACCAACTGGTCTCACATGGTGACCTTGCCCTGCAATCATAGTGCTGCCTAGCAATCATAGTACACTGATCTGTTTATTCATTTTGCTCTTCCATGTGTCTGTTCTCTCTCCTCCAACTACCAGTACCCCATCTCCCATCTTCTCCTTTAACTACTGACTATATTTATTATTTCCCTGAGAGAAAAACTGAGATACTCAGAAGAGAACTTCCAGAAGTTCTCCCAACTCCATCTGCCAACATCTGTCCCAGGAACCAGTTTTTTCCCCATTGCAGTGGCTGACCCTTGTGCTGCACATCAAAGCCAGGATGTCCTTCCCTTTCTCCTAAGTCTGTTGTTCTCCTCTCCTTTGTTGTCCTCATTTACTTGTAAATATGCTGTTCATTTTTCCATTTAGGGGAATCCTCTCTGAGCTCCCGCCTTTCCCTTCCAGCTCCCTCCCTATGTCCCTGCTCCACTGTACCACAGGCTCTCTGAACTCACTGTCAATCTCTAATTCTTATCCTCTTATTTCCTCAAAAGTCCATCCCAGCCTGCCTTTGCCCTCCCCCTGCACCCAACTGCCCTTGACTAGGGTTTCAGTCCCTCCTCTTTGCTGAGTCAGTCTCCTGTTCCTCAGCTCATCAGTACCACCAGTGGGATTTGATCTTGTTGCTTCTCCCTCCTCACTGAAACACATCTTCATTGGACTGTTAGGACTCTGCACTGTGCTCCTGTCATATGCTTTACTGATTGCTTCTTTTCAGTCTCCATGACCCTGATGACTTTTCTTCCTCCCCCTCCTTCTTCCTCCTCTTTCTATTCTTCCCCTGCCTTCCCCTGTTCTCCTCTCCTTCCTCTCCTTCTCTTCCTCCCTCTTTTATACTGTGAATAGAATCCAGGGCCTCACCCATGCTAGGCAAGTAATCTACCAATGAGTTACATTCTGATACCCTCTCCTTAGCTTCTTAACATCACAGGGTTCAGTTCTTTGACTTTTTCTTATTTACACCTGATTTGTGGTGATCTTGTCCAGTCTCTTAACTTTGGAGATCATATTTATGTGATGACTCCTAAATTTTCTGTCTAGGCTGGATGCCAATCACCACACTCAGACCCACCTTTCTGACTGCCTCCTCACATATCTCCCCACTTGGGCATCAAAGAAATCTCTTGAATTTAACATGTCTAAGCTTATGACCTTATTTCTTGACCTAAACCAGGCCATCTGTGGGTTTCCCTATCTCAATTGGTGGCAATTCCAGCCTTCCTGTGACGTAGGCAAAACAAAAATAAAACCAATTCTCAGCTGAACCAACGAAAGTGTTGACTAGATGGCATATTTTAAAAAAAAATTTTATTTTTAGCTTTTTATTTTAAAATTATTTAGACTTCTAGAAAAGTTATACAAGTGGAATATTTCATCCAGTGTGCCTTGATCACATCTTACATAGTAGAGTTATCAAAACCAGGACATTAACATTGATAAATAGCTATGACTAAACTACTGATCTGATTTGAGTTTTGATGGTTTTCCCACTCGTATTCTTTTTCTGGCTTAGGATCCAATCCAGAATTCCATATTTCTTTTGGTTGATACATCTCTTAAGTCTTTTCCAATATGTGATGGTTCCCCAGTCTACCCTTCTGCCCCCACCTTTGGTACTAGGCAGGGCTTAACCACTGAGCCACAGCACCAGCCTTTTTATATTTTCTTTTGAGACCGTGTCTCGCTAAGTTGCCAGGGCTGGCTTTGAACTCACGATCTTCCTACCTCAGCCTCCCCAGTTACTGGGATTGCAGAGTTGCTGGGATTACAGGCGTGTGCCACCATGCCCATCCCAGTTTTTGTTTTTTCTTACCAAACCCATTTTGAAGAGTCACTGTTTCAGTTCTTTGTAGAATGCCTCTTATGTTGCATCTATCTGTGTGGTGTCTTCTCATGATTGGGTTGAAGTTATGCACTTTGGGCAGGAATGCTGCAAAAGCAATTTTGTGCTCTTCTCAGGACACCATGTTAGGGGTACATGATGTCCATGTCATTATCTGACTACCATTGTCCTCTCTGTAGTTGGTAAATGTTCTGTGTGGAGATGCTTTGAGACTATATAAATGTCCTGTTACTCTGTATACTGTCACCCACTCTGTTAAGTCTCCACCCATGGTCTTTGTCTGCAACAGTCTTGAGCGGTTTGTTTAGCCAGCCCCATTAAAAAAAAAAAAAGTACTGTTTTGCTGCTTGGGAGATGAGAAAGATTATTTAGGATACTTTTCATGCAGTCATATGATAAAGTTAAAGAAGTGACCTTCCCTTCCTGGGCATGATGGTGCATTCCTGTAATCCCAGCAATTTGTGAGCTTGAGGCAGGAAGATTGCAAGTTCCAGAATAGCCTTAGCAACATAGGCCCTAAGCAACCTAGTGAGATCCTGTCCCAAAATAAAAAATAAAAAAGAGCTGAGGATGTAGCTCAATGGTTAAGCACCCTGGTTTCAGTCTCCATTTTTTTTTTTTTTAAAGTGGGCTTCCCTTGCTTAAGTTAGAGTTAATTTGTTCATCCCGCCCCCCTCTTTTAAAACCAGGGATTGAACTTTCAGTCCTCCTTCAGTCCTCCTGCCTCAGGCTCCTAAATTGCTGGGATTACCAGTATGAGCCACCACATCTGGCAAGCATTTAATTTTTTTTAAAAAAATTATTTATTGGTTCTTTTTTTTTAAGATATATATGACATAAGATTATACAATGGCAGAATTATAAAAACATGGACTTTAACTTGTTCTAATTCAGTCTCCAGTTTTTCCCTTTCCCCTCCCTTCCTCCCATCCCCTATTCTTGTTAAATATACTTGACAATAGGATAAACATTGACATTTTTATAAAAGCATGCTGTATAACTTATTCTAATTCAGTCCCCAGTATTTCCCCTCCCCAAGAATTTCATTTTTAAATAGGAAAGGAAGTTGAGTTTTTCCCCAGCTTCTTTTTCTCTAAGTGTTAACTTACTGAATATATTTTCTAATCATAAGCCATGCTGGTTAAACCTTCACTGGCTACTGCATATGCTGCAGGAGATTTTTCAAGTATTCATGTGGAATTTTTTTGTATCTGTATTCAAAGGAGAAATTGACTTGCACTTTTTTTTTCTGTATTCATGTCCAATGTTAGGGCAGTACTAATCTTGAAGAATAAATTGGAAAGCTTTTAATCTTTTACTGTGCTCAGGACCAATTTATATGATGCAAGAATTATTTGTTCTAATAGAACACATTGTTAGTAAAGCCCTATGGACTGAAGGATTGAACTTCCTTGGCCATTGGTCTGGTCAGTTTCCTAGTACCCCTCAAATCCTTTTGCCCATAGTCTGTATCCCATCTGGATTTACAGGTTTACTGGAAGATAATTTTTTTTTTTTTAATTTAGAAAGATCTCTGTGTCTAGAGCCGTAGCCCTTTTCCTATTGTGGTTTGATTGTATTTCTCCCCTTCAAGGGGGTTTGTATTTTTTCAGAAAACTAGCTCTTCAGTTATTTCATCCAATGAAATCATCATTATTATTATTTTATGCATTTCTTATTTTGTTTTTAGCTTTGGTCTTCATTCTTTGATTTTATTGTGTGGTTTATTTGATTTCTTTTCCTGGTTCCTTGTTTCATTTAGTGTTTTAGTATTATTTCTAATAGATGAACTTATGATCCCAAACTTCAGAGTTTTGCAAGATTCCTCTTCCCCTCATCTGGTTCATCAGAAAATTCTCTCGATCTCCTCTTTGACACACATGCAGAATCTGGGAACAGAATGCCACTTCTGCTGCAGGCACCGCGGCACAAGCTGTCATCAACTCTCATCTGAATGATTCTGACAGCCCCTTTTCTGGATCTCATGCCTCCAGCTGGGTCTTTCTTCATGCTCTGCCCAATATAGCAGCCTGAGTGAGGCACCTCCCCATAGAGGTCTGTGCTGAAGTAATACATATTTTTAAGATGGGAAAGGTTATAGGGGAATAATTCTTTCTTACTTCTCAACAATAATGACAAGAACAGCTGTGTGTGTGTGTGTGTGCGAGCGCGCGCGCGCGTGTGTGTGTGTACAGGGTGTGCAGTGAGGAGAGTGTGTGCATCTTTCTGAGGACTGTGGCTGTCCCCTTGGGTGGGGATAGGACCAGGTAGAAGGTAGTTCTGAGCAGAGGCGCTCACTCTGGCTGTGGCTATTCAGGGGAGGATTGCCAACTGTCTTTCCAGACCACCTTCGAACCTCTCTGAGGCAGCTCCTACTGCATGTCTTTTGCTTCAGAGGCTCTGACCTGGGTCAAAACGCTTCAGTGAAACCCCACAGGGCCACTCTGCTTCTATGGTGAAAATTTGTTTTCTAAGCTGTTTTCTGTGCTGTCTCCAGCCACTCAGCCCAGCCCAGCCCAGCAATGGTTTTGTGGTAAGGGTAAATGATATATCTTAATACATTATACTAATAAGATATATGAGAAATGCATCATCAAATGTTAATAATGTGGACATGCACTGAATTTGAATGTAGTTCCTTTACATTATCATTGTACCAGGGAGAAATTTCAGGTTAAGGTTAAATTCTGTGTCATATGCAAGTCTCCAAGTAATTTAAATCTGAAGTCAAATCCTATGTCCTGATGAATTCAGAAGCCACCTCCCTCATTGGTTGGTTGGCTTGTTAGTTTGTTTCTTTCTTTCACTGGGGATTGAACTCAGGGACTATTTCTATTGAGCTACATACCCAGCATTTTTTAAAAAAATGTTTTGTTTTGAAACAGGATCTTGCTAAGTTGCTGAGGGTCTCACTAACTTGCTGAGGCTGGCCTTGAATTTGCAATCCTCCTGTCTCAGCCACCTGAGTCACTGGGGTTAGTCTTGGGCTGTCACACCTTTCTGTGCCTGGTTTCTTATTTGGCTGCTCTTGCTGGAGGGGTACTCATGCTCAGTCAAGTCTGGGTTTATTTAGCAGCTGTGTCCCAGTTGTGTCATACAAACGTCCTTGTAAGTCCTTTGGGGCCTCATACACTCCAGTTTCCATGTATAGGCTCCTTGTGCCTCCATTAGAAGACCAGACAGCCTTTGTCCTTCTATAAAGATACCCAAGGCACAATGATGCCAGGGACCCCAGGAAAGCCCAGAGATGCCTGAGCCAAGCCCAATTTTCAGAGAAAACTCTGCCTTGAATTTCCATGTTCTGCAAGAAGGGCTACCTTGAAGGCCCTGAATCCATGACCTCAGAACTTAAACTCAGCTGGGAACTTAATTTCCCAGCTGAAGGTGAATTTTGGTCCTAGGTGTTTACCATCCTAGTATTTGTTTTTCAGAGTCCCTTGATTTTACTTCTTTGGTTTGGGATTAAGGTTGGCCCCCTAGTGACATGTACCCTTGCTCTCTCATGATGAGGCATTTTTGGTCTTGGGTCACAGGGTCTGTCCCCTCCTCCAGTGCCATGAAGTCCTAGGCCTGAGATGCTTCTTGCTCTGAGGTGGTATCTCTCTCAAATGGGTTGAACCTCTGTGGAGCCAAGCAGAGAACCCCAAGATGAGGAGACCAGAGCCTGGGGAGAGTTCACAAGATTCAGGGTTGCCCTTACAGACCCCTCCATGACCCTGAGTATGGAATGGAGTTGGACCATGGTTCTCATGCTGCCCTGGTAGAGAGAAACTCTATAATTATATCTTTATGATTATATCTTTTCCATATAGAGAGAAACTCTATAATAATATCATTATGAGAAACTCAGTTGTCACTGCCTAAAGGACCTGTAATATCCCCATTTGCTGACAAGGAGATATCTTTCCTAGTCAAGTCCCTGAGAAAACACATCTTTCCTGGAGCCTGTGGTCTCTGCTGAAGGCTGCAGAGCCCTTGCATCTCTCTTCCAGGCTCCTTGGAGCTGTTATCTGCCACTGTGATGGAATCTTTGTCCCAGCATGGCACACTGGTATTGGCCAAGTCCTCTGGGAAGTCAGGAATGCTGAGGAGCATGCCTGTCTCCATAGAAGCAGCTCTGCAGTTGAGGACAGAGCTGCCTCAGACGCTAGCAACCTGTTGTGGTCACTTCCACATGCTCTGGGGCAGTCCCTGGGTCCAGATCAAATTAATGCAGCTGGGTGGTAGCCCTGCCTGGCCATGCACTTATTTTAACTACCCCACAGTGTCATTCCTTTGCTTGATTTCTTCATGTTTCCAGCCAGTGTTAGAGTTTCTAGTAGTAACCCCCTCTTCTATGCTCAGGGTCTGGACACATTAAAAGTAGAACAGAGAATAAACCTGGGCAGTGAGATGCCTCCTTGGTAGTGAAGAGCTGCTTTTAAGTGATGTGCTTAGATGGGGTGATCCACGTCTCCATGTTCCCTAACAGTCCCCATAGGTAGGCTGAGCCCAGCAGGTCACACCCATGCTCTGGAGAGAATGCAAGCTTGATTCCAACCAGGCCAGGAAGTAATGGTGTACCCCTTTAATTCTTCCCTTTTTCTTGAGTAGCATCCTTTTTTTTTGGGTATAGTTTTCTGTGCTGACTCCTAGTTGCCCAAATATCACCAGGGACAATGGTAGGCATGATGATAATAGTGACTGAGAGTTTCTACATGCTCACTGTATTCTCACGGTCCCAGGATGACTGTCCGGCTGTTGTTCTGGAATAAACCAAACCATGGAGAGGCCGCTGTGGGCCTTTATGGTGAGTAGTGAAAGCAATCCAACATTGTCTAAATGGGTGTCAATACCAGCCTTTGCAGGTAAACGGTGAATCCTGAGTGAGACGCCAGCTTCCACCTGGGGTGTGGGGTGTGTGTACTCAGACAGCTGTTGCTGGAGACCAATCCGTGTCTGCTGGAATCCCAGCTGGGAATCTTCCTGTCTGAAACATGTGGCATAAATGTGTTTGACATGTGATAATCCTGCAGCTCTGGGTGGAACCCTGAGACTTATATTTAAGAACAACTTGATTATATCATCGAAGAAATCCAGATGTAGTTTTGTAGCTGTTTTTGTCTTTTATTTAAAAAAATATTTATTTCCTCTGGCCAGTGTTATTTTTCTTGGGGACTTTGCCCTTTGATCTGGAGTGGAAAAAATGTTACTGTTTTAAGACCTCTTAAAACATGTCTTTGGATTTATTGTGTGTACAAATGGAAATTCAGATAATAGTTCTGTTCTTAACTGAAGAAAAACAGGAAAAGAAAATAAATTTCTTGCTACTTGGTATGATAAACACTGTGAAGCATTGCCGTATATCCTGGCAACAGAAATTCAAGGTCGGAAATAATTCCTTTCCTCCTGAGTCTGCCTTCAGCCTCCCTGAGGAGTGCAATGGCTGAAATTTGCTACTAATTGTAGCCATAATTTTAGCATGCAATTAAACACATGATTTCCTTCCCAGCTGATGTCTTTTTAGCTAGTCTAACATGGGTAAAACAAAAGCTCTGTTAGTTTGAATGGCCACTTTAATCTGACAGGAGATCATGGAAAGTCACCAGTATTTGGGCACTGTTTAGCTTCCTGGAAGGAACTAGATTGATCATGCCTATAAAAATGGTGAATAACTTGGGTGCTTCTAATGCAATTCCCAGTGCTACTTATTGTGGGCCCAAGAAAACCAACAGTTGGTGTATACATTTTGCTGAGTGCCTCTGAGATTAAGGGTCATTGGAGGGAGTAAACTGGATGGGGAGGAATCAGTGGTACAAATTGTGGGGTTGTGGTGGGAACAGAAGCTTACAGAGCTTACTCAGTTTGGTGTGGGTCTTTGTAAATCTTCATTTTTTTAAAGCAGTGTCTGACCTGGAGTTCAGAAAAAGCATAATTAAGATAGTGAAAGGAAATATGAGATAGTCCTTGCAACCTATGTGGTTTCACTGGGCTGAAGGGTATGAGGCTGGCTAAGCCCAGCAGTCCTGAGAGAGTGGCCCTCCATGGATGGAGGCAGAGGAGCCTTACTAGATAGGGTGCTAAAATGGTCTCCCAAAGTGGTCAGGCCAGTTTATCTTCCTGCCATGTTACATGTTGCCCCATTCTTTCCCTCTCTTGGTGTTTCCAGACCTTTCTTTCTTGCCAAATCTTTTGGGATGCAGGGGCCAGCTGTCTTGCACTGTATTGACTGGCAGGTCCTACTGCTCAGGTTTCAGATTCCATTGATATAGACAGGGTAATCTGGTATCTCCACCTGTATAACTATTTCAATTGTTCTTTCAGATGGCAAATTTGGTGCCTACATGCAGGTGCACATTCAGAATGATGGGCCTGTGACCATAGAACTGGAATCCCCTGCTCCTGGTGCTGCTACATCTGACCCAAAGCAGGTAAGCCTGAAGTCGGGGAGCCCCGGTCAGTCTCTTGGGTACCAGTAACAAATCTTGGCTTTGATTTAGTTTTGAAAGCAGTCTTCAGTCTAAGTTGGAAGACTAACCTTGTATTTATTTTACATTTTCTCTTCCCAAGAAAGCATGTTTGCAATGTTAACTCCTGAGTATATGGCAGGCAGGGACAACACAGAGAAAATGCCCTTTTTTCACTTTCAAATTATAATTTTATTAATATTAACAAGACTGGATTAATGTATTATTTGGAGAAAATGTCCTTTATAGAGAGTTTAGTTGATTTGCTGGACTCCTGGTCCTGGACCAGGTGACATGGCATCCATCTGCCACTGGATGGCAGCAGAGCTGTGGCTCCAGCAGGTTCACTAATTCAGAATGGTTGTCTGGAGTGGGTTCTGTGCCAGGTATAGGTAGATGTGCCACTTAATGTTCTTTGTAAATTCTCATTTTTTTCTAAAGCAATGTCTGACCTGGATTTCAGAAGAAGCATAATTAAGATAGTGAAAGGAAATGTGAGATAGTCCTTGCAACCTTAATCTGCTTTTAAAGGCTTTAATTAGTGCACCCACTTGATCGAGACATGTGGCCCATGGCAGGTAGGGAAGTAGGAATGGAAGCAATGTTCCTGTTCTTCCTTTCTTGCTTTTCTCCCTTGCCAGGATGCTGTGAGGTGGAATGATGCAGTCGTGTTGGGGAAGCATTATAGAAATCTGTAGCTCTGTGACTGAAAGCAATATATATATATATATATATATATATATATATATATATATACACACACACACACACACACACACACACATACATACATATATGTATGTGTGTGTATATATATATTTTGCCAATGTCTGATCCCACTTTTTTTAATTTTCCCAACAAAACAGTATAATATATTTATATTCTGAAAATTAGATTTACCTCTTAGTGCCCCCCTAATTACCCACCCTTGTCCCTCCCCTCTCCTCCCTCCTTCCCAGTACAACTCTATGAATGCCTTAGGTTGTGTGTCTCACTACACCTTTTCAGGGTTTAATACATATGAGTTGACTTCCTTTTGAAATGGTCAGAGTTTAACTCCAGCCTCCACAGATGAGTGAAGACATTTGACCCTTGGTTCTCTGGGTTATGCTGAGTTCACTCAGCATGATTTCTTCCATAGCCATCCATTTACCTTCAAAGGCTGCAATATCATTGTTTCTAATTGTGAAAGCCATATTTTTAAGGGGAGTGGAACCTTTCTTTTCTGCTACAGACTCTTTATACTGATAGAGAAATAGGAACATATCTGATGCAATAGTCTAGACTTCCAAGGTGGGTATCTGAGAGTCTTGGGATTGCTAACAACATTTAAAAAAACACAAGTGAAAAATCCACATGAATATGTAAGTTTTTTGTTTTGAAATAATTTGAGGCTTGCAGAAAAGTTGGAAAAACAGTGTCCATATACTCTTTATCCAGCTTCCCTTAGTTTTAATGTTTTATATAAACACAGCACAATAATTAAGACATTGAAATTAACATTGATACAATACTGTTAACTATATTACAAACCTTATTTGAATTTCAATAGGTTTCTTTAAATGTCCTTTTTCCATTCTAGAGAATGCAAGATTCCATATGGCATTTAATTATTATTTTTCCTTTTCCTTTTCATTCATTCATTCTTTTTTTTTTTTTCCCACCTTTATTAGAAGTATATTGTGATACAGGATACAGATGAGGGGGAAACATTGTCAAAACTGTAGCAATCAATGTGTATAAACTTTGATAACCAGGGGTAATGCTAACGCATAGATAAGCTACTGTGGGTTTCATCTATTGCCGTTTCCCCCATAAGAACTCATGTGTTAAATGGGTATCTAGTGTAGGAATAACAT